>OZ007573.1:13648724-13981076 GCA_963931925.1 Onchidella celtica | reverse complement strand
AATTGGGTAGACGTATAGTGAAAGTAAGAATAAGGATGGAAGGGCTGACGACGAATGGATCAATAACATATAACCACCATCATTCATTATTCTCTCGTTACGTTACTCTCTGTCGCTACCTGTTCAAAACCCTCATTTTCTCACGTGTAACTTGTAACGACAGCGCGTTAAACCGGGGCAGAACGCAATGTTTGTAACTCATCTTCTCTGTTTGCCAAACAAGAATCACTTGTGTGGTTGTGTGAACTTTCCCCCAGAGCTCTTGTCTCAATAAGCGACTGTTTTACTTGCACATTCTAGCAAGCAAGGTGCGTTATTATGTCAATAAATGCAAGGCACAAGAAGTGCAAGCCTTTGTACATGTATTTTATAAATATAATGAGCTTTATACACCCACAAATATGCGCATATTCAGCGCAATGCAGATTAAAACAAGAAACACAATGTCTCTGGCGCCGCAAAAACAGAGATATCATTATCTTCATCTGCAATTTACTGCGGCAATAAATCTTCCTTTTCGCCGCAAAAATGCGTAAATGGCAAATCGTTCACTGCCTAAAGATAGAAGCCCCAACACCAGTAAAACAACGGGCTTCTGTAAAGTATTCTACGCAAGTGTTTTCGGTATCCTCCCGTCTAAATATCACCAAAAACCCAACAGAATACCGTCAGACATGACTGAATTAATAAATAATTCTTCCCCTGTTGTACTCATAAACACAACAAAAACAGTATCATCCATAATATTCCCGGACAAAACCGCCCACGCCTTATAGATAATAGATTGGTTTCCTTTTAGAGGACGTCAGCCTGAGCCAGTGTCATTATTTCTTGCACTGAAAATATCATCATACCAAAAATACGAAGAGAAAAGGGTGGCGTCTAATGTCCAAAAAAAAAAAAGCCAAGAGATTTGATTTTGTTAAAAGGTGTGTCTGACTCTCTCTCTCTCCTCACCAATCTCCCATTGAATGTAGGAGTCCACTGAACAGAGACCGTTCCCAGAAAATGAAACAAGTTTCTCAAAGGTGACTGACAATATAAAACGCAGAAACATCCCGAATGCATAATTATTGTCACACAGTCATAATACAACTCGTCCCATTAGAATGACAGGGTTTTGATTCCCTTCCGTCAACTTTTGAGAAATCGTGGACTGAGGTTTCCATGTGATCATAGCTCTGAGAGTAAGGAATTTTTTTTTTCTATTCAGTAATACAGTGTACTTTCAAATTACACACCGAATCTGATTGATACTTTGACACACAATGGAGAAGGCCTGCACAAAGTAGTATGTAGTGTGTAATTCAGTTCAGCAAAAAAGTGGAGATACAACCTTGTCATTCTAAGGTGACGGATTGCGTCAGTGATTTTAAAATATCTTCAAGGTAGGGCCTAAAGGTAAAAACATAGAGGCCACCGAATTCTGTCACCGAGCCACTAGGCGCTTTAGGTGAGAAGAATTGCACTATATAAACGGACCGAATCTAGGTGGGCTCTGTGTGCAGTTGTTGAAATTATATAGTGCAATTCTTCTCATCTAAAGCTCCTAGTGGCTCGGTGACCGAATTCGGTGGCCTTTGTGTTTGTACCCTAACGTCCCAAATAAAAAAAAGTTTTTTTTTTTTTTTCCCGCTTCCTGAACAACATGGAGTTTTGTGTTAAACCTCCAGTCTGAATTTTAACACGAAACCACTTTTGCGCAGTCCACAAGATTTGCAAAGCAATGATACTTTTTCACCCTTTCTGAAAATGTAAAAAGGAGACAGGCAGATGTGTTATGACTGTTGTTCAATAAGCGTTGCTTTAATAATAATACTTTGTTCATCTCGACGATACCCGACAAGTCACCCGTGACTCGAATCATTCACCTCTTTCATACATAACAAGTTAAAGAGCTTCCGTCATAATAACAGAAAAAGAAATAATCAAACTCGACTCACTTAATGAAGCCCCCCCCCCCCCCCCCAAAAAAAACAACAAACATTTGGCTGTTTCTTTTGTCTTGGGGTTTAATGAAATCCATGCAAATTTCCGGAAAAATAATTAAGTGCCCCGAACAATCGATGTAATTACACGCCACTTGCCGCACGTGTCAACAACGTGTCTAGCAGTGAAAGAGATTAAAAAAAAAAAAAAAATCTTTATTTCTGCCTTTCTCTGATAAAAGGAAACAACGAGCGTGTAGTGCCGTATTTCCACGATCCTGATACAAAAGAGTCTGCGTCCTTTCACTGCCGCCCTATGGCACAAGTTTCCATGTCACAATCTCAGTGGGATTTCCTGAATTATAGTAATTAATGTCAGCGAAATGTTCAGATTTGGAAAGGTGAAAGAAAACGTTTGGTGTTGTTTCATAGCTCTGTCTGTCTGTCTGTCTGTCTGTCTCTCTCTCTCTCTCTCTCTCTCTCTCTCTCTCTCGCGCGCGCTCTCTCTCATTAAGTATTGTAAATTAAACAATTGCGTAGGTACGCATTAATTATTTTTCATGCCAAAGGCAAAGTTTCGGTATTTCAATCACAATTAGTCTTAAGCACGAAACAAAGAACTGGAGATTAAAGAATAATGAAGAGCAGTAATCAAAACGAACTGTGGCGATGACAGCAATAACAGTGGTATGCCCATAATGGCGACATTAATAATGATGAAGGCACACACAATAACAACCCCCTAACCCCCTGTAAAAATATCTATACAACTAACACGTGAACTAAACAGGTCTATTTCGTCCCTATGAAGAACTGTAAATGCAAGTTAACAGAAGGCCTGGGTTGTCAGAGCACCAGCTGTGAGCTGATGGATTACAGAACAAAAGGTGGCGTCCATATCAGTAATTGCAGAGACCTTACATAGACTTTACCGTTCTGAACACCATTTACTAACTAACTGCAGGCTTATTTAATGGTAAACTATTTACTTTAATGACAGGATGACCACACCAAAAGCTGTCCCATGTGTGTGATTCCCATCTACTAGCCAAAGAATGTTTACCCCAGAGACAACATCAACTGTGATGACATCGATTTAGTTTTCGGAATAAATGTCACTTTCTCTGTTCTATCCAGGAACTGTGCCACCTACGTTTGTGGATATTCTTACGAAACTCTGGTACATGAAGCTACAAAGTCATCTTGCAACTGTCATTCCCTGAGACAAACATGTTCCCCTTCCTTCTGTTTACTGGGTACGAATCTCTACTCAAAGGCAAACCGCCAGGCTCCCGTATGGTGCCTTTGTACATTTCCCTTGAACAAAACCAAATAATCCTGTTTCTGAAAGAAATTAAACCATGGGAGCACGCGGCGTGCACATTTTGATTAGACACGACATTTAATTTCCACACGAATTAGAAGAGGCGAATTAGTTATGAAATACTTATCTTGCAAAATAGTCCACGGGTAGGTCGAAAACACGAGCGTTAAAAAAATTCACATATACAGAATTACTTCTACATTAGTACAATGTTGTGCTGTTTATCCCCAAAGTTACTCTGGGCCGCAAGCTGTGGATTACTTGTGGCAACACGAAAACTGGTTTTGGGAGGAGGCGGGGAGCATTTTGTCACCAGCTCACCAAATCGGTTTGGACCATTAAGTGGACTTGAAAAGTCTAGTTGAGCCAATCCAGGTCCACTCCATCAAGTCCTGACCCTGAGCTCTCACAGACACATGCCAGCAGTGAGGGTCTTCAAGGGTAACGGGCAAACGCGCCGTGGGCAGTAACTGAACAGTGTGTCTGCATCGCTCTGGGGTCCCACTTTCCAGGAACTTGGTTCTTGCCATTGCTAGAAGGATGGGTTGGAGGTAATGGTGAAGTGAACAAGCAGGATGGAAGCAACAAGAGGACCCGGGGGCGGGGGTGGGTGGGTGGGTGGTGGATGGTAGATGCAGGGTCTCTCAAGCACCATAACGGCTTTACTGAAATTATACTACTCCTTTCTCCCTCTGAGGACAGCCAGGTCGCAAGAAAAAGGAGAGAGGGGTTTGAGTTTGAGTTTGAGTTTGGAGAAGGCACGTCGACACGATACTGGTCACGTGGTGAGCAGCAGGACGACAGACAGAGTATGGCACAACGATAGAATTGAAGGAGAGCCCACCAGAAACGCACACCAACCATCCACAGGAGAGCAAAGGGGGTTGTGGGTGGGGGTGGATGCTAATATTCTTTAATAACGGCAGACTAACGGACTTGAATTGACTGTCAATCAAAAACAGCGTCTGTGAACTACAATTTCGCCAAATCTGATGACGTTGATAGGCTACTATATGCCCCCACAACTTTCACAGTCAGAATTTGGTAGATGACAAGAAGAAGTCTGTGTGGGGGTAGCAGTGAGCAATCAAGACCAAAAAGAAAGAATGGAAGAAAAATGAAAGAAAGAAAGTACGTGAACTCGGCAGTTTAACCACACCTAAGCAAACAAAACAGAACAAAAAGATAAAGCAACGACAGCCGGGAAAAGGTGGAGACAGACAGAGATATGGAACAGGGAAAACTGCAAAGAGAGAAAGAAAATAAGAACAAAAGAAAAATGCGTGTTCGCCATACTCTCAACATCTTCTCCTCACCATCACAACTCATTTCCTGCTGATCTCCAAAAATGAACAAATCATTGCCCCAGGACAGCTTTAAACTTTAGTCTGTAAACAACGGAAGTGACGTGACTTCCCACCTCCTCGCTCCAGGCTGTTGATTGGCCCAGGCCACCAGACACCTTGGTACAAACGTCCAATCCGCTGAAAGAATCTCTCTCCGGAAATGAAAACATACAAAGTTGTGAGATGGGAGGTCTTGTTCAAACTAAAGCCTGCGTGCATTTTTGTTTTCTGTCTTCCCGTTTGCATTATGAACCAGCGGCGTACCGACTTATTGGGGATCCTGAAGCTTAAACTGTTAGTGTTATGGGGCCCATTCGCAACCAGCAACAATAGGGCAACATCCAAATTTCACTCATTATAAAACGTTTCTTCAGGGCCCCATCCGGTGAGGGCCCTGAAGGTTAAGCTTTCTTGGTTTCACAGTAGATCCGCCGCTGTTATGAACTATGGAAATGGGAGTTTGAGCCAATAGTGAATGATGCTGACGGACACCACGCCATAGTGCTAACTCATTAAAAAAAAAAGAGAAAAAAAAAAGCACTGTAAATTCAACCATAAGAAGGGCGGCTGTAGGTGATCACTGCAGTGGCACAGTGGTGATGACAACGGTGATAGGAACAGAGGGGGTAGATGACTTCATGTCGCAGATACGTTCGAAGTAACGGGATGGGGGGGGGGGGGGGAGGGGGAGAGAATTTGACGTTTACATTCACCGCGCGAAGCTTGCCACTTCTCATTCGCAAAGCGCTCCTAAAACATAAGGCGCCTCTTACTAATAGGTCATCTTCCGTCCAAATCATTTGTAGATGCCCCCCCCCCCCTTTCGTCCACTTTGTTCACTCGAGGTGCAATCGCCAGGGGCACAGATCCGACGAAAACAATTAATATCTCAACACGTCCACTCTGTTAATCCTGGCGTCTAACATGAAGAGTGGGTGGACTTAGTTTTCAAGGAGAACAAACGGATGACAGCCTTTTAGACAAAATAATTAATTTTCGGAAGAGATGTGAGTCCGGAGGAGGACCGTGCAAGTAAGAATTACAAGACAAAGGGGAAGATAAAACGTGGCTCGAAAGACGAAAGGAGCGAAAAAGGAAAACTCAGCGGCACATAGCCAGACAGTTAAGAACATAACGGATGGGAACAGAAGGTGCAGAACACAATATGTAGTGGAGTAGAGGAGGGAGTGGGCGGACACAAACATTAACAATAAACAAATGCACACAGACCGTTAAAATAACCGTGAAAAAGAATGGCTCAAGATTCCATCCCCCTACATCCTGTCTCTCCGTCTCTAAATCCCCTCGAGCTCCGCTCCCGGATGGTGAAGAACAATGGGTGAATGTTTCCATCTCTTCCGACCACATTACATTCTCAACCAACTTCAATTTGGTTTCGCCTGACCTTAAGTTTTATGTTTACTTTCCCTGACCGCGCACGCTGTAACAATGGCACACTGATGTTCAATTTCCACTCCACTGAGTTCTGAGTTGGCCGACAATCCGGGGTTCGATAAATGTTTTCAGCTACAGTTCAATCTTAATTTCAACCTTTTGGTTCGGTTTCGCCCCGATGAACCCTTGGCCCGGAGCACGGCTGATGTTTCATTAAGGTCCGGAAATCAATTTTCGATTTCAGACTTTCAGGATTTAGGGTTAAATTTCAGGGGCATGAAAGATATCTGTGGGATCCGGTGCAGATCAAATTCCTACAGAAAAGTCGATTTCTCGTTAACTTGAACAATGAGCCTGGCATTTGAGCCATTCAAAAAGAAAACAAAATGGGTGACAAATTTCCGAGAAATAAAAATTACACGCGAGGAAAAACTAAAAACTGAAACGAATCAATTTCAATGAATCACAAGAATACTGGGCAGAATGGAAACAATGTTCCTGTGCGACAGGAAAGCGGGAGTTGATAAAATCTTGTTCTGCCATTCGACGGCAATAATTATTGTTTCTTTCAAAGGGAGATCTGAATTTCAGAAGTTCGGACAAAGAGTACAGGGCATGGCGTTCTCTCCTGAATGTCACAAATGCACAGATGTTCTATTTCAGCCCCCTCCACTATAGTACCCGCATTTGAATATTTGTTTTCGCAGTTTACCACGTTTCAAGATCTAGGAGCGCTGGAGACATCCAGAATCTGAGTGTAATTAGAGCTCTGAGAGGAATCTGGCGAAATGAAGGGGCGCGGCGTACAACAAACATTCCACTTTTCCAGACACTCACATTAACTTGCGCTCAAGCACAAAAAAACACACAGTTTCCTGTAGAATGTTGGCTAACCATTTACATGTAATGAAGCGATTACGCTCAGGTATGGCAAAATGGAATAGACAGACTTGAAAATGGTTCCTCACGCAGAGCTATAGGAAAGCACTATAACGACTGTTAATACTTGTGATTATGTTAATACCTTTCAAACCTGCCACACTTCTCTCTATCTTTTCTTCTAATCCCAACATCCATTATAATTTTTTTTTTCTACGGAGCCAGCGGCGGTCAGGATGACACTGTTATGTAATGACTCATTACACAAACACCTGCCTTCTAACAGCATTATAAACGGAAAAAATAAGAAGATTTAACGAATCAGCGCTGACAGCTGAGCAATATCTTATATCTTCCTATAATTGATTTAAAGAAAAGATTTGCCTTTTTCACACTTGAACTTTTCTAGTAACAGTAATAATTAATTTGTTGTGTAAATAATTAATTAATAGGGTTCAAATCCACACACAAAAAAATGGTGTGCTCTATGGAGCTGAACTAAAATTAGGAACAGGATTTAGCATCAGATCAGTTCATCATGCTCCCACTCACACACATTAACAAACACCTGATTTACTCTCATCCTCAAACCTCTGAGACCAAAAACGGACATCATTCAATTTCAAAGAAAACAATCCTAAACAATTCAGTTTTGAGCCTATCATTTTTTTCAATGTGACGATGTTTTGACTTTTCCTGGTGTCAACGCTGATGTTGTCCCACAATATTTAGGTCGCCAATACAAGAAGAATTTTCACTCAGCGACAATCTGATTGTGGGTGTCTCAAGAAGACACGGTGCGTACAAGTGGTACGCCAAGCAGTGTTTTCGTTCGCAACAAGGAGTGGCTATCAAACAACTGGTTAGAACGAAGAAAAATGGATAAACAGACAGATGTATCATGGGACTGCGACCCACTGTAAAAAAACTCGTAAAATAGCACAGGAAATCAGTGGTCAAAATATGTTTAGAAGCAATACTTCAAGTAGCGTGGCCAACAAAAAAACTTGGGGACTGATTACTACTCTTCATTAAGCAGGCAAAACAAAGTTTGTCCAGCATCACCGCATCTTTTCTGACAGTTTTCTTAAACTGAAATCTTTCTACTACAAGCCATACAATGCCCGTTTGGGGCAAACATTAAAGCTTTTCATCTCTTAAGGCGACCTCAGTTCTTATTTGTTCCAACTCCCACATTTTGCACAAGCGAGAAATTCGATGTTTAACTTTTGCAGCTTTAGTATGATGATAAGGAGTTGGACTAAATCGGAACCGTGAAACAGCTTGATAAATGCTAATACGCATGTTAAACAAGTGTCAAAGTGTGCATTTGTTAGACCGTTTCTACACATTAAAAGAACTCCAAAACAAGTGTCAAAGTGTGCATTTGTTAGACCGTTTCTACACATTAAAAGAACTCCAAAACAAGTGTCAAAGTGTGCATTTGTTAGACCGTTTCTACACATTAAAAGAATTCCAAAACAAGTGTCAAAGTGTGCATTTGTTAGACCGTTTCTACACATTAAAAGAACTCCAAAACAAGTGTCAAAGTGTGCATTTGTTAGACCGTTTCTACACATTAAAAGAACTCCAAAACGAGTGTCAAAGTGTGCATTTGTTAGATCGTTTCTACACATTAAAAGAACTCCAAAACAAGTGTCAAAGTGTGCATTTGTTAGATCGTTTCTACACATTAAAAGAACTCCAGCTTTTCAGAAAACGGAGATAGAACAAACAAGAACTGAGAGCTCGTGATGAAACACTGCATGCATGTATAAACATATCACGTTAAGCGATCCGATATCATTATAATTTATTTTCAGCCATCCCTTGCTTCATTCCCCCCGGGGCATTATAAACTCCATATTTCTGCCCCTGCCAAAGTTTATTGCCACAATTTAACAACGTCTTCACATTTTGAAATAATCATTTAAAAATCTAGTACGTGGCATTTGTAAATGTCATTGATGCCAACACAGAACTGGCACTGAATGGCAGCCGGACTGGTGGCGTATTAGAAATACAAGTGAATAGTACTGGGGAGGTTTATAGATATCCCTCGGCAGAGGCTGTAGATCACAGTCCACTTTTCGTGCTCAAGCGCTACGATTCTCCATCGATGGACGGTGCAAATGCTGTCCAGTTCTTGCGTTTCCGGTAACAGTGCAGGAAACACAATATCGCGGTTTTCAATATGACTGGCAATAAAACTAAAACGCAAAATCGAACTCTCTCGCCCCATTCCTTCGTACAGAATTTCAAGAATGCAAGAAAATCCGTATGATGAAAACTCGTTTTCTGAGACATTTTCAATTGCAGGCATGTTGAACTGTCTACGCTACTATGACAGTCCTGACAGCCTCCTATTGTAGACTGCAACGCCGTTATCGGGCTTTTGCGCCTTCAAATCCAGACCCAAACGATCATACCCTGCACTTAATACTGAACGTCAAGTAGGCCAGATATCCCACTACAGAGTGTCTCGCGCCAATCATGAGAGTAACTCACCCCCCCCCAACCCCCTCCAGCTGAGAAACCTGTTATTGTGCTCACCAATTAACCCAGACAGAATCAATGCGAGACTTTGATTTAAAGTCGCTGTCTTCGAGACCGCAGCACGGATACGCCATCCTCTGGCCTGTCCGCTGGGCAAATCGATCGTGTAGCCGGGTGGGACGTTGGGTAGCAGGTGGCGCTGGGTGGGTGGGGTGGAGTGGAGTGGGTGTGATGTACCATGTAGGATTAAAAAAAAATATCTCGGGTAGATACAGTTGCCGTGGCAACAGTTGTTACAATGTCGAGGCTGAAGTTATTTCCGTCCGTAAATCGGGCCGTGTTGTCACTCGGCTAGATCATGTGGCCACTACCGACAGCTGTGGTTTATACACATGTTCTCCCGGCTATTTTTGTCCTTAGCCTTTTCTGCACGTGTCTTGAGGTCTTGGAACGTGTCTATATGGACAGTACTAAATATAGACTGCACTAGGTCTACTCAAACTGAAATGGAGAGAGGGACAGACAGACGGACGGAGAACATCCACAAAGACTGAATGGCTTGAATCCAAGACAGACTAATGTACGGACTGGCGGACGGACGGATAGATAGAGATCGATAAAGAAGCAGACAGCCAGACAGACAGAGAGACAAACGGGCAGATAGATAAATAGATAGATCTAAACAGACAGACGTAGATAGATAGATAGATAGATAGATAGATAGATAGATAGATAGATAGATAGATTTGACTGCAGGCCACACTTGACACATACACACATAGAAAAGCTACACCAGGTGGGTTTTACGTGCACTAGAACGACAGAAACATCGAACATCCCCGCGTCCAAAGCATCGGCACTTCGGCAAAGAGTTGGGCCGGGCGTTGCATTTGTCGGTCTATCGGCACGGCTCTCCGTGATGAGGGGGGATTAATCTGACATTATATCGCATTTCACGATCACCGGCCCCTGACAGAGAGGCTCTCAATAATGATTTTCTTGACAGCCGGTGGCTTTTCAGGCCTTTTATCTCCCCCTACACAACTTCCCCCAACCCTTTCCGGCGCCATAAAGGAAGAAAAAAACAACATACGTATTTTATATTCCCAATCACCCCCCCCCCCCTTTCCCCAGGAAACAAAAAAAAAACAACAACAAAAAACCAGACAACAAAGTCTTGCGACAAAATCATATCTTAACTGACATTCTCGAAAGTTTATCATATTACGTCTAAGACTGGGTGTTGACGAGCACATGGGCAAGTAGAAACATAGGGTCGGGTCTGTTTAGCGTCAGTTTTAACCCAGGGCTGTTTCAGTGTCATGGGTTGGACGAGATACTATTAAACTCCAAAGTCCACATACCGAGGCAAAACTACGATGGTCTAGAGGCAAGATGCTCGCCCCATCGTGCCGAAGGTACCAGGTTCAAATCCCGGTCGGTGCAGGCATGTTGGAATTTTTGGGGATTTTGCCATTACTTTCCTGTCCCTGATCCTATGGCACGTAGGATCGAGCACCTAATCTTCTCGGATAAAGGCGAAAAATTCGGAGGGCCCGTGTACACGTTGCGCACGTTAAAATTTACACTGGCAGTTGGAAGTCGTGAAGAGCAGGCCGTACAAGGACGCTGCCCAGGCAAAATTCTAAAAGACTAATCCCTACTACAACAAGTAAAATAAAACAAAGTGACATTTAAATGCCAATGGCAGCAAACCTCTTGAAAATAGAAACCTAAACACCGAGGCAAAACTAAATTGTCTCAGTGCGCACTGGTCCTGGAAACATTTTCTTCCCACAGCAGTTCAGATGTTTTGTTAATTGTTGTTTTCTTAAAAATTATTTTCATGAAGCTGACTTTACGTTTAGATCTTGATTCGACGCATGTTGGACATGACTTCAAAGCCTACCATGAACAGCACGGGCTGAGCTGTCTTTTGGTATCCAGCCCCACCCCTTTTTTCTCTTCTCTTTCCAACGGTTATCACCACATATTTGTGAGTGGATATGGGAAAAACCGGGCAAAAGGTGAAATTTTCATACCTCTTTAGAAATTCAAAATAAAATATTTATAGACAATTTCAAGCAAAATATTTTAACTGAATGCGGAAAAAATGGCTAATCTTTCATATTATAAATAAGTCTCTATTTCCATAGAAAATCCCACCCCTCTTCCGAAGAAATCTGGTCTCTTACCTAAAGCCCCATTTCACCAGAGATCCACTCACAAGTTCCTTCTTTCTGACCCCTACCCAATTACGATATTTCGACATGCAAGAAATTCACTTTGTCGTCCACTTCTGACGAATACCAAGTTAAATCTTTTCTGCATGTGTATAGTGCAAAAAAAAACAAAAAAAACAGCAAACAAACAAACCACAAACTCACAGAATAACCACCTAAAAATTTCGACTAAACGTAGTCATCCGAACAGTTGTGCGTAACTATAACTTAATAATAGGTATTAGTTAAGCATCGCCAAATTTCCACTGCAAGGATCACCTATACCTTTCGAGGCCCATGCATTGTTTCCATGTATTATTGGTTACGCTGATCTAGGACTCTGATTTCAGCTCAATTCGCCAGATTCCTTGAGGCTAGGTAATCACACCGAACGGTTTTACACAGACAGCACTAGTATAGAAATACAAAAAGGTCCAACTTCTTTCCCAAAAACTTATGGGACAAAACTATGCGACGGCCTAAATACCGAACCTCTTGTAAAAACCACGGATATAGCGCGAACTTGGTTCTTGTTTGTTCCAACTCCACGTTATGCGCAACTGAGAAATTCGGCGTCAAACGTTTGCGATTGTAGTTATCATGCTAAGGAGTTAGAACAAATCAAAATTGTGACACCCCTTGATAAATTAATGTCATAACGCATTTTAAACATGTCACAGTGTACATCTGTTATACCTCGTCTACGCACTGAAAGGTCTTCATTTTTCAGAAAATGGAGATAGAACAAACAAGAGCTAAGGTTGCAAAATACACAAAGGGCCAACTTCTTTTGTTTTTTTCTTCTTACTAAACTTAACGCACAAAATGAAGCAACGGCCTGAATGCCCAAGCTTGTATAAAAGTATGGATATATGCAGAAAAATTACATGTACATGCAAATACCAATACAAAAGTTGATACTAAATACCATTTGTTTTGATATACCTTTCAGCAATTCTATCGAGCATCACCCAACTCTTCCCTGTGCTAGGGCAAAACCACTTCACACAATGTCCTCACACCTTGCTATGTCAAAGCTTTCATCTCTTAATTACATTGTTTCTCTTTCTTCTATGAACGCCCGGCGTTTAGCACAATGTATACACACGGATCACACAATCACAAGATTACATAATTATCGCTAATGACTCGATAAGGTCGAGATGACACTGTGACAACTATCACTATCACAAACACCATCTGACAAGTAGTGTGAGCCAGGGAACGTTGCCGCAGCCACCACCACAAACGCCACACACTCTCAGCTCCACGTTTCCACGAAAACACGAGTTGGGGGGATGTAGAGCGATTTTCAAGCTCGGGCCTCTGACGGCACTCACACCGGGCTCTCGTTTCATTCACGCGTTTACTCACACCCTTCAGGGGGCCTTGGTTGGTTAGTTCGATAGTGTAACTGGTGGCGTCAGCTTCATCACAGATTTCTCTACTGCTGTGGTATGGCGGTGTTTATCGGTAACCTAGATGACTTCGCGTTATGCCAGCCATACACAGAGTCCTTCTGCCAATGATTCTAAATCTTGTGAAGATATCATACTATAACGGAGCTAAGTGTGAAAGTTCTGCCCTCAAAGGCCCTTTTTGGGAGGGCTCCAAAACTCTGAAAGCATTCTCATCGCCTATAAATCGACTTATTGTGATGTAAGAGGATAATATAAAAATGCTGCAAACTCTGGGTAATTTGTTAATTTTGCATAATTCACACGTAAAATTCGCAACAAACACTTTTGACTCCATGCTTTTAGAACAGGGACAGGCTATTATGATCTATTTTTAGTACCGTGATGCAGTTTCCCTCATCGTTCATTCGCTGAAGAAATCAAATTGTGGATTAACGAAAACATGGATCGCCTGTGAACTTTAGCGAAAAGGGATAAACAAACTCCAGAGTTGGCGCGGAATGCGAGCCGATGCTGATACTGTCATTGTATTTCTTTGTCTGTGGAAGGGGCTTTACTTTGTGTCCTAGATCCAGATCATTGTTAAGTATTAAAGATATTTCTCCCGGGCAGGGCCGGGTAACTCAGCCAGTTTTAAAAATGGCAAAGCTGTCTTATAAGATTACGTTTAAACAACAACAACAACAACAACAAAAACCACTGCAACGAATGGGCTCGAAAACCACTGAACAGATGTTTCTGAAATGCGGCATGAAGAAATGAAATAATTATGACTGCCAACGTTCAATGCTATAGCGATAGAAAAGCACAGGTGCCGCCGAGAGGAATAATGCCCCCAAAGTCTGCGAATGATTGAGCTGTAACTGGTGGGAGAGCGGGGTTTCATAACTAGTGTACCTACATAATTATGTATCGGGAAAAATAATTTGTTGATAAATAAGAATGTGTTCCACACATAATATAAGAGCCATGAGCACCAGATGTCGGGTTTCATATAGAATAGAACATGGCGCATTACTTTCCAATTGTTTTTCTCTCCCCTGTGTGTCCGTATATATTTATATATCACTATTTTGTTTTGTAAGCGCTCAATAATTTGTGTTATCTTTACAAAAAGGTTGTTTGGGGGAAGGGGGGGGGGGGCAATTTTTCAACAAATTATACTTTGCTCCAGCAACCACCCTCTTCGTTGTTTAGTTGTTTCGCTACGTTTTGTTGTATTCCTAAAAAAAAAACAAAAAACGATTTAATCAACCTCCAAACTGCATGTTCAATATGACAGCCATGGGACACAGTCAAAAGTAACATTTAAAAACGCGTATATGTGTCAGCGTTACCGCCGCACATCTTCTGGTTGGGAGTCGGGTCTAATATTTTCACGATCCATCGCTACTGACCGGTCGATATCATTGGATCGAGTTGATCTCCCGGTTGGGCCGTTTGTCGAGTGATTGAAATCTGTCAAAGAGGGCTAAACTTTCGGGGATGGGCTTATTCGCACCAACTGGTGGCATCGATATCGTCAGAAATGTACACGAAACTACACCGACAATGTCTAGTTTATATTTTGTTTATTACAAATATATGATATAAACATTATGTTTTATGTCTAAATTATTTGAAATTGATTTGAACTCTGAAACCCTAATGAAAATTCAGATAATTGCAATGACTTCAACACGGTTACATGCATACTTTTATTGGGTTATGAAACAAACAGTTACACACTAACTTTGTGTCTTGGATATCTACAGACGTTCATGAGTCATGAATAAAGCTGGATATAACACGTTCTGGTTGATAATATAACCCTCGTCAGAGTTGGATGTTGGATGTTACAAAGCCAAACAGAGAAGGCAGTGGCTACGTTTACGGCAGATTACGCCCATACCCCAATAGAAAAAACTACGAAAAGAAAGCTGCTGTACGACCGGGAGTAAAGCCGAATAAAGAAAAATGGTGAGTTGTGTTCAACGGCTGCCGTAAATGTAGCCACTGTGAACAGAGAAAATACTGAGTTATGTTCACTGCTCAGCTAGAGCTTTCTAGGTAAAACACTATGTCCACCCGTGACTACAGCCTTCCGACTTTCACTTGCATCCAGTCGGGGTTATTTCCCGCACCGCCGAATCAAATTAGTCATCAGAGGTCTGATTTGCAGGTCCGTTTTTTGGGTAGATTTTGATTGTGAACCACGAATTACATTTGACAGAAGCCCTTGACAGAAGGCCAGAGTTTAGTTGCCAATGCTATAGTTACATTTGGAAACTCCCCATTCAAGCATGCAAACACGGGGGTAATACTTGCTCTAATTGGAATACAAATGACACTGGATGTCATAAAATGAGTTGTGAACCATAAAAACAATTCCATCCAACCAGTGTTCAATACTCATTCATTGTACACGATAGAGCAATTTTCAGCTTTTTGCATCACCACAATCAGCACTTGCTATTGCAAGGGTTTTACGCCTTGGGGTGGCCAGGGCATTTTCCAGGGAGGGCGGTGGGATGGGGATGGGGGGGGGGAAGGGGGGGGGAGGGAAGGAGGAGAGACACAAAACAAAAATTAATAAAAAAAGAAATCACTCTCCATTTCTTTTTGTACGTTTAGTGTTTCTCTCCCCCCCCCTCCACACACATACACACACACACCCTTCCCCTCCCTCTGTCGAGAAAGAGAGGGGGGGAGGAAGGGAAGGAGAGAGAGAGAGAGAGGAAGGACAGACAGACAGAGATGTAGTAAATTAATTTGTTTGAGAGAGAGAGAGAGAGAGAGAGAGAGAGAGAGAGATAGAGAGAAAGAGAGAGAGAGAAAGTGGGGGAGGAAGGGAAGGAGAGAGAGAGAGATAGGAAGGAGAGACAGACAGACAGAGACAGAGATGCAGCCAATTAATTTGTGTGAGAGAGAGATAGAGATAGATAGAGAGAGAGAGAGAGGTAGAGAGAGTATCGACAGAGAAAAAGAGCAAGAGATAGCGACAGAGAGATACAAAGAGAGACAGTGAATTATCTGATGGAAAATGGAGGGGGGATGTCAGGTGGTGATCCGGGCTCCATTGGGGTCGTGAAGCAAAAAAGAGCTGAAAATCCTTGCTGCCGCTATTGAGACCTCAATCCCCACGAAGGGGGGATCGATATACTCATCACAGTTGAGTGGTTGGACAGAAATAATTCACAGCTACCTGTTGAAGCGGTCAGTGGCAGAGAGGATGCCGGTGGGATAATTTGTAGGGTTAATCTACACATGCAGCAAATTATTTCACTTTGTCGTCGGCGACATATCGGGTTGTTGGTTAAGCTGGGGTAATTGCTGAGTCAATAATAGAAGCCATGTGTGGGGTGGGGGGGGGGAGAGAAAGAGAGAGGGAGGGGGAGAGACAGAGAGGACGGAGATGAGAGAGAGAGGACAGAGGGGGGAGAGGATGAGAGTGAAGGAGACAGAGAGAGAAATGAGGGGAGAGAGACAGAGAGAGAGAATGTGACAGGACGGGGGAAAGAGAAGGAGACAAAGAGACAGACAGAGAGGGAGGGAGAGAAAGAAAGAGAGAGAGAGAGAGGGAGAGAGAGAGACAGGACGGGGGAGAGAGAGAAGGAGGCAGAAAGACAGACAGACAGAGAGGGATAGGGAAAAAGATGGGTTGGGTAAATGGGTGGGTGGGGGATACAGGAGAAACCTGTCAACCAAGAACACACACACACACACACACACACACACACACACACTCACACAGACACACATACACACACACAAATCTTACCTGGTGCGACCCATGGCACTGCTATGCTTTGCTCCGGTATTGGTACGTTTGAAGTCACCCGGTTGTGGCCATCCGTACCATGGAGGGCAAAACTCCACAGTCTCAAAAGGCAACAGACCTTTATTGTATAACTGTTGTCCGGCGTGACCGCTACCTGGCGTGACACCTTTCGGTCCCCCGTCACCAGGAAACACGGACATTTTCACTATAACTCCTTGTACAGCAGAAACACATTATATCCCAGACTGCATTCGTTAATTGTCGATACCCACGCCTGAGTAGCCAAGATATTCATAAGATAAACTCTCGTCACCAGCAAGTCAACAGTGTCATATTAAACTGATCAAGTGGGCACCAAAATGTACGAAGTTGGTTCACGGAGTCTATAAGCGTTTGGCATCAAAGCATAAGAACATATCCACTGAATCCTTCAGGACAACGTCAGGATGCCTTAATGCAGAAATACGAAATTAGTTCACGGAATCTCTAATCGTTCGGCACTAAAGCATAAGAAGATATCCACAGAATCCTCCAAGACAATGTCACGACGCCTTAATGCAGAAATACGAAATTAGTTCACAAAGTCTATTCGTGTTTGTCACCATACCATAAGAACGTATCCACTCAATCCTTTAGGACAACGTCAGGATGCCTTAATGCAGAAATACGAATTAGTTCACGGAGTCTATAAACGCTTGTCACCAGAGCATAAGAACATATCCACTGGATCCTTCAGGACAATGTCAGCAGGCATTAATGAAGAATTACTAAATTAGTTCAGAGTCTATATTATTATGTATTGGAAACCTAAAACCGTTTGTCACCTGTTCATAAGAAAATATCCTTTGAATCTTTCAGGGCGATGTCAGCATGCGTTAATGAAGAATTACACCATTAGTTCATAAGGATCTGTTACAGGTGCGTACGAATGTTCTTCTTGAATCTCAAACTACAATATACCACTCGACCAGTATGTAGTACTGTAAATGCTGCACTCAGTTATTGGCACAAATTACATGTAATCCTGCCAGAAATAAGACAATGAGCATTCCACTGAAAATACAACTCACCCTAGAGCGCACAATTTGTTCTACAGCTTTCAGATCAATGTTACCCGAAGTTTCCATTGAATTCACTCACCCGACACCCGCAAAACAGAACGATACCCTCAAATCAGTTTCACTGTTGTTTATTAGAATCTTGAATCATGGCACATATATTTAGTATTTACTTGTCTACTACGGACGATTTTATGAAGCAGCTAACCTCCTACCGCTATGAGGTGATCTCGCAAAAGATATTGCAACTGGCTCCTGAGCTAATGTATAGGTTTGAACCTTTGTTTATCTTCACTAGTAAACAGTTCAAGCTGTGAATTCTTCCTGTCTAGACAAGCAAGAGCAATACTTTGGCACTGATCAATATGAGTGTTCAAATTCTGCCAAGGACAAGTAGCCCCAGTCAAACTTTAAAAAAACAACAACAAAACTCGCCATGGTTCGGAATACTTGGAAAAAACGAACTGTTGCTGGCCACGATCTCAAAGTTGGTCTGGCAAAAACTGTTTTCATCTCCAAGAAAATGCATACTGACTCGTGCACCCTGGTTTTGAGCCAAAGAATTCGGCCCCTACCCTCGAAGAAAACTGGATTTTCTTGTTTTCAATGCAAGGAATGTAAGGGTGGGCAAAACCGTGTGTTTGAATTTGGCTGTGCAGAAAAGGAACAACGAATTTCAGGCGTTGTCTTGTCAGCCGAGAATTTTCCTTTCTCACCGAATTCAGCAAAAACATCTCCACAAATCAACATCCTACAGAAGTCATAGATTCCAAGAGAAAAGCCATTGCTATGCCAACAAACACAGAGATTCCGTCTGGGTTTCAAATACCGCAAATGCCACCCATAAATAATAATCTGACACCACATATTTATCCACTGACATTCCAAAAACAACGACAAAAAACCAAAAATGCAAAGCTATGAAACTCTAAAGGTGATCTGCACCATGAAATTGAAACAAGATCTGAGCTTTGCATAGGACGTGGTCACATACTTATGAGACTGTTCCAGAAGGTCGTTGCTGAAAACGTTTGTTTTCGCTGTATTAAAAGGTGCAATTCAAACGAGAAATTTTCCTCTCGTCTAACCAGATTATTTTCTCACCATCGCCTCTAAACATACTTTGAACCACTGATTTCCTGTACTGTTTCACAAGTTAGAGTGGGAAACACTTTGTCCAAATTCACACCCAGGCCATAATCACGACCTTCTGTCACAGTCGCATTGTATATATACGCGTACAAAAATGCCGCCATCGATTTTGTGAAAAGAGCCATCACAATGTTTCACTTTCACTTTCTATTCCAGAAAACGATTAACCCTCCAGGCCCCATGTATCACCAATGACACACAGAACTTCATCACTCGGCTGCAGTTCCCACAAGAACTCAAGGCGACAAAAGTTATATCTAGAAATTTCCACAATATACACCAAAACAACCAAATGATCATGAAAACCCTTTAACTATGCCCCTAAGAACAAACTCTTACAAAATCAGAATTTTCAATTCAGCAGAAATGGGGGTGGGGCCTAGAGGGTTAACATTCCAGCCGTCCTTCACAGAAAACATCCAACCTCCTCTGTTCACACACCAACATCAGCTGATAATTATGGTAAACCACGCATAAATACGCAATTAAACTTGTTTACAGAGTCAACATTTGAAAATGAAGAAGGGAAAGAACATCAGCGGAAGACAACAATAGACAGACCATGAATGCAAAGTAAACAAGTCTCTCCCGTCTGAGAATTCCTGGTCTGCCTCTAAGAATGTCTGGAAAACATGACAATTATTTTCCTCTTACCCAGAAAGAACGCTGATTGTTACAGGCCATTGATTACAGATAAGCATGCTCCTCTCCTCAACAATGTCTTGTATTTAAAGGTTTATGAAGCATCTCTCGTAAAATACCAGGATCTGTCTGCGAACTGGGAAATGTGAACAATTGCTGTAACACAACAAGCAAATGTGCAGGAGAATTTATTGAAACCCGGGGGTTAACGTGAAGAAAATCTGAATAGATAAATGAAATAGAGTGCACAAATATTCTAGACTATGCGGCGCCTGGCGTGAACATTTAACTACAAGTAGAGCAGACTAGAGCAATTCCGAGTCCTGCTTGCATGGCAAAATCGTAAACCGAACCTGTCCATTTAAGAAGGGAATCAATTCTCTCATAATCTGGCTCGATAGTTGTATACGGTATTTCTGACCAACTCTGGACGTGGTCATGCACTAAAGTCCTGCTCTGCGCTGTACAGTCCGGTGCCGGGTGAGTTTGTAAAACGGTTAAGAATAGAAAAAAGCAGGGTTGATATGGACAGAAAATAAGAAAATGTGCACAAATATTAATAATATCAACTTTCATACCAACCTTGCATTAAATTTCCAATTCAAAGAGGCATTTCGGGAATTTACTTTGATAAAGCTGATGAAGAACAATTTTTAAAAAAACTACGAGAAGAAATATTAATTTAAGAAGAAACATTAATTTTGTACACGAAAACCTTACATGGCACACAAACTGTGCTTGTCAGCAAATTTTCAGGGGAAACAACCACAACGCTTTATAATACATAATATAATACAAAAATAAAGAGTTATTTCTCTTGGGAAAACTCCTCCTTGCGCCCTTCGGTCCTCGGCGAACAAGTTAATCGCGCGAACATACTGAAAGTACGGAAGCTTCTGGTTCGTAGGCCAGCCAAACTGAAGTTATAAGAGCACACACGTCATTACTCCAAAATTGTATTTAAAAATAGTTAAACTGACAATAATCACGATCAAAATCCTTCTGACTTTAATATTAGAAACTGATAGTGACAGGATGTAACAATTCAGAAAAAATCTAAATACCTTTAACAGTCCCACAATTTCACGGTGTGCTGCACAAATCTGTTTTTCCAGCAATTAAAACTGACAGTATTATGGAGAACGTCTCTTTCCTGTCCCCCCCCCCCCCGCCCCTAGCCCCAATCGTTATGGAGGGTCTGAGAACGCGAACTCATCTCGTTCTGGTAGCTGCCAGGCTCCTGGCGATGATGTCACGAATTTGAAGTGAGTGCTGTTTGTTTATGCATTCAGTATAATTATTTGAAACAACAACAACAACAAAGTAAAGGAACTAACTAAGTCTCTCTTGTTCCTCTTTCTCTATCAGAAAAGAACGCCACATGGCAGTATCATTTAGGACTAAAAAGTCAATGAATTGTGCACATTGTGGTAAAGGCACCAAACATTTTATGTCAACAGAGTACTTCAAAATATACAAATTATGATATACAGCCACTCTGACAGACCTCAAATAACGACACAGGAGCCGTTGGAAGTTGGCAAAATGGGTTTAAACAATGTTGAAGGTATTGGCGATGGTGACGTGATAACGATGGAAGTTGGGATAGTAAAAATCGGTTTAGATTGCAGTGATTCACAGAGACTAAACAGTTTTACGATCTACCTGCCTGACAATGAATACACAGACATACATTCACAAATGAACGATCTTCGACTAGCAAAAACTCTGTCTTAAGTGTGGAAGTTTCATTCTTCACTGTGCCAATCAGCGCTGGTTCCAACAAAGAGAACGTTGTACGGCTCCACTCAAACACCTATGACTCAGTGTTTACTGCGCTAAATGCAACGCAATTTAGAGCTTTTCATTTTGCAGCCTTCTGAAAGAAGTCGGGTCTATGTTTGAGTTTGCTGACGGTAAACACAGCCAAAGGGGGAAGTTCACACGGACATAAAAAAAAAGTGCTGTAAAAATGTTCAGGCATGGGAGAGATGGGAGTTCTGAGCAGATTTCCTGTGGCTGGCTTACTTCCAGTGCTTGTTGGAGAGAGAGAGAGAGAGAGAGAGAGAGAGAGAGAGAGAGAAAGAGAGAGAGAGAGAGAGAGAGAGAGAGACAGACAGACAAACAAACAAAGAGAGAGAGCCAGAGAGAGGAGGAAGCGAAAAAGACAGAAAGAGACAAGAGAGAAAGAGAGAGAGAGACAAGAGACAGAAAGTGTGAGATAGGGAGCAGGAGAGAGGGAAACGAGACAATGAGACAGAGGTAGACGAGCTGCATGCAACTGTGCAAGAAAAATTCAATGGGAGAGGGAGCAGGGGGGCGACAAAGAACCGTGATAAATATTTTAAACACAGAACGAAGGTAAGAAAGAAAAAGAATCGAACAAGCACAATAATCGCTATACTGCACTAACACAATGCAGAGGTGAAAGTCTTTCTAACACGAAAGGGAACGAATGAAGGAGAAATACAAGAAACGGCCCCTGAGAAATCTCTATACAGGGAACAAAACCAGAGAACGGGAGATACAAAAGAATAAAACATCAGAATGGCAGATACAGTGCAACAGGGAGAATAAATTATATGAGAGAACGAGATCGCTGTGACACCAGCAGGTCAGAATGAACAGTGGTATAAGTCACGCCCATATTGCACCAACCAAACTTTCTCTACTGAAGAAACCGAAAAACATCAGAACGCCTCGACATAAATTTAACGCTTGCACGTGGGCCGTTCTATGATCGGAAATTCAGATCTTGGTCTGGCGTGGGCTCAGAGCGTGCAGTTTGACGGGAGGGGCTGGAAGAGAGAGACAGATGGCCGGAGGAATTAGAGCAACCGCCAACACAGATCGTATTAAGATAACATATCGCGACAGTTCTGATTAGTTGCAACTGCACATTTTGCACATGTGAACAATTTGACGTTAAACGTTTGCGGCTATGATAAAGGGCTAGAATGACTCGGAACTGTGAAAGCGCCACAACGCATTTTAAACAAGTGTCAAAGTGTGCATTTGTTGTAGCTCCTCTACATACTAAAACATTTCCAGTTTTGCACAAATGGAGATAGAACAAACAAGAACTAAGTTCTCCAAAGTATGAATCATCGAAAAAGTTGGTGTAGTGGCGTGAAAAGTGATCGCGCACAGCACACGGATTAAATATTAGAAAATAGTTCTGCTCTGGAAACATTCTTGCTGAAATTAGACAGATGTACTGCACATATCCAGTCAACAAAAACCTTCACAAACAGTAGTATGCATAGAAAGTGGTAGGTATAGGCTAGTGCTAAAACACATGCCATTACGCGACCAAAAAATAAATCAAACCAATAGACCCTTGCCCACAGCTCCGATCGCTACAACCTTCATTACAAATGACCAGTCTCAAATGACCAATCTTTCAAATCCGCCCCCCCCCCCCTCGGGAGTCATTCACATCTACACAAGGTGTCTACTGATAAACTATCAGTTTGATCACCGTTCGATCCGAAGCACAGGGACAAACAGAGAGTTTGAGTTTGGAGATTGCACATACAATCCAAGGCGATAACTTATGAATGTGGAGTGACACGGAATAAGTTTTGAATTTGAGTTTTGAGAAAGCACGGCGACATGATAACTGTCTCACATTGTGTTAGAAAGAATCAAGACGATAGACAGAATATATCAGAATGACAGGACAGAAACCCTATCAGACGCGCCCACCAACCACTCGCGGGGTGACAGGGAAAGGGTCACAGAATGTCGGAGGTTATCAAGAGCTCGACATGTGCAATTGGCAGGGTCTTTACGGTGCAGCACTTGTCCCTAATTTAAATATTGACGAGGATATTCAGCAGGTATTCAATACAGGTAAAACACTCGAGCTAGCTGGCGCCTTCATCCAGACATAAGCTTTAGCAGGAACACATTAACTGCCGGCATCCTCACACCGAAAACGTCATGCTGCTGTCAAACACTATCTATCCCAGCATTAGTTAAGTCCGTGCGCCCACTCACGTATACAATCATGACGTACCTACGTACCCCGTTACACACAGCTACAGGTACAAATCTGACCACTACATTGGAGGGTGATCCTGTTTGCACACTAAAGGTGACGCGAAACCCATGTCATGCTGCTTAAATACACGAGCTTGACTCAGAGGGCTCAAAACCAGTTTCGTAAGAGACGCAAAAATTACACAGACATAAAAAAAATAATGCAGAGATGAAAGAATGCCTTTTACATTTCGTTTGAACGTTGTCAGGTGAAAATGGCGGGAGAGAAAATGGTGGGAAGAAATGAGCGGGATGGGTGGGGGAGGAAATGACCTGCCAAAATGCAGAACATCCTAGGATCATGGGCGACTCATCCAATGGGCGGATGACTGGATAGTTTGGTGGGTGGGTGCACAGATGGATGATTACGGTTTAATCCCTTCACTGCTATTAGTAAGTATTGCCACATGATGAAAAAAAAAAATACCAATAGCACCAACTCGTCAAAACCTAACCTGTTCAGAGGAATACCGTTGTGAATATTAACAGGGAGATTCTTCGAATTATTGCTACTTTTCTATCATTATTTTAATCACTGCTTTCATAATAATTTGCTGGCCAGAAATCTTCTGAGCTAGGCAGTGAAGGAGTTAACGGCAATAGCAAGACGTATCCCTTCACTGCCCGAAGTGTCAATTAAAACCACCACTTTGTCGGTAAAATACATACCAGCCACACAAACACAAAAAAGCAATGTGGTATTGTATACATAACGGCCATGGATATGTCAGACGAAACAACAATGTTTTTAACTGCAAAAAAAGGCCTCCACCATCACACGGCACTGACACTGAATAAATACCGTGAGCTGCCCACACGGAAAGGTTATTGAACACAGACACCATAGATGCCAAGTCTGTTCAAATCAGTGGTTTACGCTCTCCAACAAACAAATCAACAGGGTATTGGCAAGAAATGTCGTGACCTTAGTCCTTGTTTGTTCGCTCTCCATTTTCTGAAAAACTGGAGATCTTTTAGAATATAGTAGAGGTATAACAAATGCGCACTTTGACGCATGTTTAAAATGCGTTGTGGCACTTCACTTATCAAGCTTTTTTTCAGTTTCGATTTATTCTAACTCCTTATCATAATACTAAAGCCGTAAACGTTTAACGTCGAATTTATCAGCCGTGCAAAGAGTGGAGTTGGAACAAACAAAAACTGAGAGATCGCGATGTGTTAAGCGGGGTAATTTACAAAGCCCAAGCATTGTTCACGACACCAGTGATAAACATGAAACTTTTGTAACAATAGCTTTGACAGACCTGTCGTTCTTTGACCGCATGTCCAGTGTGTTCTCATTAGCTGGTGTTTTATTGAAATCATGCTATACACCGAACTAGCCGACCCCTGCAAGAGAATCTTGCAAGCTCTTTGAACCTATTGAACATCGGAAGATGAAACAATTTTACAAAACACGAGACATGAAAAGTTAGGGAATGCTAGATATGCCGTGGAAAATGGGGTGAAATGGCGCCTGCCACCACAGAATAAAAAAAAGAAGACAAGACAGACGTCAACGAGAAAGAAACAAGAAACAGGAAAATCAAGAAAAAGGGGACCAACGGCCTTAGACTGAGACCCCCAAGAAACCCCACAAAACTCAGCCAGAGTGATCCAGTTCTAAACTTGTTTTCGCTGAGCATGATACGAAGATAAACCCACAATCGAACTCGTCGATGGCAAACTACATTACTTTTCAGAAATTTAGGCGAAAACTCCATGTTTCTTTGTGTTGTGGTTGTCCATTCCTTTCGTGGTGTGCACGTTAACTGTCCAAACTGATGCTTAAAATCACTCATATTCTGATAATCCACACAACTGCATAAACAGTGCGTCTATAATTATAGCAAAACAGTTACTCCAACGCCTGCATTGGATCACTTAATCACTCGACTGGTATGCACAACCCAAATAATTATTCATCACTAGAAACCAGAGAAATCAGCATCCATCCATTGGAAATTCACAAAATATTACCCCCCCCCCCCCCCCCAAAAAAAACCCCCAAAAAACCGCTCACGTCATGATTACAAAAAAATACAAACTAAACCAAAAAAAAATGAAAAACCAAACAAACAAACCAACAAGCAACTATACACGTCCTGGCACGATAGTGACAACTTTTTCTCTGTAAACCACACACCTACCACCAGAACGGAGTCCCGGAGTCCGCGCGAAGATGGCGTGAGATATTGCCAGAAGAGAATCTTTTGTGGATAACTCGGATCAAGCAGAAAACACTGCTCGCCCTCCCTCTCTCTCTCTCTCTCTCTCAACTCCCCGGCCTAACAATGACAAGCTTGTGTTCCAACAAAGACGCTTTTATGGCACGGAGAGGACGTAGAAATGGAAGAAGAAATACGAAAACAAGCGCGACAGGGAGGAAAACGGATGAGTTGCCAAAGCATGCATAAATCCGTCTGGCCCTTGCTGCAGCCAGTAATAACTGTGTACAGTTTTCTCATCAGTCAAGGCAACTCAACGGACAGCATGACCCAATGTGCAGACTAGTCTCCCCTGCTGGTAAAAAAAACATAAATAAATAAATAAAAAAAATTCGCAGACACATTCTCTTCAAAGAAACACTTTTACAGATAAGCTCTCGTGGGTTCCCGGGGACCAACAGATCAAGTGAATTTATGTTCTTATTCTGATTCACTCCAGGGATGTATGTACATTACGCCTACCATTTTGTCTTTTAAAAAAAAAAAAGAAAAAATAAAATACCAAATGCTAACTAAATATAGGAATGACAATGTGACGAATCAGTATAAAAATAACAACAAGACCCCCCCCCCCCCCAAAAAAAAACAACCTAAAATTACAACTCTGTGAACTTCTCATAAACCGAGATACACCGGTAAGCTACTGATGACAACACGAAAGTGCCACGGCGGGACGACACCAGAAACCTTTCAGGAAACGATTCGCTCTCCAGAATGTTCTTAAGCATAAATCCAATACAATAAACAACTGCACTGTACTGATCCTGTTTCCCCTGAACACCCACAAATAAATAAGAAGACGCGAATTCCAAATATAAAAACACAGCAAGATTTTTCTCACCAGCAAGCCCAACAGGGAGCTTTGGAGTCGCGAGCAGTTCGGTCGACATCACAAATTTCGCTTGTATGTGTTTGATGTTCTCGACATAGATAAAGTTGTCGATGTGAGCAGTGTTATCTCTCAACGTAGCGGACTGCAGAATATCCCGCTGCTTCTGGTTAAACAACAACAAACGAAATTTCCATACAAAGCGTAATGGCTCAGCAGCCTTAGGTTTCTCTATGCTTTTTTTTGTCGTGTATGGAGTCTCTGGTCTCACTCTGATCTATAGACATAGACGTTTCTCTCTGTTCTCCTCCGCTCCCTTCGCGCCCGCCCTCTCCCCCCCTCCCTCTCTTTCCCTCTTACCCCCTCTCTCCATCTCCCTTTCCCTCTCATCCCTCTCTATCTTTCTCTCCTCTCTCTCTCTCTGTCCCTCTTCCCCCGCTCTCCCCCCCTCACCCCTCTCTTTCTCACCCCCCCCTCCTCTATCCCTTCCTCTCTCAATCTATTCTTCTCTCTCTCTCTCTCCCCCCCTTCCTTTTTTTTTTTTTTTTCGCCTCGACCTCTCTAATTCTGTTTCACGATACAATCTCATCTTCCCTAATTAGACAGCACAAATGAAACACAAGCTCCCCGTTCTTCTATTCTCTGGCTTGAATTACCGCAAATCACAACATGTTTTATGGCGCAGGTTCTAAATGTAATGTCCCCCCTGCGGCACCCTAGCGCCAGATCTCCAATTCTGTCTGAGAGAAATCTTGAATAATTTTCTCACCCCTTGTCTAAACCAATTGCTTGCCTCCACCCCTACCCTCTTACCCCCTGCCCGGAATGGGTGGAGACGGAGAAGAAAATAAAAAGCGGTAATTTCCATGCAGATTGAAGGTCTGAACCGCCTCTTCATTAGTTGATTTTTTGCATAATTATATATTCCCCCCTCTGCAGGTCTGTTCCTCAATGTGCACATTTTCTGTGTACTGATTACATCCTCAATTCATTCAGTTTCTCACGGACACAAACCCATTTCTATGTCCCTCAGTCCTGACAACTCCAATTCAATGGCCCTTCTCTAAAGGTATCTTGAAATGGCCAATAAATTTGTGAACAAGGAATAAAACAATGAATAAATAAATAAATGCAGTTGTTTCAAATACTCCCAGGTGTTCCTGCTCGTAACTGTCGAATACTTCTCACAGATGACAGAGGTAAGACACCCCCTGTGTAGAGCCAGACAGGTGACAATCTTCAGAGGAAGAGTGGGTTCCTTCATTAGAGATGATTCGGCCTTTAACTTCCTGACATCTTCTAGAACCCCCGGCCACTCCGAGGTCATGACTCTCGGTGTTCGTTACCCTTTTCTTTTTCGAGCCAGGATCAGGGTTTGAACCAGCACCGCAACCTTTGCTGCAAGTGTCTTATCGATTCTGCCGATGTTGCCACTGGCTATAGGGTATACTTTTAGGCTATATGAATTTAGTGTCAGGAAACCATGACAATATCAAACAGAAAACTCCCAATACATCGAATTTTCCTATTACTCTATACGATCACAGACAACTAATCAGTGAATCAAGTACATACACAGCAGCCAATGTTTGAATGATGCAGTCAGAACAAATCGTGCAGAGATCTCCAATTCCGGATGAAAAGGCACATTTGGTCATAATCTATATTTATCCACCAGTAAGGCACTGAATTCAATAACAGTTAGTTCAGAAATGACATCCCCCAGCAGCAAATATTTTCGAACCGCATGTCAGCAACCACAGTTTGCAGTATTATAATATATATCCATCCATACACACCAATATGACTGCATAACCCGGGGTCACCACAACCTCACAGGTAGAACAATAATAACAGCTCAAGTGTGATTTTTATAATGTGATTGCACGTTCATCAAAGTCATCCTGACCTACTACAATGTACACTGCACAGTGTTATTTGCAAATATATTATATATATACATATTTTCAATTATTATTCATCGGATGCAATTCGATCTTCCGAAACCAACATATCCATACGCCAAAACACAGAAGCTTGTGCCAAATTTGGCAGGAACTGCCGAGAGAAAAGCCGTATAATTGCGGCTCCAAACATTATGAAAATTGTGACAAATTATACAGACCCGGCGTCTCCGGCAAGTATCCTCGAATTAATGTGGGGGACAAATCGCTCTGCTGTTCTGGCACAAAATAGCACGATATCACGAAAAAACAGCCAGAAAAGAAGTTCCCCAATATTCGTGACGCTGGACAAGTTGCGGCCTGGCACTTTCGCTTGATTTTTGCATGTCGTGCATTGTTGCTATTGTTGCTGGTGCTAAGCGATCCAGGCTGCCTTGTGGCCTGCGGGTATGTGGACCAGGGGACGGGCATGTCACCAGGCATGTATTAATTTCTCCTGGCCTAATACATGCATGTGCTCTACAGTTGCCATGTGAGCCGTGTGGGCGTGAGCAGAAGACCTACGTGAGTGTGCATGGCTCTAATGCATGAGTTCCCCATTTTCTACATCTAAAATGACCGTCTCTCTCTATGGTTCTGGTATTGTTAGGATATACTATTATTATTCCGATCGTTGTTTGTCTTCCGGGCGAATCGCTGCGACCCACTTCCACATGTGTATTTATTTGTTAATTCATTCATTTATTTATGTACTTATCCAGAAAACTGGATACCGCTAGACAAATACCAACAAACAACAACAAAATTCAGTTAGGTTTTAAGTCTGAGTTTGTGCTTAACGACCCGTCGGCACGATCACGGCCACTTTGCGCCTTTCACAATTTGTTTCCGTTCTCAAAACTCAGCGAAGCCTTCCCTCATATCCAGCTTTTAATGTTCTGAAAGCCACAAAACTGCTCCAACCCTTTCAGTCTCACTCCACATGCAACGAACTTTGTTATACACATGCTGTACAACTCTATAACAATCTAATTCCCGAATCCAAGCATCTTACAGCACGAAAAACAGAGAGCACGCAATCTCTACCGAACACGATCAATAAGAAATATAACTGTGTCATTACTGGTCTTATTTCCAACACATTTATCTCCCTGTAGGCACAACAAATGCTCCAAATCTTCCCTTTCACCTGCTAAAAATAAAACACTATAATCTCCAGTCTTGATACATTTTCGGGTAAACGGGTCTGCCGTCGCCAAAATGACACTTCGATCAGGCATACGAATTCCGCGGTTTCCAGTAATGAACCCGGCCTGATTGTACACTGCAAAATAAAAAAGTTCAAGGAATTCTTCATACCAGCACGGCGACAGCACGTCTGTAAGCGCAGCAAAGCTGGTGAGCATCTGTTTCTGCAAGAGTCTATCCTTCTGGCCACGTCTGTGAAGGGAAGCCCCAGAATATAGAGGTATTCAGAGGGCAGGAAATGTGGAGAACATTTGAAAATGGGGTGTGGGAAGTAACACGGCGATGCTGGGCAAAAGTGTGAGAGCCGAAAAGGAAGTCGTTAGATGTGGAAATGATTGCTTGCCGCAACAGACAGAAAAACGAGATTATTGCTTGAACGGTACGCAAGAAAGGCGAGTCTGGGGAACTGTATTATACATGGGTGAGATAGAGATAGAAACGGGGACTAGAAAGACAGAGAACAGAGAAAGGTTGATTATCTGGAGAAAAGACAGAAAACAGTGCAGAAAAGAGTGCCAGACAGACAGAGAGAACAGAAGAAAGATGATACCCGGACAAAAACAACGGCTACACTCGAACACAACAATTTAGTAAGATTACAGGCTAGTTGTAAAGAGGATCGCCGGTTTGTAGGCAAGAAATAACTAAATAAATAAATGAATAAATAAATACATAAATAAAAATTCAGGCGCAGACCCTAAGAAAAAAGCCCAAATCAGCGATTGTCCTAAAGGTTTAAACATCTACAGAGGCGCACGAACATACTAGTAGACCAATTGGCAGAAGGACGCCATTAATTGCGCCATGGGACCTGAACTACGGAGGAAATCAGGGGGAAAAAAACACGTTTAACTGACGTCATCAGTGCCAAAAGACGAAGAGCTGTGACAATGAGCAAACTTAACGAGGAACAGGTGCAGCGGTGTGACATACTGCTAGAGAATAAGGCTGATCGAGATTACCTGGGGCAGTAGGGAGAGAAAGTGATGGAACGAATACGTCAATGGAACTGCTGCCTCCTGAGTGGATGGCTGCAAGTATTGGCTAGACAGCTGGAAATGACCGTACCAAATGGAGAAACTAGAATGAAAGTTATAGACAGACAGACAGATGGACAAATGCATGGGTGGGCAGATGGATGGACGGACGGACGAGCGGAGGGGCAGACGGACAAATATTTTTATAGATAGATAGATAGATAGATAGAAAGATAGATAGATAGATAGATAGATAGATAGATAGATAGATAGATAGATAGATGGATGGATGGATGGATGGATGGATGGATGGATGGATGGATGGATGGATCGATGGATGGATGGATGGATGGATGGATGGATGGATGGATGGATGGATGGATGGATGGATGGATGGATGGATGGATAGATAGATAGATAGATAGATAGATAGATAGATAGATAGATAGATAGATAGATAGATAGATAGATAGATAGATAGATAGATAGATAGATAGATAGATAGATAGCTAAAAAAAAAAAAGCTGCCTTTTCTCAAATAACAACAAACTGTCATAGTACAAGCATCACACCAAGACTCGAGAATTAAATTCGTGAATTTCCAAGCGCTGATCCACCTAAGATGCTGTCGTGAGCAAAGTTGTGATCAGCGTGAAAGTTCCGTCTTTGTTGTTGTTAAGTCCTGGGTCGAGAGGGAGAGAGAGAGAGAGAGAGTGATGAGACTATGCTAATGAGCTGGACAGATGCCCGCTCCAGCGATTTTTCCGTATCAACATTATCGGTGATGTGCCATCTCAGGGCTGATTACTGCAGGGGGTCAGGGGAAGAAAGGAATCCTGGGGCATCGGATGAGAGAGTGAAAAGGGAGAGGGAGACGCAGAAAGAGAAAGAGACGTGGGGTAGAGAGAGAGGGGGGGGCAGAGAGAGGAACAGAGAGAGGGAGAGAGGGGGGGGCAGAGAGAGGAACAGAGAGAGAGAGAGGGGGGGCAGAGAGAGGAACAGAGCGAGAGAGAGAGGGGGGGGCAGCGAGAGGAACAGAGAGAGAGAGGGGGGGCAGAGAGAGGAACAGAGAGAGGGAGAGAGAGAGGGGGACAGGTGAGAGAGAGAGAGGAGGGAGGGGAATGAGAGAGAGAGAAGGGGAGGAGGAGAAGGAGCACGACAGAAGAAGAAGGAAGGACAGACAGAAAGAGAGAGGAAATAGTGAGATATATATATATAGCCAGAGAGGAGACAGACCGACAGACAGAAAGACAGAACAATAGACAGACAAAGACAGAACAAGAAAGTGAGCAAGAGAAACAGCAATTTCGAACCTCCCCCCCCCCTCCCCCACACCCACACATACATACAAACACATGTGCAGTCTCCTATTTATACATGCAAGCAATACTGTGGCATTCTTCACTACAACGAAAAACAACAACATGAAACTAACAACAAAGTATTCTCTTTACGACCAGACCCTAGAATCAGTTTCTGTCGTGCTCCACTCTTGACAGTTTGATAAATGGGTATACGGAGAGGCTTGGTGCATGACGGAGGCAAGACAGAGATAAGCTGTACAATGTCAAAGGATGAAGCACTGGTATCCCAGACACTTCGTTAAGAGTCATTTCGCTGACTTGACTACATTTTGTGAATTACTTATCTAACAATCTCTGTTTACCTTTGGTTGGTTGTTGTCCGACACGGATTTACCTCCTCCTGCTGAAGCATGCATGCGTATGGCAGTTTGGCTTTTGCAAGTTTATCAACCTGGGCCCCACTACCCTGAGCCACACTCTATAAAAAATCTATAAGGACAACGGCTTTTCTCGGCAATTCCTGCCAAATTTGGCTCATGCTTCTGTGTCGATTTCGAGAGATGAAAGAACATGTGTTGAGTAATAATTCAAATAACAGCAGCAACAACGAAGCCCCTCCAAAGATAAAAGTTACTCCACCCTCTCTAACTGGTGTTCCCTTTTAGAAACACACCATGTGATGCGAAATATTGTGATTTGAAGCATTTTCTTGTTCATATACACACACACATAAATACCGAGCTCCAAAACTTATGCTCAGAACTCCGAGACATCTACAAAACCTGGAAACACGCCGTTCTCAGCTTAATTCCTCGAAAAGACAACAAAAAAAAACTAAAGCTCTAGTTTGCTATGGACCAATAAAACCGCCGTCTCAAGTCCTTAACACGCTCGGCGAAGACAATTTTCAAAGTTGAACCCTACCTTTTTGCAGGCTCCGTTTTTAAAGTCTAACATTACTAGCTTTTTCTGTCGACATGTTTTTCAAACGATGAAAAAAACAACAACAACAGAAAACCAACAAACTTTTCATACAACGCAAAAGTGCAACAAACTAATAATAGCACTGCTTTCTTATTCGGCAACGAGTTCATTGGGCCATAATACAACGTACCTCTATCTGTAGACATTAAAGCCAGACTAGTGAACTTATCGTTGTTTTCATTTTCCATCCAACTCTACCCCCTCCCCCCTCTCCGGGCCATACACACACATTCACACACGCGCGCACACACACAATCCGTGTCCTTCTTATTCAGTTACAATATTTTGGTTACGGGATGATCACAGAACGCGGAAGACAAAAAAAAACAACAAAGTAAGAACATGCAATAACGAGCTGGAGCAAATGCATTCTGCTTTCCCAAACGGCGGGGGGGGGGGGGGGGCAAGTTGAAAAAAAAAAAGAAACACGGAATACCTGGAGTAAAAGGCTGGCCCCTGGCAGCAAACAAACATGTGCCCCGGGAGGGTGTTAGAAACAATAATCTGCCTGCGCTTGATCTACACAAGGTCAGGGCAGTTCTTGGCATGCGATTAATAAATAAGTAACGGTGGGCGTTATGGGAAACCAGGGGTGACAATAGGGGGGATAGAGGGCGGGGTGGGGGGTGAGGGTGAAAATGGATGCAGCAGCAATGGTGACAGTGTGGGGGTGGGGGTTCAGGGATGGGGAGTTACCAAACAGTCAGGACATTCCTTGCATTCTGCAGGGAGTTCAAACCCCGATCTGTTCCATGCATTACATGGCATTGTCGACCTACTGACCTTTTCTATAGCTGGGTCTGTTTATTATGATGTCACGGACGATGAAAACGCAGATGAATGAGAGGTGAACAGAGGGCGGACAGGTAAAAAAAATATTGCAAGTTCAGAAAGAGAGGCAACGAAATCTATATAACAAGAAGAAGGAGAATCAGAACTGAGAACCAAATAAATACAAAGTTATAAAACGGCCTAAAAAAGTCAAGACGCGTGAAATAAACGACAGAAAGAAAGAAAGAAAGAAAGAAAGAAAGAAAATTTACCAAAGATGGAAAAAAGACAGAAAGGTACGAAGACGAATTTAAGACAAAATAATAATAATAAAAAAATAATGAAAAAGTGAAGGTAAGCCAGCCTATATCACAAACTCATGTCTCTAAACTTGCTAGGCAAGAAGAAATTAGTTTTTCCATATAGCCAGACTAGTACTTTACGTACTAACTGGATTGGGGAGGGGGGTGGGGGAGAGACCATCCTCACTAGAAAAAAAAAAGAGGGGGGGGGGGGAGGAGGAGAAGGGTCATGAAATCAAACCAATCGACCACACCTGATTCTGCTGTTCTCCTCCGCAGTGAGACAATGTTGGACGTCACAAATTCTGTTTAAACTGATCCAATGGAAATCGCAGTACCTTACAGACACACGCTCGGACCACGGCCCGAGTCGATGATTTTGTCTTCATCTGTTTTCTGTCCGTGATGACTTCTGGTCCAATCGGTCCGAGAAGCGTCAACTGGCCAGCAGCTGAGTCAACTTATCGCGTAAACAGCAATTTAGTTCCAGATGTCCGGTTTTCTCATCATTATGTGCTCCATGTCCTACACAAGGCGATAGTGAAGTGGATCTCCCCCCCCCCCTTCCTATTTCCCCCTCTGTTTGGCAGCTACAACCTCTACACATTATGTCTGCAGATCCACAAATGAATTATTTTCTGACGAGGACCAGCGCATCTTGACACTTCTGAAGAAGGCCGGAATTTGACACATCTTTATCATACAAGTTTCATCTAGACATACTTTACAGTATATACGGGCCTTTTCCGATTGGGTTTTTAACGTAACTTCACTTTTATTTGACCTTATTTATAGGAATCTGAGGGCTGAAGGCTAACCAAAATAAGATGAAGAAAAAAAACATGAAAGGCTTAAAGTGGCCCTTGTCGTGCTGATGCGCCGTTAAACTCAAACTCAAACTCAGTGTACAAAAATTCAGTTGAGATTGATAACAATCACACCTTCTTGCTGTGAATTAATTGATTTCCATTTCAAAACAATGACAAACTACATAGAAGTCACGGGTCAGTCAAAGTCAGCTACAGATGACATCAGTGACTACAGCACTACTGGACGTTTCCTATACACATTTCATCACACAGGAAAGACGTTCGGCTCAAAATGCCAAAGATCAAAACCCTCATCATAACAGAGCCAAACCCAGACTAGAGACATGTTTCAAATCAATATCTCTCTCCGTTCGCATTTTAACTGTGTCTGGTAACGCTGAATTACTGTGACTGGTAATAACTATGTCTAAAATGTCACCTGCGTTTCCTCGCTTCAAAGTACATCTTCTTCATGTTTGAGCTATCATCTCCATCAGATGTTCTAAGAAGGCCGGGTCTGAGCGAACTAATCTCCCAACTCTGTGATTTCACACATTTGTTACATCAGATTATGCATTTTAAAAAAAAACGCCACGCCCCCTCAGTTTTCCCCCATAGCACCAGAAAGAAAGACATCAGCGAGTTCCTTGTCTTCGAGCTGTTCCCTCCATAGCACCAGAAAGAAAGACATCAGCGAGTTCCTTGTCTTCGAGCTGATCCCTCCCCATCTGGCATGGCCACCCGCAAGCGCTTTGTTCACTCTGTTGAAGTGCTCGTAATCATTGGCCAGACAGGATACCCAATGAGATGGTCAAAGATACAATTTTTGCTGCTGGTTTGTTATCGCTGGCTGAATTCACGACCAACTGGAAACTAGGTCATCGCATGAGCAAAGCTGTCCACCCAGACACCTATATATACACACAAGTGTTCACCAAAATCGCCAAATAAAAAATATCTCCGTTCGACATCGCCGCCAAATCTGGCAACAATCTTTCCACTTTCATATTTTGATAATGACGGGGGGAGGTGGAAAAAGGATGAATAAAATAACAGCTCACGTCACAGTTTGTCTGGCTGGCTTAAAGCCAAAGAAAATGTTATAGCCAACGCTGGGGTTTTGTAACGACTTTCTGCCATGTTGGCTTTAGAAGTGATCTATTATCTTATATTCACTGTGAATCAGTAAGTAGGCCCCACTGTGCATTACATGCAGAGCAAAACGTAAACAAGTATAGAACTGAATGTGTGGGGTCATCAGTCAAGGCCATGAGGGTCATCTGACCAAAGTTTATAATAGGACCAATGGCCAAATGCTACAGTAGCGATATAGAACATGAAAACTCTCACTATTTACAGGCAAATTGTATTTTTTCCCCAAATCAGAAGGTGTAAATCATTCCGTTCAAAATCACCGAAAAACAAATACCATTTAATTTTTTTAATTTATATTTTTGCTTTTTTTTTCGAGGCATACATGAAGAACTATTATGGTACATAATTACTTTTTTTTTCCGAGGCATACATGAAGAATTATTATAGTACATAATTACTTTTTTTTTTCGAAGCATACATGAAGAATTATTATGGTACATAATTACTTTTTTTTTTCGAGGCATACATGAAGAATTATTATGGTACATAATTACTTTTTTTTTTTCGAGGCATACATGAAGAATTATTATGGTACATAATTACTTTTTTTTTTCGAGGCATACATGAAGAATTATTATGGTACATAATTACTTTTTTTTTTCGAGGCATACATGAAGAATTATTATGGTACATAATTACTTTTTTTTTTTCGAGGCATACATGAAGAATTATTATGGTACATAATTAAATTTCTGAAATCCTTGAGATTATATTTATTTATTTGTTTGTTTGTTTATTGTGGGAACGAGGACGGAAGAAAACCGATCTACCAAAAAGGGCAAGTGAACAAAGTATCCTGACGCGCTATTACACGGCTATGGTTATTATTACACCTTATCTAAGAGGTCACGCGTGCAGTGAGACCTCCTTTCATCTGACGTCTGTACTAGTAAAAAAAAGACACAAAACACGGCAATGTAAACGCATGGCATAACCAGCTGTCACTGATAGCATACAATTATTGCGCCGGACTGTCAGGGTCTCCACGTTCCACTGCTGTGTCAATGTCCTCACGGACATCCGTCAACACTTGTTTCAAGACAGTTCGGTCAAGTAGGAAAGAGGGGGGGGGGGGGAGGAGGAAGGAGTCATCAAAACTGGTTTCAAGAAAGGCCCGCCACCAAAATTAATGAAAACAAACAAACAAAAAGGGAGGGGGGGGGCAAAGGGGGAGGTGGTGAGAGATACCTCATATCACCGGAGCTTCTCCTGTTTAATTCGGCATCATAAAACAAACATGCCACCAACAGACGCAAGTTCCTAATATTGGCAGCTCATGATAAAACAAGAGACCTGCAAGCACAAACAAGCACTGTAACAGAGCTAAGAACCATTTCACTTAATGCTCAAGCCTTTTGTTCTTCTTCTTGTTTTTTGGCCTTGCCATCGGCAACCATAAACTTTGATCTGGATCTATAACCACTTTTCTGGACGCCAACGGCCCTGATAGGCATGGTATTAAACATTTCAGGAAACGTTTCACTGCCAACAACGAATAACTCTTTGCCATAACACCAGATGCGATTTTCACCTTGACCGAATAACAGGTTTCTAACGCTGTGTAAAAACGCCTGGCCCGATGCCATAACAAAGACATCAATCATTGATAATGCCCTTTTTTTCTCACAACGTTAATTTAATATTACAAAACAACATTTTGAAAAGGCAATAAATTCCAATATTTGTTCCAGGAGACATTCGCTGATTCACTGCATTTTTTTTCCTTTTAAATCGGCGATTGTTTCTCCAAAAACAACAACAACAAAAAAAAGTATTCGTTACAGGCCTCCATATACCACGTGCCATAAACGGTTGGTGGCACATTGGCACAAGACTGTTCTTGGCCTGTTTTGACTCAGTGCGTGAGGTTTCTCTTGCCGCCAGCTGTCTCAAGACAATTTTGACGCGCCCGAACCAGTGAGACAAGACATATATCTGCCTCACCAGTACGAGAGGTCCCGCTTCACCTCACAGTCCACGTTTCACATTAAAAACGAAACAAAAATATTTTTGACTCAGTGCGCGCCAGCCGTCTAAGCTTGACAACCGATGTTTAAACCAAAAACAAAACAAATCAACAGAACTGTTCCATATTGACTGTACCACAGGAGCCTCCATTGAAAATCCAGAAGGTCAACACAAAGGTGGAAAAATAACACTGAATTTCAAAATCATATTCCTTATTGTTTTTTGTCCGTAAATATAGTACGCACTTATAACTCAATAAGAACTACTTACAAAGCTGAACCGCTTTTGCTCATCTAAAACTTACTCATTAAAGCTAGGTGGGCTCATGCATCTTGTTGTAGTGTTGCAGTCTATCTCAGTTTTATACTCCTATCGACTCTGCAATATGCCCGTATCTCGCCTTTTAGCGCATCCTCGTTCACTCGACTACATTTCAAAACCTGCGACACGACTGCAACGCAGCAAAATCACTAGATCTATATGCACACCCAGCGCAAAACTGTCCCGCCTTTCCCTGTTTCAAACCTCCTCTTCCACAAAACCTCCCCTTCCACAAATAGTATGTGCTATAATGTATCTTAGCTGGCAAGAATTTCTTTACATTTTATTCCAAAACCTGTAGATATTCACATAATATCTACCACTTGCCACTCAGCCTATCACATTGCTCCAGAAAGCTTTGCGTCATTCATTTTTATTAATGGCAGAACAATAGATATCGCGTTTATGACTTGCCTCTATGTCCCTCGCGAACTGGCATCGCGCCTCCGAATGCACTGCAAATTATAGATAAAATAATAAGCGCAAGGTCATGATGACACAGACTGGCTCCTCAGATTTATTGAAGAATGACAAGACACTTTGTATAGCCGCCAATATAAATTTTTCCTGTTGCGAATCTCACCTTTAAACGGAGGGGAAAAAAACACTAAAATCCACAGAACAAAGAAACCGAACGTTGAACTGTATCAGTTCTGGAGGTGTTTCCAGTCGCTGATGGGAAGTCCTACTCGATCATCACGTTCAATTAGTCCAGCTAATGAGAGTCCGTGCCAGAGCCATTTCATATCAACTCTGGTCACGATGGGCTGGAACACTGTGTGAGATATGGCACACGCTGGGGGAGCTGTGATCTGCCAGGGTACCACAAACCAGATGCTCCAAGAAAAGAAGAAAGCCTTTATAGAAAGTCCCCTTCCTCCTAGTCATTGGTTGGCGACCTTACAATCCACGCGCACTCCCGTCAAAATGCACGCGCTCGCAGAGAAAAGAAAATCGTGTGTTTGTATTCACACACGGGTCCAACGGCCTACAAGCGGATGATATGGCGGGCCGCGTAGATTCTTAGTGGCCGACTGAAAAGATTACATTGTCGGTAACAGCAGCTGTAGTATTTTGTGGTGTAAGACATACAGTTGCATTGGTGCTACAGCGGAGTTTGATCTCCACCCTGCAAAACGGCTACTGGTCAGACATTCTAAGATATCCTGGGATCTGCTCCTTTCTTCATCCTGGCCCGGAAAATGATCAACAAATGATTTCTTCTATTTCCCCCCGCTTAAATTAAACAAGAAAACTGAGAAGTAGCTGTGATGGATAAAAGAATTTCATCCTGCCTCCACACACACTCGAATGTCCCACTTTACTGGAGGTGACAGATTAGCTCAGTTGACGGAGACAAAGAATTATTGATTCTTCCACCCAAAGCCTTCACACAACACCAGATCGGAAACTGTTGCCCAGATCTGTCCCGTCCACCACCCCCATCCCCACCCCTTTCGTTTCCAATGCTATAATGTTTCATCTGACAACCAGAAAAGACAGAGATCCTGGAGAGAGAGAGAGAGAGAAGGAGAGAGAGAGAGAAGAGAGAGAGAGAGAGAGAGAGAGAGAGAGAGAGAGAGAGAGAGAGGGGGGGGGGGAGGGGGCAACGCAATCGAAGAATAGTCGAGAATGCCGAAAGACCATCGATTTCTTTTGGGACTTTAATCACAAAAGCAAATGCGGCACCAACATTTTTGGGGGGAGAAGATGAAACTAACTCCATCTCCGGTTTCGTCTAGCAACTGGTACCGTGGTAATGATGGAGATGGTGATGGTGATGGTGATGGTGGTGGCTGGGGGAAGACAGTGTCGCTGGCCAAAGTAAAAGGCACGCCAAGGTATTGATCGACCAAGGTCGACGCTCAGCTGGGTCATGAAAGCACATGTCTCAAATACTGAATTTAAAAGCCACGAAACAAACATGTGTCTGCACGTGCCAAGCGGGCCGTGTCAAACAAAGAAAAAAAATCGATACACACTGAACAACGAAACCCATGATTGTAATCACTGAAAATTTCAAATTAAATAATGCATCAAATTCTAAAAGCAAGGCATTTCCCCCGGGGTTTCGCTTTCTCACCCACCGGCGCTATGCACGTACAATTAAAAACCGTGTTTTGGTGGTGTAAAGTCTAAAGCCTTCCATGGGGGAAACATTTTGAATGGCCATTTTGAATGACTCTTTGACAAAGCTTCAAATCCGCTTGCCACCTGTCACACTAGATATTTCAGAACACTTTTAATTGACGTGGAATTACGGAACTCTAAAACTATTTGATCGCCAACATCAGAGTTACTTCATATAAGTTAAGTTTGACCTCAACATGGTCAGAACCAACAGTGCAGTGGCTTGGAGCAAATTCATGGGGTACTACCGATTTCGCTGTTCGGCTTTGAGCTAAAAATTCAAGGACCTAATGCTAAATTTTGTCATTAGATATCAGTTGCTTTTAGGAAGTATAACATCTAGATCTAGGGTTAAGACCCGTGCTTAGTTGTCACAATAACTGAGGTTTGACAGCATTCTTAGATCATCTTGTTATGACACACTTGGGTACAGTCCAACCTGCGACTTGTTTACCATCGAGTGACAGCAGCGACAGTTACATAGAGTTCTGCGCCTGATGGTTACTGTAGAACTTAGGAGTGTGATTATTTTGAACATAAATTTAATTGTTTTTCACGTAACGATCACGATTGCTCAACAAAGAATCAGTCGCAACATAGTCAGCATGGAAATTGCCCACTCTGGCAGGTGTAAAATTGCGCATTTTGCCTCGTGGATGAGTAACACGTGTTTCTGTACGTTGCGTGGTATTATGCGTGAGTCAACGTCTCTGATTAACAGTGTCCCCTTTCTGGGCGCCTGACTAGTTGCGTGACAGATGCGACCGTGCGGGCTTTTCGGGATGATCTGGGCATGAACATTTCCTCTAGAGATGATTGTCTTCTCAGTTATTACGAACGTGGGGGCAAACATCTATAGCAAAGTCCATCATTTCTATACTGTTTGCTTTAGTAAGTATGTGAGTATGATTTTGTACGTATATGTGTGTGATTTTCTTCGTCCGTGGTGTCTCATAGCCTCGTCCGTTTCCACCATGACAATCCAAAACAGAAATGAGTGGTTGGAATTAGGCACGTGTTAGCATCACGCTTTTCAGCCAGAGGGAAATTACTTTATTAACTGGAAATGGCGGTAGAGGGGATGAGAGTCACGGAGCCAAAAATGGGTCAACTCTGATTAGTTGAAACAATAGCTTGAATCCCTTTCCAGGATTTTGTTCGCTATTTTGCACATTTTTGTGTGTGTGTGTTTGTTGAAACAGAGAAAGAGAACGCAGCTTCAGTTTGAATCCTTTTCCAGGGGTTTGTTCGTTGTTTTGCAGCTATTTCGTGTTCGCTGAAACAGTGAAAGGGACCGAAGCTTCAGTTTGAATCCGTTTCCAGAGGTTTGTTCGTTATTTTGCCTGTTACATGTATTTCGTGTTCGTTGAAACAGAGAAAGGGAACGCAGTTTCAGTTTGACTCCGTAAGAGAAGACCGGCTACGGCACGTCGCGTTATCTTGTGGGTCTGCTTTATGTTCTCTGTCCCCAGGTGATGAGGCGTCCGCGAGGGAACTTCACAGATGGGGTCCATAGGATTCCAGAGATCGCCTGGAGGACTGACTAACAGAGAGGACAGAGAATAATGTAGAAGGTCAGCCCTCAATCATGGTGACACGTGACTCACAGTCCCTGGTCCTCAATATCACTGTTTACTCACTTCCGGTACTGCGTTTGTCAGAGAAACTTCCGTCCAGTCATACGCCCACTTCCGCTTCGATTTTTCTTCTCAGTACAACTTCTCGCTTTTATAATTGGTTTTCGATTCAGTCCCTTGAGGGTTTGTCATTCATGTCACGTTTTTACCCCCAAACTCTCTCCCTCTCTCTCTCTCTCTCTCTTGCTCCGTCCCTGTCTCTCTCTTTCTCTCCGTCCCTGTCTCTGTCTCTCTGTTTGTCTCTCTTTCTCTGTCTGTCTCTCTCTCCCCGTCCCTCTCTCTCTTTCTCTCTGTCGCTCTGTGTGTGTGTGTGTGTCTCTCTCTCTCTCTCTCTCTCTCTGTCGCTTTCCCTGTGTCCCGCTGTCTCTCTCTATCTCTCTCTCTCCCTTTTGTAAATTATAGGGAGTGCACAATCATGTTCTATTCTCAGGCCAAAGACGATCATGCTGGAGGACGTCAAAGGAAATATATCTACAGACAGAAATCAGTCGCCTATAGCCCAACATGATCAACACCACTGGATGGAGTGCATACATAATTATATCGAATTCACGCCACAGGTTGGAAAGTCTTAATGAGTAAGTGCGTGGACGCTTGTCTCCACTGCGGGAGACTGTTAACCTCAATGCGCTCATCTAGTGTTACAACCGTACTTATTTAAGATCTAGTCTAGATTTAGATCTATAGTCCGTTCAGACATCTGTGTCCCTCTTATGGAAGCTGTAACTTTGCAGCCCCTTGACTGAATGTCTTGAAAATATGCAGATCTAGATATGACCTTGTCTCTGACTGTATAAACAAATTTGTCCAGGAGCAGTGGCCGACCTACTACGAAGCTAATGAAGCCTAAGCTTCAGGGCCCATCATCGCAGAGGGGCCCTGAAGACACTTTTTCTTAATGAGTGAATTTTGAATGTTGCCCTTTAGTTGCTGGTTGCCAATGGGGTTCCATAACACTTCAAGCTTCAGGGTCCCAAAAATGTAGGTCCGCCGCTGGTTATATAAACAAATTCGTGCGTGAGATCCCCAATTTGACACCTCCCGAAAGTCAAATGTCATGATGAAATCAATTTCTCTCTACACAGTATTTGTGTATTTACACAGTCATAGGTGTGTAATTGACATGCCTGCTGTCTTTGTCTGTTCTACGTTCACACCTCACGTGCAAGTCGCGTGTGGCATTGTGATAAAAATCAGGTCTCCCCGGGGTCCCGGTATGTCGTGTGGGCACATGCAAAAATATTACCATAGCGCATTCACTCGTGCACGATCTCCCCCCCCCCTCCCCACCTCTGATGTTGCTGCATGGGTGAGTATGATTGATCCACCCCACGTGCGGTGTGGTGAGCTATGACATGCACGAGCTTTTGTTTACAAATCATTACACTGTTCAAACAAAGCGGCGTTTTGTAACTTGTTAGTTTTTACAGTATTATGTATGAATAGGTGGTCATGGATGCCAGGCGAGGTATAACTGATTGTGTCACTGACTGACATCCCCCCCCCCTTCCCCCCGTTTCCAAAACCTCAATGCAGATGTAGAAGACAGAGCCACCACGACTTAGTAGAGTATAAAAAGGCCAAAGTGGAGTTGCGCGGATTTACGATCAGTAATAAATAGTATAAACTAACACTCTAATTAACACATTCCAGTGATAGAAACTGTACCCATACTTAATTTCCTTCTTTAAATACGAATTTATATCAAGGGTTATCAATCAAAACGTGTTATGTCCGATTTTATTCGTTGCTTTTATATGCCTGAAGATATCCAAGATATAATATAAAGTGTTTGATTTTTAGTTGATAACCCAATAAAACTATTCATGTGACTGTGTTGAAGTTACTGCAATTATTGGAATTTTCGTTAAGGTTGCAAATTTTAAACTCTTTTTTTTTTCCCCCTCAATTTAACTATTTTGGACACAAAACATTCTGGTTGCCAACCCTCATTATATAAATCGAGGTGCACATGCCAAAGGCAGTAATCTTCCCAAAACAAAGATGTCAGCCCCGACCCGCGACATATAGATCTTCATAACTCATTTTCATGTTACCCATGTTTTTCACTTACTCCGCCCCCCAGCCCCTTTTTTTCCCCTTTAACCTACGCAATGGAGCAGAAAATCCTTTCTCAAATCCCTGATTGCACTAGCATCAACATTTCCATTCATCAATGCCATTAAAAAGCTTATGATGTCTCCATTCTCGCCCCAGTTTCTCTCTGAAGAAGCCCCAGCTGGAAGTGCCCGGCAGATTGCAATCGGTTAATCTTTGCCCCGCCATCAACTTCTCTTGTCCCCCCAAGGCAAAAATTCCCTCAAAGCTCCGGAGTGATGCTGCCCCTCGCCCCAATGTTTGGGTTTCTCACGGGAGAAGAAAGGAGAGAAACGGGAGCTTGGGGCGACAATCAAGCATCTGTAGATGTGAAGGGGTGGGGTGGGGGTGGGGGGAGGAGTGAGAGAGACACGCGACAAGTGGTGGAAAATAATATTCATTCAGCTTCAGCGTCGACTAAAAGACGACATCTCCAGATGCAGTATTCAGCTTCAGCGTCGACTAAAAGACGACATCTCGAGATGCAGTATTCAGCTTCAGCGTCGTCTAAAATACGACATCTCGAGATGCAGTATTCAGCTTCAGCGTCAACTGAAAGACGACATCTCGAGATGCAGTATTCAGCTTCAGCGTCGACTCAAAGACGACATCTCGAGATCTAGATGCAGTATGAAGTAAAATAAAGTCCGAAAACGAGATGCCCTCAGGTCCAAATCATCGTTGCAGTTAGTGGAGACAACAAGCCTCTGTCCTCAAGAAAACAGACGTGGACTGAAGGCACAAAGATCCCCCTGGTTTACGTGATATTTCTCTCTTACGCATCCGGAGATTCCATACATAACAATATCCGAAGGAGGCACTATGCCTGCGGATCCATGAAAGAATTATTTTCCGACCTTGAGCCACAGCGCGTCATGTGCTTTCTGAAAGAGGCTTAGATCTCCAATTTGATTTAAGAAATTTTAAACACATTTACAAACTCTTTTCCGATCTATGAAAAAACAAAAAAAAATTTGAGAATTTTACCAATATAATAGCATTTATACTTAACTGTTTAATTCTATTCGAGAAATTTAAAGTGATGAAGCTCTGGATACCAAACATAAATGAAGTACCAAAATAGACCGTGGAAGGCCCAAAGTGGCTATTATGATGCCGACGCGATGTACAACCCAAAAGTCAAACTCAGTTAAGTTTGGACTTCCCTCTCTAGCTCCCCTCCTTGCTACCTCCTATGCTCATCCCAACTGTTATAGGATCTATGGTATTATACTGCTCACATGTTGTTGTTGTTGTTTTCATAGCACTGCTCTGACTAAATCATCAAAACTGACAAACTTGATTATACCCATGGATATTACTGTACGCTGTTATGCCATCTGTTTTCACTGAGTTCGAAAACTCCGAGCTGCCGAACAGAACCATTCCACGATGAGAATGATGACTGAAAATCCCCAGTTTAACAGATAATGCAAAGGATATTCAAATATAAACAGACGAAACGGGATATATTCTCTTGTAATCTGACTTTGATGGACAAAACGTTGCACTGAATTAAGGCCCAGAAGAGGACAAAGAATGTAAGAGGAAGCCCGCAGAGAGGATGGAGAGATGATATTGTGCAGACATGTGGACAGATATGGACAAGACGGATGGAAAACAGAGCAGAACGGAGATCATTGGCGGAGGGCTACACCCCAACAAGTCAAGACAATCTGAATTTACCCTTACAAAATGAATATTTAACTTAAGCAAGCACTAGTCGATTTTGATCGGGCGACGTTGGATGGTGACGTCACGACAGTCAGTTTCAATGAGACTTCCTGCACCGACCGACTAACTAGTTAGATCTCCCTGAATCTCAATGTCATGACGACGTCACCATCCAACTACTCGGCCGATAAAAAATCGGCTGGTGTTGCACTGACTAACCTCTTCTTCACTTTTATTCTATTTAAGTCTGGTTATCACATTTGACGGGCCAAGGACAGAGAAACACGCAAAAGCGAAGTGGAGAAACGCAATAGTGTGAATGAGGGGGAGATGAGTGTCCGCTGTGTCGTGTATGGGGGGGGGGGGGGCAGGGCAAGGGTGAGTAATTTAGGGAGAGTGTGGACAGGAGGAAGGGGCTAATTTAATTCACGTGCAGGAAGGTGGTGAGTGGATCGTGTTGACCAAGGCGTGCCAGGCTTTGATGAAGATAAGGGAGGGGGAGGGTGTGAGTACCCCTGGAAGGAGGAGGGGTGATGGTCAGCGTGGATTCAAACCATGGAGGAGGTGAAAACGTGAGGGGGAATTTTACATTTGTATTTTGTATTTGTATTTGTATTTGTATAACTCTTTAATCCCATTTGGGAAATTTTGCCTTTGTGCCATTGCAGCCCAGTTACAACTGGAGCAGGCACGTCGTCGCCACAGTGCAGCGCCGGTCGGCGTTTTTTTTTTTTTTTTGGGGGGGGGGGGAGATGAGGGGGGAGGGGGACATTGACATGATGGCAGTGAGCACCGACAGACTGATCCACTGATAATCAGCATTCTGTGTGTACGTGTGTTTGTGAGAGAGAGAGAGAGAGAGAGAGAGACAGAGAGAGAGAGAGAGAGAGAGAAACAGAGAGAAAGAGAGAGAGATAGACAAACAGACAGGTAGGCAGAGACAGAAAGCAGGGAAAGGGAGAAAAGAAGAGAAAGGGGGTGGGGGGGTTATATAACAAGCTGAACTTTGGACCCCCCCCCCCAACCCCCAAAAAAAAGAGATTTAAAAAAAAAAATGGCCCCTGTTCATCTCATGCTGTTCAACTTCAGAAACACCCTGAGACCAAGGAGCACCCTAGACACACACAGCAAGACCGCCGCGCGTAGATGGATGAAAGAGGAGAAGGAAACTTTTGGCAATAGTGTTCACATAAACATAATACTGGATAAGGCATCAAGAGCACCCGCCCTGTGAACTACAACACAAAACAAACAAAAAGTTATTTAAAAAAAAACAAAAAACAGGACAAAATGGATCAGACCAAAGCATGATGCAGGGAGACAACTCCACACGGCGCACTAACTGAATCTTTCATCATTTATTAATAAACGCAGTAATCCCCCATTTCCTCATTCATTACCGGGAGGCGGCTGTTGTACGAGAGACCAATGCCGGTTCATTCATCTGCAGTTTTTCAGCTGTCACCTCTTTCTCACCACAGCACACCCTCTCCCTTCCGCCCCCCCCCCCTCACAGATTGTGATTCACCCGCGCACAGACAGACATGTCACCCGATTGAAACACAGACGCATATCGGGGAAATCCCCCGCTGTGTATGGCTCACCAAGACCACCAAATTTCATGAACTCTGTATTAATTTGATGAGATCTCTGAGCAAAACGAGGTTGTTTAAAAAGAAGAAGAAGAAAAGAAAGAAAGAAAGAGAACACTGAGGAAATTAGTAAATAAAAATAAAATATACTGTTTTGTTCTCCAAGTACTGACTGTTGCGTGTGTTGTGCTGCATTGGTCTGACACCGGCGGTTTGTGAGCGCTTCTGATAGTGTCTCTTTCTGTCCTGTCATTCTCTTATATTCTGCCTATCGTTTTCGTCTTGCATAGAATAATATGACCGCTATCGTGCCAACGTGCTCTCTCCAAACAAACTCGAAAGCATTGTTCTAAATGAGTTTGGTTTTCGCTTGTCTCGTGATTCCAAGGGAAAAAAAGACAGGCATTTCTTTTTTTTTAAACTGCTGGCAGCGCAAGGCGTGAGACCTCTCAGAAATAAATGATTCACAGACAATCAATTCAATACAGTTTTCGAAAAGCTTTCAGGCATTTCCCGGGTGAGAGGCAGGCAGTTGTTGTTGTTGTTGTTTTTTCTGGGAGATGGGAGGGGGGAGGCAGGGGACTCAGGGAAAATGAGGGGACGGAGGGGGGGGGGGGAGAAGTCGGAGACCGGTCTCTGAGAAGACTGACAACAACAGAAGTTGCGTCTGGAAGCTAAACATATCGAGGGTTGGCAGCCAGAAACATTATGTCCAAAATAGTCAAATTGAGAAAAACGAGTTTGAAATTTGGAATCTTAATGAAAATTCAAATAATTGCAATAACTTCAACACCGTTACATGAATCGTCTAATTGGGTTATAAAATAATGTCACATACTTTGTGTCTTAGACATCTCCAGGTATTTACGAGCAATGAATGAAATTGGACATAACACATTGTGGGTGATAACCCTCGACATGTTATTGGAAGTTGTCAAGGACCAAAGATCCGTCTTGGTGACAATTCAACTTTGGGGCTGAAAGTACTCATTCTCGAATTCCGTAAATACCCTAACCTGCTCAACACCAGCTATCAGAAAAACAAGCCATGCTCATATGAATCCAAAGAATCAGTTTATCACCCAGTCCCTCATTTATTCCATCCATAAATCAAATCAAGATATCGAAAACAAAGGCGCTTTACAAGTGCAAAAGCAAAAAGCAAAACAAATAATGTTAATAGTGTGACCTACCTCATCCAAAACTCAGTAGTCCTCCCTTGGAAGGTTCAAAACGAAGCGGATATCCACAATCTGCGCAGGGTCTGAAAAGTCGATACTTCTCAAAATATTGCTGACTCCTGAACCTTACGGGTGCACAATATACATTTTTTGTCATTCGTCCTATATGTTTTATACTCCAAATTGTGACGTCAGTTCCACGAAATTTCAGTCTCTGCTAATGAAAAACTGACATTACTATAAAAAGGTAACTGTCTTGGAGACCCAGAAACAGAACCGATGTTGCAGGATAAGAACATGGAATCTGGGCACCCTAAAAAGGTAACAACAACAACAAAAAAAGCGCTTTAAGTAACACAATATATGGTCAAATTTCAGGGGTCACATGTTTGTAATGTAATTTAAAATCTGTTATGACCATGTGGGGGGGGGGGGGGGGGGGGGGGAGAGAGAAAAAATCATATTTTTAACAACGTTCCCTGACAACAATGTGGAAAATTCTTTTGAATGTGCCATCTCTCGCTGGAAATGAACTCAAAATTGGAAATTACACACAAAAGCCCTTGAAGACAAAACATGAAGCAGGGCAGATAATTGTACACAATTAATTATGTTCAAAGTCTGTCGTCCCTATCCAATCAATTCAGGGGCAAAACAAAAAAGTTGCTGTGTTTGGAGGCGACTGCACTGAACTGGGATGAGTAATAGAAAGAGCGTTTACGGACCCCGGGCTGTTCTCGCCAACAGAATGATGAGGGGGTCACCCTATAAAAAGTTCTTACGCCCCAAAATCGTGCCTAAGTAATTTCTCGATGGCCCCCTTGAGTCGAATCTGCCATGCTCTCAGCTTAACGTATCACAACTGGAACTTCAAAGCAGAAAGCAAGGCAAACAATACTATATCGTTAAGTACAACAAAAGGTAAAGTTTCATGACGTTCCTTTATCAATCAGACTGAGCTCCCTCCCCATGCCCGATGTCATTATATTATAGACCATCTGGGTGGCTTATTGCGTTCATCATGTGTGTGTAATCCAATGGGGTGAGGGAATTTCTTCACAAAATGTATCATTCCGATAACATGTGAATATTTAACTCCATCGATTGAAACACCGGGGTTCCAAAACCATGCCAGTATTAAAATCAGCTAAATAACAACACTTCGACAATTAATGTCCAGCCAAATATCAGAAAGTCTCTCAGTAGTGCAAGTCGATCAAATTGCAAAACTTTGGCCAAACATCAACCAAATGCTATAAATGTACTACCACCAATAGCTAGTACACGTATTACCACTTTATTAAAAAGTCTATTTCTTTAACTACCACTTCTACCCCACTCCTCCGAAATTACTGATCTTGTGGCCACTAGGATTGAATTCGGAAGATCTTCCGACACGGAAGTGATGAACTAAACAGTTTTAATACCGGCCTTAGTCAGAAAGTACACGTTCAAACTATGTGCACGATGGACAGTGACTTGTAGTCATTGGAAATACAGCACTTGGTATCTCAAATACTGTTTTGACTTCAACAGCTTTACAGTACTTGGTATCACAAATACTCTTTTGGCTTCCATAGCTTTTAAATTTGCTACTTCAGGTTTATAAAACGAATGTCTATGGTCAAAACCTGGATGAACTCCGAACAACTTGAGTGGATAATGATACCAGAGTTAAATAAATACCACAAAATAAGGTTTGTTACAAAATTTCTTTTGGGCAAGACAAACCTCACCTCTCACTTAAGTTCGTTCAAAGAAATAGTGAAGCTGTGCCAAATGTTTACACCATTTTCTCAGCACGGAAACACAGTAACTCAATGCTTAGAAATAAGCCTAACTTGCATTTCATGTTGTTCTTCTTCAAATTGAGCCAGTCCAACAAGAAATCAAAAACAAAGGGAACCACAATTCCTCATTCCAAACTCTGACTCACGGTGGGTTTTTAAAATGCACGTGAATGGCAGCGTGTATAAACTCTGTCCAAGAGGCGCGCCAATATTAAAAGTTTGTTAGCAAACCTCTGTGTAGACCATGCGGACACTCACGAAGAGGACCGACCAGCACTAGACTTGCCACAAGCGCCGCTCACATCGATAAGCAGCACTGGCTAGCCAAATGATGAAAGCGAGTACTCACACGGCTGGCGGTTCTCGTAATGTTTATTTCATGGGTGTTCCTCGCTACAGTAATCATACTGTAATGGAACTAGAGGGTGAACATGTAAGCACCTATGACTTTATGAGTACGTGACCAAAAATTATGAAATTTGGTATACCGCCACAATTTTTGACAATAAATTACATGGACACGTCCATTTTGGACAAATGCCAGTCTTTAACCCTGTTTGTTAACGATTATTTTTTTGAGATGCAAAAAAGAACAAAAGAGAGACGCATTTTCGTCCACTTAAATCGAAAAGTATGCTCAGAAATTTCATTCCTGCCTCTTGCCGTTTGATAGAAAAGCAGGAATTTACAAGATTTTTTCTTGCTCGGCTCTGCTGGTAGATTAATTCCCTAGCCAGTCCCACAATAACTCTAACAATAGACTCTCCCTTACCTCTGTCTGGATGAGTCTCGAATAATACAAATCCTGACCGAAATCAGAAGGTATTCCAAATATTTTGTCAGAGTAACGAGACCTTTTTTTTTTTTTTTACATTTTTACAGCGCTGCGCACTCTCCGGTCTTCAAGACCAGACCGAGCGATGGAGACAATTTGTCAAACAGGCAAACGGGCAGAAAAGTTGATGGGCTGGTTGTCTAATCATCATACAGACAATCAAGAGAACATGACAGACACTGAGATTACGACTGAGTGCTTGTGTAAGACAGCGAGACAGTGAGTGACGGCTTGGTCGGGTGAACGAAAGGTAAAGAAATTACTTAAGAAAAAACAATACGATGGGCAGACATGGGATGATGAGAAAAAGAGAGTGAAGCAAAGATGGGAAAGCCATCGAAAGACATGGCTGATCGCTTGTGAGTTATTACTGATCATTATGCAAATAACATCTCACTTTCGCTGGCAAAAGCACGCCTCCGATACATCAGTAACATTTTAATACATCTAACATTGGATGTTATGATGAAATGAAGAAGAGGTGTGATGCACGTGTGAGAAGTGGGAAGTGGGCGGTACCTGCGCATAAGCCACTTATGTTTCAGTCATGCGTGGAATGGTGGGAAGAAAAAAAAAACTATGCCACAGGTATTGGGCTGGAGTGTGCAGTGCAGCTACCATTTTGTGTACGGATGTTTGTTTCCATATTAAACATGTGCAGACCTGGTTTTACCGGTGTAGAATCGCTCAAACCGACAATCAAAGGCTCTTTCAGATATCTGTGGTTCTAATCAAACACATCGTGCCGTTCAATATCAAAACAATCACAGGGTGTCATCTTGACCTGTACGACAAATCTGAACGTAAACTGTAAGGAAAATCATGACAAGCCTGGAAGTCATTCTCTTAGGCTGTGTTTTCATGTAGTGAAATAGAAGAAATGTTTTCACTTTGTGCGGAAATGCCGTTTCCGTACACATGGAAAAACTCTTTCTTTTTACCACTTGATGGATTTTTGCCGCTTCCTTCTCCGTACACATAAAAACACAGCTTTAAACGCCAAAAGCCCTTCAAGTAGTGAAATAGAAAAAATATTTTCTTTGCCGTTTCCGTACACATGGAGCCATTCTTTCTTTTTATTACCGGTACTTTATGGTTTTTGATGTTGCCGTTTCCGCCTCCGTAGACATGAAAACCCAGCTTTAACATTCTGTGTTTTTCCTCCACATCCAGTGGTCAAAAGTAGATCGGAGTTATGTGGTCAGTGATCACCACACCTATGTCCAGTGCAATGCTTCAGATGATTCAGATGATGTGTTCCCCCCCCCCCCCCACATGCCAATGCTATTCACCTGTCACGATTGTCCACTCATCTGTAAAGATACCACAGAAACACTCCCTCGGATTTCTTCCGCTGTTGGCTCTGAGTCGAGATAATGATACAAAACTGCGTATCGCCATCATTATTATTGAGTACCCGCGTACATCCAACAAGTGCAAGAACCGACTATTTCAGTGCCGCAATAGGACAGTGTGAAGCTGTTGTGAGTGAGCCAGTAAGGGACTAATTATTAATCCTTTTTTGCATCCATCTAAGCCAAGCTTGTGCAGAAAAGAGAAAAAAATATTTCAAGGAGGAGCGGGTTTTATTGGACGGAATGTTGGGAACGATGAAAATGAAACAAGAAAGAGGCCGCAGTATGGTTAGATTTTTACAATAGATGTTTCAATACAAGGTGCATTGACTGAAGGGGAGACGGGTGGGGAAAAAAAAAAAAAAAAAGGAAAGGTGGTACAAGAGGGAGCAGGGAATTTTTTTTTTTTTCATTTTTTTTTTTTATAATCCGGGTGGGAGGGGAGTGAGCCCAAGCGAGTTAGAATGTTACCCGAGGATATGGAAATAAAATTTTTAAAAAAGTAAAGGCAAAAATACACGTCTCATATACAAAGGGGATTCTCCCTCTTTCACACAAAGACACACACCCCATCTGTACCTCTGTTCACCTTTGGCTAATAATTATGCGAGACCTCGTTATAGCCTGCCCAATCCCCGTAGTTGAGTACCCGTGCAATACCATCGAGCTCTCTTTAACTTCTCACCAACAACAAAGAGAAGCTAGGAATGTCGTCTGTGGAAGAGGTATGGAGGTGAGCGATGCCGTTTCGCCATCAGCCACTCCAGCAAGTAGGCCAGAAAATACCGACAACAAAGCGCCAGGAAATGACGTAGGAAAGGGGGGAAAGGTAAGGTGCAACAATGGCTAGGTCAACAGGTACAATTCGCCCAGGTGGAAGGAGGGCAAAAAGGGCCGCTTTCATTTTTTGGGTCGTCTGAGTCAGGAATGTTAAACGGAAAAGCGCCTGGAAATTGACTCAGAGCTCTATGACACAGCGGAAGTTCAGCTTTCAGCCACAGGCATTTCTGTGTTTGTTGTTTCGCTGCTTCCTTCTCCGTATTTCACGCATTCTAGTTTATTTTATTGCTGTTTTCCCCATCTCTCTCTCTCTCTCTCTCTCTCTCTCTCTCTCTCTCTCTCTCAATTACACGTATAAATTGTTAACCTATACTTTTAGACTTATATGTGTATAGATGTACGAACACTCGCGGTGCTGCAATTCAAATTCATTCCTCTTATCAAATCTTCTCTTTCTTCCTCTCTCTTTCTGTGTGTGTGCATGTGCATGTGCGTGTGTGTCTGTCACTCTGCTCCCCCCCCCCTCTCTCTCTCTCTCTCTCTCTGTCTCTCTCTCTCTCTGTCTCTCGTAGACGAACATATCCCCATAATCCTGTCCTTTCTACCTCCAACTCCCAGAACCCGAGATCCTCTCTCCTCTCCCATCTCACCCGACAGCGAATAACCTCCTTTTTTTTTTTTGTCCATTTCCGGCCGTCTCTATCTCTGCCTCTCGATCAAACTGTCTGTCAACCCGGTGCTACCTCAGACAGACAGATGACTCAAAACATTCGACCAGGAAGATGAACGTAACTAACGAATTTCGTTGCTTTACAGAGCAGGAGAAAACCCGTTATACCCCCTGAAAATACTGGTTATGTCGTGAGTGCCGGGTATCTTCCTGCAGCCTCAGGTGGCAACCTGTGCATATCGTCGTGTTTTTTTCATATTTTTGTATATGTGCATTTTTTTGTCTTTGCGAGAAAATGAGGATCGAAACTTTGGAGAGTTGTGTAAAATCAGAGGGCAACTTTACGCCACATACACATACCTCGAACAGGTTTAAACCGATTAGAATGACACTTACACATAATAAAATTAGGAATGAGAAAACTACTTTCACGACAAAACCTCAAATTCGGCAAAATGTCGTATACAACAATATGGCAAATACCCCTCGATTTATTAATGCTCATGAGGATGCCATTCTATATTCAAATTTGTCCCATCGGACGTGGAGTTTAAGAATGGCAAAGAGAGACACAACCAAAATGACGAGTTGACCTTTTTCAAACTGCTTGCAATGCATTGTATGAAAACGTGGAAAATTAGATAGCAAATAAAAATGTATTGTTCGACAACAAATTGCATTACCACAGCATGATGTAAAATACACAGAGTGACGATCTGCCTCGTGAGGGATGATTCGGCCTTGTTTGTACAGCGAGTTTCTATGGAAAATTTTAGCGTTAGGGCTAGGGTTAGTATTAGCTTTAGGCTTACTTGACTGACCACAGTAACATTTTCCTTGGCCAAATTGCCATAATAAAGTTTTTAGAAAATGGCCACGCGTTGGCGACAAAAATTTAATGGAGAAAGACTATTTAGGTCACCTGACCCAAAGAACCACCAACTAAAATGCATACTTTTTAAACTAGGGATAGAAAGGAGAAAAAGTACTCGCCAGTCACTGGTCTCGCTGTCCTGTCGACTTTTTTTTTTTACCTTCGGGGGTAAGAGGGGTGGGGGTCAAAAGTGGGTGATGGAGGGGGGGGGGGGGAGGGTACTGCTTCCCCCATCGTCAACCTCACTTTCCAAGTATTAAAAACACAACCCGGCTGGGACATCGCTGAACCATTTCATAGAACATTAACTACGGCAAATTGTGTCTATCCAAACCCTCCATGTCTGTCTACATTGTTTGGTCTGGCTATCCTATCCCGCCGCCTAACGAGCGGCTTGGAGCACAATTTTATCTATCAAAATATTTATCCATTTATCTGTCAGCCCGCTTCTATTGATGAGTCCATACTGGTCTCTCTTATAAAGCTCACTACGGCGTCATGGCCCCATGAGAAAAGTGCGAGTCCAGGCTGCTATCTATATAATCCAGTGCTTGACCTCAACATACAGACAAACAGACAGAGATCTACAGATAAGAGCCCCGGTGCACAGAAACAAATTCGGCAATACAAGCCCGGGCCTGCGGACAAACCAACAGACGCATTTGTGACACAACAGTCTCACTGGTTTGGGCAAACTCCCAGGCTTGGGTCAGGTCCAATGTCAACACTACACTGCGAGGGGGGGGGGGGGGGACCAAGGCCAGCAAGGCTGAGGTGTGTCACCATTAGGTGTTCGCTCTGACTCAGCTAGTAGAGAAATGGCTGTCTTGACGATGACAGTTAGTAATGACATGTTTGGATGGAAAAGAGGACGGAATGGTATGGAGGAGAAGTGAGAAACCGGGAAGAAGAATGAATAACGGCGAGTGTGTGACTTAAAGCGTATCTTTACTTTGATCTGACTTCATCTTGCCCGATGAGACCTTCAGGCTCATAGGACAATCAAAATGTTATTCGAACGGCTCCATGAGAATAGTATACTCCCCCCCCCCCCTCTCTCTCTCTCTCTCTCTCACACACACACACAAAGACCCTTAGGCTGAAAGGACAATTGAAATATTATTCGAGCGGCTTCATGAGAATAGTACACATCCTCTCTCCCTCTGCAATTGTTTGTCTTTCTTTGTCATTATGTAAACATATCTCTCCTGGTCAAACACACACCTACACAAATTTGCGCGAAAATATAAGGAGGTAAATCCGTGTCGGACAACAACCAACCAAAGGTAAACAGAGATTGTTAGATAAGTAATTCACAAAATGTAGTCAAGTCAGCAGAGTAAGCATGTGTTTACCAAACAAGCTAAGCAAGATGTGTGCTAGAAGACAACATAAGCAAATCTATGCGAGACTGACGTATGGCAATAACACATACTATATTGCAGACGGATCGTCGCCACCTGCGAGAAATTGTTCAACTTGATCCATACTTCCACATCCCCACACCTTCATCAATCATTCCTTGCCCCTCTTTCCATCTCTATCTACAATTCTCCCTTCAGACCAATCACACCGACCACTTACCTTGGAATGGTGACAAATCTCTGTACAAGACCAACAATCCGACGAAACCAGGTAAATCCAAAGGAAATAATATAACGTCAATTATTCGTCAGTTTTTACACATTTCTCTAATGCTGAATGTGTTTGGCTCGGGGAGATCGTAACTGGGCAATTTACCAAACACAAACAAAAGCTGTTTCTCTCGTTTACGGCAAATCCACAGTCTCACTGTACCCTAAACACTGGGTCACACACTGTTTCCGTTGTCCTAGGCTCTTTCCGTTAATAAGCTGATGTTTGTTGTGGTGTAACTATAGAGGAATCGTGATAACAGAAACAACAATACTGGTTTGATCAACACCAACGACCTACAATGAAACCAGAAACAGTCGAACTGACAACCCTTTGAAGGCTATCAACTGTCTCAACAACACTGGCAATACCTACACACACTGTGACAGCCCACCCAGACACGACAGGTCCTGACTGCACCGACGACTACAGATGTGGTAACTAACCACTGAAAACCTGTTGCCCACTATTATAATCATATTTAATGTATAACACAACTTTACTTCGTCCACTGGCGGGCTTTTAAAGGCATATTTCCGTCTTTTCCTTTGTATTGTAATGTTCGCCACAAAGTTTTGACTCATTATGAATTTTGATGTTGTCTGTGTATTATTGTCATATTTCATATACCACAGCTTTATCTACCCCCACTGGCGGGCTTTTCAAAGCATTATTCCCGTCTTTCTCTTCCATTTTTAGCGTTCGCTACGGGTGGTTTTTAAAACACTGTGCATTTGATTTAGTGAGTTCGATATTATAGACCTAGCTAGCAACATTGATAAGACAAACGCTTGTCGGTGGAATTAAGCAAAGGAGACTGAGCTGAACTACAGCAGAAATTACTATAAGAATTGGTATAAGAAGAATAAAAGCAACTCTTTACTTTCACAAAACATGTACGGCTTAGGGGTTCCCTCCCTACCTTACCCCCATCCCACTTACCCCTCAAGGAGAAAAAATTATTTCCGGTCAAGAAATACCTGGATGAAGACAGTGAGCTATCTAAAGTGTGATTCGCCTTGGCACGATGCGTATCTCGTCTTATTACCACTCTGTTTCTGTTCACGAAATCGATGACATAAACTTACTGGTACATAGATCGCATTCACGCCCTATATCCCTTCTGTCAGTTCCTTGTACAGCCTGCGTCAAGCAAAGGATCTTGCGGTGTCGACTTGTTCAAATCTCATCACTATGTTGTAATAGCAGATGATTAAATCTAGATATCTACCTTCCCCTAAACAGTGTAACCGTGTAGAACACATCCTTTGACTAGGATTTCATGAATACAGCTAGGTCTATCGTATCGGGTGCAAAATCACACAACCAGTATAGCCTATTAAGATTTCGTCTACGCCTGTTGTCCGAATATAATAGGAAAGACGGTTCAATTATCAGAACGCATGTTATCTCAACACTGGGTTTTTATGTGGAAAAGACTGTATGATAGGCACGTTTCCTTGCTTTGTAAATGTTTGTAGTTGATATACTGCAAACAAGAACTCGATAATATATAATCACTGTCGCTTCAGGGTTGTTTTAGTTTTATTTTTTATTCTTCATATCAGAAATGTGTACATTCAGTGTGACGATTTTCTGAATGGGGACACAGTGACCCATACCAATCCAGTGAACAAATCTAATCGTTTATATACTACTGTGGGGCTCTTTTATAACAATGGGTAACCTTACCCTGCTAACAACGATGAACTCCTGATAAGAACAAAAAAAAAAAAAGAAAGGCATATTATACTTAAAAGACGTTTCGAATCTGAGTGTGGAGTTCTAAGTATGAAATCTCTGAAAGCAAATCTGCTCTCTAAATTCTTTTATAAATACACACCTCCCACATTTAACAGGAAAAATATGGTAAACTCTGTCTACTACAGCAGTCCTTACATCTGTAATAAAAAGTCTGGCAGTTCTGAAAACTTAAATATAACTAAACCCGATTCAGATTTCACAAGGCGCATTATGCCTACGTGTACTTCCTTTTTCCCAAACTGAAACGTAAAACAAACAGTCCTTACGGCTAAAAACAAATACGAATGACACGCCAACTCCTATGTTGTTCATCTCTATCAAAGCCTGACAAATTATTCAGCTTTATTTTTAACTTCGAGTTGGCCAATCCCGGATCCCAGCATGAAATAGAAAACGAATGAATTTTCACCTCTACTGACCTAGTGGCTTTACAAGAATGAAAGACAAAAACAGAAGAACACATATTACTTGAGATCGTCTTAAAAGGTGCCAGTTACCCACTACATAAAAAAGGAATAAGTATTATTTTAAAACTGCTGCGTTTTTGTTTTGTTGTTTTTCTTGAATATCCATAATACTGACCATTGAACGAGGTTACACATAAGAAAAGCTCGAATGAAAATAATTCATTGATATAATTTACATTATAGTCGGATACACAAAGAAATAAACACCAGAACCACCAAATGCCACAGTTCTGTAAACATGTTATCAATCTATAATTGCAGCACCTGTAACATAGCACGCGCTGTGTGGAGTTGCTACAAGGTATCAGTAGCTGTACAAGTTAAGCAGAGAAAAGTCCCAAATGACTGAAAACGATTATTCCTGCATGTAATCATATCAATCTATCACTGCAGTACATGTAACAAGGCACGTCCTATGTGAAGTTGCCACAAGTTAGCAGTAGCCGTACAAGTGAAGTAGAGAACAGTCCTAAATGACTGAAAACGATTCTTCCTGCAGAGTGCCAAATTCTGCATCAAACCCCGGTAGGACATCAAGAGTAAATATTTCCCCAGCGGCTACTTTAGTCAGGACAGAACTGATCATCACTCTAACGAGCCAAAAATGAACAATGCTTACCAACAAACTCTGCAACATCACTGTGTTTGCCTTCTCAGTTCAAAACAAGATGGATTTACAGAAACACTCCATTGACAAAATGAAGAATGACAAATCAAAACCTGCGTAAACTCTGACGGGTTCTGCCGCGAGAGAGATAATTTCCTTTCTCTTGAATTTTTCATTCGCAAATGTAATACACTAACATTTTCATCTCTATATAGATCTATGTGCGTTTATCTCTTTGTGGTCCACACATGCAGCATGAACAATGTTTTTCCGTGACACGCAACTACAATCCGCCCTATGGCACTAGAAACTTCAATAAATGCAACTATTGCGACGCATCATGCAGATTTAAACGGAACCTCTTTTGACAGGCAAACATTTAACTCGGTTAATGTCTCCAGTCGTAAACATTTCGTGGTCTAGATACATGCATTAAGATTTTTTCCTAAACAAAACGGATCTTTCATTCCGCTCGGCGAAATTGAAAGGCAGGTCAGTGCCGCACCTATAAATTGTTAGATACCATTTTTTTCCGGTAGGAAATGCTGCGTGCGTCAAGGCGTTGATTAGGATCAGTTATGAAGAAGGCGCGACACGAAGGTTCTGGAGCAAAAACTAATATCATTGTCGACATGCTCTGGGGTAACAGCGGCAACCTGTTTTTTAACATCACAATTCCGTTTATCAAAATCAACAGCTTTCATCATGCCCTACGACAGAAATGGCGTGTAAACAGTGGATGGTGAACATCCAGTTAAATACAGACTTCGAGCAAATTAAATGTTACTGCCCTGGACAATGTTACAACAGAGCATAAACACAACTTCGTGCAGGACCTGAAGAATCAACAGAGTCTGAGGAAGCGATTCACATTCAGACTGCGAACATGAAACACTGGATAAGCCAGCAATAAGAATGCACTGGAGTCATGATTATTTTCCCCGCCAGGCAGCAGTGGTGGCCAAAGATGGAATGATGTTCCCGGTCTCCATACGTTCCGAAAATTTGCTTTCGGACCACAAACCCCTGCTGGTGAGCACAAGAAAATTACATCTCTGGGCTGAGTATGTCGGAAGTAGTGATTTAATGGGTGCTTTCTTCCTTTAGATGAAAAAAACAAAAAACGCCACACTTTACAGTGGCATTTAGTAGTTGCTTTACTTGCCACGTGATCTTGTCCTTGATCCCATTCCAGCTGAAGTTAAGTGCCCAAGATCAAAATCCACGCCTTAGGACGCCCGTTTCTGCTTTATAGATAACTCGCGTTGACCCATTTTGACGCTCTCGTCCTTTTGTCATAAAACGATGGCATTGGTCAGCTGTCGCTACCAGCGCGAGATGGAAGGATGGTTAATTGCTGCTGTTATTGTTTTCCAGTGGATGTCAACGCCTTCAATTGTATTTGACTTAGTGATCGTGATGCTGTGGTCTGGTGACGTTGACTCGTTGACCATGTGGTGATCCTGGTCATGAATAAGTGATAAATGTCGCACGTGTCTGTCACAGGAACAGAGGAAATTGTTCAAGAGTGAGTAAATAGTCGACATTTGTAAGCAGTAATCCAACCCACTTAGCCAGTGGTTTTGCTATCTCTCAAAGCTGCACTGGGTACATAATTATTGATTATCACGTGGGAATTGTGCGACAACAGAAAATGCCCATTGAAATATCAGCATTTAGTTATCAAACAGTAAAAGAAAGCCCTGCAAGTAAATCTATGCTGCCCAAAATACTATAAAACTACAGAAGATCTGTGGAGTCGCAGAAAGGCTTGAAGCAAAGTTAAAATTTGGCAAAATGATAAGTTGTATGTAACAAAGCCTCGCTTAAGACATAATACAGAAACAACAATAACCCTTCCCTTTTCCTTCGCATTTTATTGTACCGTGTCTGTATTACTTCTTACTCGAGGCTTTGTTTATATACAACTTTTCTTTTTGCCATATTTTGACTTTGGTGTACAAGCATTTTGTTAGGCCAGTGGTCGATCTAAATGTGAAATTATTCCATTTCTGCCTATCCCATATATGTAAAAGACGTCAATAGATGTAGTTTATTTATTTCAGGTGACCCCTGTTGGCTTTACTATCACAATACACTTTGGCGAAATAGAAGTGGATACTTTCTAATGTAACTCGCAATGCACAAAGTAATACCAAGTGGGAAAAAAAAGTAAACAGAGAGTGTAAGAGAGTGGAGAGAGAAACAGTTTGCTAGGCAAATCAACCATACATTAGAACGCATGCATGCGAACACACAAATAGTCAGACAGACTTAGAAAGTACTGAGACTCACTTGGATATCGACGGACGGACATTGACAGAGAGAAAAAGACGTGGGGAAAAGGGCGGGGGGGGGGGGGGGAGTCTACATAAAATGAGAAAAGGTTAAGAAGCCGTGCAGAGTTTACGAGCTTTCGCCCACAGAAGACATTAAATCTCGCCATAACAAGAGGACTAAAATCAGTCTGCGGTTCTCCACAATGTTAAATCCCCCACACACACTCACCCCCGTTCCCTCCCCCGCCCTGCACCCGCCCACGGGGCATACTTTAACAGTAGCAAATAATACTGTCTGAGACATATAACTAGCGTGGTAAGTATCGCCGTGGTGAGTCTGAGCTGTCTAATGCAGACCATTTCAGTCTTTCTACAAGCACCCTATCAGGACCAGTGGACAAAAGCTTTTTCTATTTAGACGGATCGACATGGTCTGGGGCTAGTCAGCCACTACAAAATCTCTGCTGACTGCAGACTTCTCCAGCTGTATCGGTTTCTTTTGGTGCTAGATACAGAGTGAGAGACTTTTTGCCCTCAGCAAGGATTTTTAACATTAACAAGAAAAGCTGAAGCAAACGGAATGAATTTACTCCACGCTAATTTAGTAAAGTACAGTCTCGTTCATGTTTGAATGAAGGAGTTAGAATGATGCACTACATAGGATCACACAAGATGGCAATATAGTTAAAAGGAGAAAACGAGAGAGGGGGAGGCGGAAAGAGGGAGAAGGGAGAGAGAGAAGGAGACAGAGACAGACAGACAGAGAGAGAGAGGCAGACAGACAGACAGAAAGATAGGGAGACAGATAGACAGAAGTGTAGCAGTAGCAGAAGTAAAAGTGTATTAGTAGAAGTACGGTAATTTATTTCCTATGCTCTCGTGATAAATATGTTAATGTACTGTCTCGTTATGATCACTTTCATGGCAGAATGTTCCTACAGAAACTGTCAGTGTAGTTTTCCCCTTTAATGTCAAAAGAAATCGCGGGATATCCTCTTTCTCGTGTCGCAGAGAGAATGCATCAGCTAAGTAAGTCTGTGCTAGGCAAATCAGTTCAACAGAACTAACAAATCGTTTACACAAAATGAACTTGTCAAAGCCCCCTGAGCTTTGCGGAGACTGTAGTCTAGAAGGCAGTTCAGGACAGTAACGGTTTGTCACAGAGAGGGGAGAAGAAACGACATATTTTTTAGCGCTGTAAGTTGACGAGGGCACTTGACTTGAATGGGCAATTTCTCTGTGAGCGCAGCTATGAGTAATCAGTGATACAATGATAGTGGACAAACAATTTCGAAATTATTGGCCAACACTGGCAAGTGAATTTTGTACTTCCATATAACTCTATCACGTCTGTCTACCAGTTATTTTTAAGGGCATTATTTTAAAAGGAAGTTCACTTTATTTTTAATATTTTCGTTGATTTTGAGCCACAACTGAGTTGAACAGTAGAAAATGTTCCGACATTTTGAGCCGAAAAAAAAAAGACACATTTTCTTCGAATAGAATTAAAAAGTATGACGGGAAATTTCGTTCTGAGCCTCAGATTACACACTGGTGATGGAAACTCAACTTTAAAAATTACATCTGTGTGTTCCCCGAGTTAGCGGGCCAACTAATAATAACAACGATGAAAGGCACACGAATGGTCACTCCATATTTTTTCTTTCTACGGGAGAGAAAGACCAAAAGAACAATAAAAAAGAAAAATCAACACTGCATGAACCTAAAACAGCTGATCTGGCACTCCGAGAAGTTATGGTAACTTTATGCGCATACCCTTTTGCTAAACAAAGAGTGCTAGCAAGACCCAGGGAAGCACAGCCAGCTCATGCCTTTGTCTTGAGGGTGATCACGGAGGAGATCGATAGAGAAAGCTGTCTTCAGGAAATTAAACCATTCTTCACTCGGGGGCGAGGGGGGCAGGGGGGTGAGAGGGTTGCGATTATTAAAAAAATAAAAAAATTAACTAACCACCTACACAATTAACAACTTCTAGCGAGACAAAGGCCAGTAATATTCAGATACTGTATTGAAATAGGTGGGGTTTATCCGATATCTCAGAATGAAAACCATTTAGTTTCTTGAAAGAGTTCCACACGTCGCGACCACTCTGAACTCTTACAGTATTTGAGATAGGGCCAAGGGCAGGCTCAGGAATACCTTTATGATTAGGGATTAAAAGGCTTACCGTAAGGGATTTAAAAAAATACCCTTTCTTTGTATCTTGGCCTACGGAGCGGTTCCCAGTTTGTTTGTTTAAGTTTGCTATTGAATCAACCCCCTCTCTTTTTCAGTGGCACTGTGGCATTCAGGAAACCTTGCGAAATAAATACACGTTGCAATGTTCTTATCACGAGTCAACGGGGTTCAGGCACTACCTCAGAATGAAAACCATTGTAATCTAGTGACCTCTTCCTCCCTCAGTTGACACTGCAAGTGTCAGCTCACGATGCCTCAGCTTTACGGAAACTGCATGCCAAAAATATCCGACTGGTTTATAAGAGAGCGAGGTGAACAAACTTTCGGTTTATGTTGTTGTTGTTGTTGTTGTTGTTTTCGCATTTTTAATTAAGTTCCTCGAGAGTTGTTTTCCGCACCATGTGACCATGTCAAGTGCTTTACCATGAGCACTGCTTGCCCCGGGTGAAAAAATAATATCACATGACTGTGATAACGAACTGTCACCCTATCATCTACCCAAGCTCTTGGGGATGACCACTTTCGTGACTCATATCGTCACTACTCTACGTTAACGGCATGCGTTATTTTCGACACTTATGAGGTATTACTAAAAGCTGTTTGTTTTCCTGTCATTTGGTGACTTATGCCATTACGATTCTAGATGCTTATTACGTTTTCCTATTGGCGCACTTCTTTTTCTGTAATATTATCTGATAGCCCTCATTCTCAGTACTGCAATGACTCATCAGTTGCGTTTCGGCATGAGTCTGAAATATGCCATTATCGCACAGCAGTGACGATACCTCGACTTTCAGCTGCAATACCTCGGACACTTCTATGGACCTCTGAAAAAGAAAGTTTACTCTTCACTACCGAGGAGATTTTGGCAAGCGATGATAGATCTACTTGTGGCAATAAACTAACCAATTAAATAGAAAGCCAAACATCAAGAGACTACCGTAAACGGAATGGTCCAAATTGTCCAGACAGAGCTGTTGACATGGGAAATAGTTATAGTTCTCCGTAGTCTGGTTGTCTTTCCATCCCAGTCAGGTCTCGCCGCCACACTGATCTATCTATCTATCTATCTATCTATCTATCTATCTATCTATCTATCTATCTATCTATCTATCTATCTATCTATCTATCTATCTATCTATCTATCCATGGTGGTTGGTGGGTGCTTTTGATAGGGTCTCCGTCTGTCCTATCATTTCTATGGCTTTACTTCTTCCTAGGGCACTAGGGCAATTATCGTGTCGACGCCCTTTCTTCAAACTCAAACTCAGATCATAATTATATCCCATTCTCCTTCGCCACATTATGTAAACTCGTGTGCCTTGGCAGGACATGACCTGACGCAGTTGCAACACAAATATGAAATCGGAAGAAGATTTTAAAACAAAACACACATCAGCAAAGTCAATGGACAAGCTTACTTATATATCACTTGGTAAACATCCCAGATTCCCAATTCCCACGTACCAAACCACTGATTTCCACCAGCGTTCATCCGCAGTATATCCGACAAAGGAGAAAACTTAGGTTAACCTCCTTTCTATCATGAATAAAACCTGTGAGGACATTTTGGGATGCGAAAATAATACACATGTAATGCCTTTACTAACAGTGACTGGTGGGCCTTTCTGGTACAGCCTCCTTCTGTGCTATTGTTCTGTTATGTTCTATCGCCATGCTTTTTTCTAGCACAATGTGATCGTTTACGCGTCGACGTGCTTTCTGCAAACTCAAACTCGAACCTTACTAGCGGGCTAAAATTCTATCTTTAAACCAATTATGCCAAGGAGATATAAGAACTTTCACACGAATAACCAATTGGCACAATATTCAATACCTACAATGCGTAATTAACACCACACTTCATCCAGAAAGTAAACCTCACAAGAACTATTATGTTCAATATCTGTATAATTAACTCTACACAGCTAGGTGTTTGCAGGACCGCTAGACAGCCGTCTAACTTCTTTTTACCTGAATGGCCAGGCACTCAAACACACACTACCTCAAGGTACCAACCCCTCTACTACACAGTTAGTACACAATCTTGGAAGTAGGTCGAAGTTTTGCTACCGTTATAGTTCATTAATCTACCGAATTCGTACCTCCAGCTCCACGGGGCGACTGAACGTAACGATCAAACCTGCGCCAATACAGGGTTAGTTCCTCTCTCCATGAATAGGACTAGCACTTTAGCAGCCGTGTCGTCGTTCGTTCTAATCCACATTCACCGAAAATGAAAACAAAAAAAAAAAGAAATCGTGGTTTTCATCGTGGTTCTCTCTCTCTCTCTCTCTCTCTCTCCACTGATGTGACATGCTCTTCGTGTCAACACAAATCCATAGCGCCCCTCGCCGATGGGTGACAACACGCATGGCCTAATTTTCACACAGGCTCCCCCTCGCTCACGGGGGCCACACATTGTAAATTAGTGGGTTTCACCGTTGTACGAAACATCCTCTCACTGCCCATAATATTAATGTCATCCCATTTGTCGTGATCGTTCTCAGTATCGAATCTAAAAGAAAACTAACTTGTCCATACAAATTTGATATGGAATATTTTTCGGGTTCCCCCCCAAATTTCTCTCTCTCTCTCTACCTTCAGAATCCGACCTGTCTCCCCCCCCCCCCTCCCAAATCTGCAAACCACAGTGCCACAAGAGGAATGGAGAGACAGATGGACAGACACAAAGTCAGAAGGGGATAAGAAAGGAAGAGAGAGACAGGCAGACAGAAAGGCAGAGAGAGAGAGAGAGAGAGAGAGAGAGATCGCAGAAAAAAGTAAACGAAGAGGACATGTATTCACAAGTTCTTACTGAAGGCTTACTTTTTTACATGTGGAAGGGGTAGGTCACTGTGATTGTGAAATTGTATAGCTAGCATGAGAACCGTTGATCAGTGACGAGGGCGAAACTGGATTGGGGGGGGGGGGGGCAGGCCGTGGGTGACAGGAAGGTCAAGTGGCGGGCGGGCACGGAAGTGTCTCCATTGGCCGTTACACAGAGGGGCGCTACAACTACAGCACGGCGCTTATGGTGCAGGAATAGTGGTAATTGCCACAAAGGCGCGGTAGTTACGATGTTTTCATGTTATGTCTAGTGTCTAGTGGCTGACTAGTGCCTATGATAGTAATTACAGTGTAGAATTGATGGGCGTAACGGTGTCACAAGAGTGTAGTGACCAGTCATTGGAAGTTTTCATCATGCAGGTATATACACTGACAAAAGCGACAAAGTTCATGAAGATGAAAGAATACAGTCATTCAAGGTGGAACAGCAGAAGTGTTCATAGTGGTTTAGAAAGGAAAGATAAGTCTCTCTCTCTCTCTCACACACACACACATACACATACACATGCACTGTCTGTCTGTCTGTCTCTCTCTCTCTCTCACCCTCTCTCTCTCTCTCTCGCTTAGCCATACAAACACTGCAAGGCAGTGATTATTATGCAAACAGAGGTCAGCTTCAACCTAAGAGCTTGACTGTTCCTGTATACCATATTGACTCGGCACTTTGGATGGGGCACTACCCCCGATTATAGCCTCACTATGCTGAAGAAAAAAAAAAGAAGGAAAGAACAACTCCTCCCCGTTAAAAAAAAAAAGATACAGATTTAGAACTACACTAGAACAAAGGTGGCAAAGGGTCACATGGGTCGTGCAAACATTCACAGAACGCCGGAAGGCCCAGCGATCAAACACGTAAGAGATAGAATAAATTGAATGACACAATCAGTAATGCTCAGTAAGGCATAAAGAAAGAAAGAACGCTGTCTACTGATATAATATTCCAATCTGCTTTGGGTATAATCTCTGTGCTTTACCATGTCTACATAATATGGAGGGGTATTTGCCATAGTGTTGTATGCGACATTTTACCGATTTTGCGGTCTTCACATGAAAGCGGTTCTTTCTCTCCGAAGTTAATTATGTATAAGTGTCATATGGGTGTATTTTTCGTGGGCATTTTTATGCAAGTTTCGAGTTTGAAGCGAAGCGTATTGAATAAAATCCTGATTTTACACAACTCTTCAAACGTTCAATCTTCATTTTCTCGAAAAGGCAAATATGCACATACAACGATGTGGAGAATACCTGATGATATGATATGTAGTCATATAAACTGCACTTAGAAGACAAACAAAAAGAGCTCTAGTGTACTCGCCTAGCTTGGGCCACGTAACGTGTAAACATAGCTCTGTGAGAAGCACTTACCACTACCTTGCTTAGGTTAAGTACCTACGCTATATTGCCAGAAAGCCATAGCTCTCTCAAGCTCTCTGCCTGGAGCTCGGCAGATAATGCAGACATTGTAAACATCAATGTGAGAGCGATATCGTTGCTTTGCCTCAGTGCTAAATATAGCACACAGCCCTGGCCTCTTTGAAAGGTGCACGATACAGCGAATGCAATTGCAAAAATACGACAAGACCCTCTTCACTTTGTTTATAGATCAACAACAACAAAATGGAACCAGATCGTGATGACGCCATCTGCAAGAAGCTGGTATTTGGTGTCGATTTTTGTTGTCATGTTGTTGTTGTTGCTTCATGGGGCAGTAAGTGCCAAGGGAAGAAATGCTGTCATAATGGAAGGGGAACAACCTTACAATGATGCCAAGGATATGAACTGTGAAAGGAAGTCACATTTACAACGTGATAATACATTCCATTGACAGTACGCAGACACGCGAGGGACGAGATTATGTGTGAGAGGATCTGGCGAAATGGGGCTTAAGGTGAAACACAAGGATGGAAAATTTTTCCATAGACATTACGATTTGCTTATATGAAAGATTGGCCAGTTTTCTGCATTCACCTAAAATATCTTGCATGAAATCGTCTTAGAAATATTTTATTTCGATTTTTTAAAGAGGTATAAATATTTCATCTCTAGCTCGGTTTTGACAGACCCACCCATATTTGGTTATGAAGTGTAGTGGACAACTACTGTCGCAAAACGTACATTCTGATAATAAGGAATATGAACGATAAAGACTGTTTATTTGTCCGGTATAAAGTAGATGTTGCATTGTTCAACCGTGACAAAATCGTCTTTAAGTGAGAAGACCAAGAAACACATTCATTATACAAAAGCTGACGGGTTCAGAAATGATGGTAACAACAAATGTATTCGTCTGGACTCTTCATGCACTGTCCGATGGTAAACAAGTAAGCATCTACATGTACTGTGACGTGCTGTGATACAGGTGTACGACATGTACAAAAAGTGCAACGGTAATGACTTGCAATACAAATCACCACAAATCATTGCAATAACAAAGCTTGGGTTTGCGTTTGGAGATAGCACGTCGACGCGTTAACGGCAACATTGTGCTGGGAAGAAGCAAGACAATAGGCAGACTATAGCAGAATGACACGATAGAAGGTGACCCAACCACAAGCGCCCACCAATCATCCATATCGCAATAACGATACTGATCTTCAACTAAACAATACGTAACGTAACATGAATATTACTTGAATAGAAACACGGAGCATTTTTTTTTTTTTTTGCATATTATCTCAAACACAATGACAACAACAAAACAATGAGATAAGACAATAAACTCAACACAAATAAAAACACCAAATAATCTTTCTTCTTCTTCTTTCGTTCACCAATTTAAATCTGCAGGTTTGTTCTTTTAAGAAAATCTATGGTTTTCTGCAGTTTTGGCAGAGCACCATAGAGTTTGACATTCAGACAACAAATAATCGCAACAACTCTCTGGACAGAGATATGAATGGGAATTCCAGTAGCCAACGGACAAACTGATCCATGAAAAGACAGGCGGCTGGAAAAGACAGACAAGTAGACAAATGTACAAACACCTACTGGAAAGCAGAAGATAATCATGCAATGAACTCTGAACGAGTTAAAAGACATCATCAGGAGTTTGGGTTTGAGTTTGTAGAAAGCACCCGATAACGGTCAGAGTGTGCTAGGAAACAGCAAAAAGATTGATAGAATATAAACAGATCAGTAGGACAGAAGGAGAGCGTCCACTGAACAAAAAAACAAAACAAAACAATATACACACTCAAATGCCATAAAGATTTACAGAACTATACCACAATAATAGAACAGAATACTGCTGTTAGCATCATCATCATCATGATCATCATTACCACCATCATCATTATCAACTACATGTATAACAAAAGCAAAAGCAAAAACAAACCAGCACAACAGAAAAAACAGAACATTACCACCATCAACATCATTATTATCGTCCACAACAACAGAAGCAAATGACACTCTCAGACCTTACCAACAGAATACTATCACTACCATCATTATCACAACAGCTGACAACAACAAAAACAAGACGAAAGTTGGACTCACCACGTCTTCTTGCTGACCGCCTTCCTGGGCAGCGTCGAGAAGTTCATACGTGTGTACAGAGACTCCCTAGGGCGAAGGGACAGAGGCTCCTCCCACATCCTGCTATAGCGAGACTGACACTTGCCTATTATGATGGACGGGCTGAAATAGACATGACATCAGGGGTAACAGACACGTGTCAATATGGTATCCTTCTTAACAACCCTAATGTTTATGTTGACCAATCACTTGAGTGCACGTAATGATTGCTCTCGCCGGAACAAGTTACCGCATGATCAGCAATGTCAACATGTCTGACGTCAAAGGCTTTCGTTCCCACGCATACAAGTTACATATTATCTGATTCTTCTTGTCGTTACATTCGACTGCAGTAAGAAGTAATTATTGTGACCGGTACTAAAAGAGTACTCTGGAAGATATAAGATATCCATCACATTATTACAAAAACCTGATACATTATAAAGAAACACATTAAATAACTGAATACCGCAAAATCAGCACATGATAATTATATTTTATCAATTATTACTCTGTTTATATCATGGTAAAGCCTACATAGCATTGCTATCCACCTTGATATCTGTACTGTTATTTTAACATTTTTCCCAAAGACTCAGGACATTTTTCTTAAAATATTTATTTTATGCACTTTGTCACCCAAGTCTGATCTGATATATTTTGCCATAGTCCCCACTTCTGCATGACTCCTGGCTGCACACAGAATGGTTTCCTTTCTCTGAGTGAAGTGAACACTGGCAAACGCAAGCTTAGATTTTAGATAACAAGAGAAAGAACGCCAAAAGACAAAGAAATGCTGTAAATGAAATATCGCCAAGATGATGGTCAGTTCACACAGAGGACAGAGGACATGGTGGCAGATACGAAAGTCAGACCTCACCATGTAGTATAATATCTATGGACCTCACAAGTCTCCCCGTTTTCATGATATGATAAATCCCCGCCTTCCCCGGGTTCCTTTGAAATCTCACCGTTTCCCGGAAAAATAGAAGCAAAAAACTTGAATCAAGTTTTGCCGATCACAAGAAAAATTAATGACTGATTATGCTTTTTCATCGTGCCGCTTGGCTGATGCAATGTAGGTATTTTTCCTTGAGGAGCGGGGTCGAGCCCACTCGATTGGGGGGGGGGGGGGGTATGTGAAAGTTGGAGTAGGCTATGTCCGGGGGAAATGTCCAATGACAACGCTCTTCAACCACCTGCCACCTGATAGTGCTACTGAAATGCTACATTTATGCACAGGCAGACAGATAAAAAAGATGAAAGGCCGAGTGGTTTGTAAAATATTTGTTTTAAACTTGGGCAAATGTGTAGGGTTACAGCAGTACTTGAAACAAAAGGTCGCAGACAGATAGAATCTAGGTTTAAAATTTGGGGAAAAAAACAAATTAAAAGAGAGTGAGAAAGAGAGAGAGCACACGCGGGGGGGGGGGCAGGAGAAAGAGAGAAAGAGAAGAGAACGAGAGACAGTAGGGGGGGGGGGGAAACAAGAGAGAGAGAGAGGACAGCGACACATTCAGAGCTAAACGCGGGAAAGAAAGAGGGAAAAAGAATAAGAGAGAGAGAGAGAGAACGAAAGAGAGTGAGGGAGAGAGAAAGAAAGTTGCACTCTGCAGTTTGAGTTATGAGTTGGAGGTTGGAGAAAGCACATATGGACAAGATAACGATCACACTGTGCGAGGGAGAAGCAAAGCCACAGAATGATAGGACGGAAGGACAGGCCTACCCCACCACAAGCGCCCACCAGCCACCCGCTGTATACTGCAAATACCCCAACGTTCATGAGTTCTGAATATAATATAATACCGCATAACAAACAGAAGGACAGGCAATAACTATACACGATAGGACAATATTACCGGCACAAAAAAAAAATGCACCACCAATACATACAATCACACATGTAGTACCACAGACACCCAAACAAACACACAAATAAAACATAAAACGATACAGAACTGACAGGCAGGGAAAATGATAAACAGACAGATCGATGGAAGCCATCACTCTTGCCCGGTTAGCCAAGAAAAACCGAAGCAATTTTAAGGGTCAATATTTGGCCATTCACTGACTGCAATACTCAGATAGGATGTATAAACAAACAAATTGATCGGCCAATGCATGTGTGATAGAAACTGCTTTCTCAGCTGGTGCGGTCGGGCCCAGTTATGTGGGGTATATACACTGCAATACCGAGGCAGTGGCGAAGTGCGGAGACCGGGGAAAGCCACAGAGACACGTTATTAATTACTTTAAATTGCTAGGGTTTTGCATTCCTTCTAAGCACACTGAGGCTATATTATTATTTGACAAGGTTTGGGTCATCGTTAACGCATTAGGCGGCCGAAGAGTGACTGCCTTGAAAACATGAAGAGAACTGACCTGGGATGCCAAGCGGTATTCGAACTGAATCATTTAGCATTTAGATTAAGCACTGTAGCCAATAAGCCACTGCGTCATAAGAAAGTAAAAGAGAATAACGTGTGGGGGGTGGGGAAGAACGAACGGCCGTCATCTGGTACACTTCTGACTTTCTCATGTGGCTACTGGTGGTAACGCTCAAAGAGGATGGACAGAAATAGTAAGACACGGAGGAAGAAAGAGATGGGGATGACAGTGGAAGGATAAGAGCTGACTAGAGACTGATGAGAGTTGGCGAAGACAAAAAGAAACTGGGCGCCCGAGCTGTGTTGTCCTGGCTACATTTGCATAATCTTCATGGTGAATGAGTCTTTTCTGTGGGAGTAAGGAGTAGAGGGAAAGTCTGTGTGAGGAGTGAGTGAGTGATGTGTGAGTGAGTGTGTGAGTGAGTGGAGTGAATGAGTGAGTGAGTGAGTGACTGAACGAGCGAGCGAGTGAGTGAGTGAGTCAGTCAGTCAGTCTGTCAGTAACAGAGTGACTAGAAGAACAGGGGAGGGAGGGGATAAGTAGCGCATCAACGAAGGCCGCAAGAAAAATACGAAATAAAAACCTCCCAAATGGCAAATCTCGTATTTGGGGAAGATGCCAAAATAACGTCGTCCGATAAATATTGAAATATTGACAGAGCAAAACTCAGCGTGGGCAGCGCTGTCTGACGAGGTTACAGATCTGACCTGTTTACACCATGCCCGAAACTAGGCTGGACTGTTTGTGAGGAACAACACTGCTACAACAACACACTGCAATGGTGCAGCATTATGATGAACTCGAAACTCAGACCCAAATTGAAACTTGAGATATTGTCTCCCGAATTTTCAAACTGCTTTGAAGGCAAATTTCTTGCAAGGAAATTATTGAGACTTTGGGAGGGCCAGCTCGACCTGCTACTGGACCTGCATCAGGAATCAGTGTTTGACGGAGGTTTACAGGTTTGATGTAAGTCTTAACTTATCAAATAGAAAGACGTTCCTCTCTCTCTCTCTCTCTCTTTTCTCATGTCTGTCTCTATGTCTGTCTCTCTTTCTCTGTCTCTCTTCTACTCTCTCTTTCTCTCACACTTTTTCTCTCTCTCTCCCGTTTCTCTTTCTTTCTCTCTCTCACTCTCTCTCTCTCTCAAACACCCATATGCACCCACTCGCCCATACACACACGCTCGCGCGGACCCACATACACAATCAATAACGAAGACCAAAATCAAGTACCCGCTTTTACATAAGGCATGGTTTCTGCATGTAATGCTGGTCTAATCCTGCACAGAATCCGGAATCAACGTTTGATGACCTGCAAACTTAACGTATGTCTCAAATAAAAACCAAAGCAGACAAAAAAAGGGAATAAATACAAACAAAACGACAAACACAACCAAACGTGAACATTTTAAAAAAAAACAGGATTCCCATAGAACGTCCCTACGTGATTTCTTAGCAATACACAAAGTTATGTCGTGTTCCAGGACACTGGTGAAATGTCTCAGATCCGATGCAAGGGTTGTGCACTAGCTTACATAAACAAAACTGGATTTGTTCCCAAACAGCTGCCAGCTTTCCCTTCGCATATGTGAAACGCTGGAAGACAAAAAAAAAAAACTGTAGGAGAGACGGTCTGGTGAGTGTTAACCTTTTCTTGCCGAGCAGCTTTATTGTCAACAGCTGAAAACCCAAGGGAGGTAAGCGATTTAGTGCTGACGGTGTAGGTGTGACATGGTACTGTCCCTTCCTCTGGGAATTTTCTTACTGTTGAGAGACGTTGGGTGGATAGTCAAAATTATGTTGATGGTGTACGCGCTTGGGATTCGTGTGAAAATATTGTATGTGGATGAGGGAGGGGTACGAGCAGAGAGAAGGAAACAAACGTGTGAAAGTGTGCCATATGGGAATTGAATGGGATTGATGAAACCATTGCCATGACGGGATGAGGGCCGTGTGAAGCGGGCAAACTCGAGGGATAATGAACATACAGCGACCTTTGTTCTTTAAGTATGTAGAAGAGGTATAACAAATGCACACTTTGACACTTGTTTAAAATGCGTTGTGGCACTTATCAAGTTGTTTCACAGTTCCGATGTATTTAAACTCCCTATCATTATGCTAAAGCCGCGAATGTTTAGCGTCGCATTTCTCAGCTGTGCAAAAAGTGGAGTTAACGTTGGAACGAACAAGAACTAAGGGCGCAAAAGAGTTAAACTACCAAACTACGGCCCGAGGGCCGGATCCGGCCCGCGACGTCAGTTCATCCGGCCCGCCATGGTACTTGATTTTGTTTGATTAAACCAGGGATATCTAGAGCTACGGGGTGGACAATTGCTTATGCGGCCCGCGCTTGTAAGTCTGTCAGTTATCCGGCCCTCTGTGAAAAAAGTGTGGTGACTCCTGATCTGGCACATGTAAAAATATATAATACTCTTTCGCTCAAAGAAACTAATGGAATAGTCCACCATTATAATATTTGGGTTTTGTTTTGATTCACGGACACTAGCATAATTTGACTTTCGCTCTGAGAAAGAAAAAACCTATAACCATGTTATGAATTGATCGATATATTCAAAGTTACATCAGTCATTGCTCTTCCCATCTTCAACATTCTGCACCAAAACAGTCCTTTTGGCTACACAGAAAGCTCCCACACATTTGGCAGCGTTTTCAGCCAGCATTTTCCGTTCCATCTTTTATGTTTATTTCGTCCCGACCAGGTCTTCACGCACCTTTAACCCACTGCAAATAAAATGCCATGGACGAAATACCCAACACAATTACTGACGATCTCGTCGTATTGTATAACAGGTTTTAACTGAAGATTCCATATTTATCATTTCATAAAAACGCTCCCCACTTCACTCTATTTTCAAACACCTCTCTCGCTATCAGACACCTCAAGCCTTCATGTTTCTGTTTGTGCCTTCCACTTCTCCGTTTTCCCTATCTCGCAACCAAATCACGGCGCCTCGAGATATGATGAGGTTCTGGAAAAATGATTTTTCCTGGGGATACTAGAAACCGACTTATCTCAGGTACAAGAGAGAGGGTAGGTATTTGGGTTTCGCTGCCGGATTTTTACCCCGGCCACCGCCTCCTGGCTGGAGCCCAGCATATGGTTCAGCATTAGATCACCTGTTCTGGTTTTGCCACAAAGTTCACGTAAAAATACGCCAGCCTACACCAACAACAACCAACAAACAAAAAATAGCGTGAGAAAATCGCTTTCGCTGCTGGCTCCAGACTACCTACAAAGCGTACATAGACTACTTTCTTCTGAGAGAACGGATTTCAGTTCTCACGGGCAAGATAAAGCCAGCGCTTATCATTTACAGTAGTTATGAGCAAGATAAATCTGTAGGTGCAATAGGCCTGGGCTTTGTCTAGCTAAGAATTTATGATAAGCAAAAGTTATTTCAATCGCCTCGGACATCCGAGGAGTAGGGAGAAAGAGAGAGAAGAGAATCACCCCCCCCCCCCCCCTGTTTACGAAGATGTTTTGACCTTCACTTTCAAAACATCAACTTTTATTAAACATCTGTCTATATGGACACCATCATACCTCTACCCCTGCTTTTGGGGAAATTTTCTAAGAATTTGCAAGATAATACTCGTCTTAAGGCGACTTTTTTATTTTTTTTCGGGACTTCTTAGACTCAAAAACAAACAAACAAACAACATAACAAGGAGTCGCAAAAGCTTTTAGCTGTCCCAACCATCGACCAAATTCCGTTATTCACCATACAGTCTTGTCCGTACGGTCAAAGAATTTATAGGCATTATGTGAGATTCCAAGTAGAAGTACTGCTTTACTATATCAAGATATCACTCTCTGAACTGTTTGACTCTGATGCCGTCATTAGTGCCACTGGATGGTGAAAACGACAGTAATTGGTCCGTCGCCAAACGTGTTAAGCGTTGGTATATGTCACATTAGCTTAATAACATTCACATGGATGATATACTTGGCCACTGTCCAAATGACGACTTGATATCGATATTACTGATGTCGGTGTCGACAGAACTATTGGAATGTTTTGTTCTTCACTGACAGGCTGTACACAGAATTGCTAACGGATTATTCTCACAATCACAGATTTGCTAATAAAGATGTTCAGATCTTTAGCTAAATACAATGCTACTGCCCTGAGCCCCCCAAACACTTTAGGACCAGCAGGGCCGAATCATTGATATAGGTAGACATCGCCAGAAGAGAGGAGGCAGTGATAGTTCTAGGATAAACGAAAGCCAGCCGTTTGTTGTTGTTTTTTCGGGGGAGCTACAACAACAACGCCCAATTTTTCACAATCTAAAATTATTCTCTTCTTCCGCACAAACTCCAGATGTTTCTAGTGCCATACCCGACCTGAGGTTTTGTTTATTCCAACTCCACTTTTTGCACAACTGAGAAATTCGTCGTTAAACGTATCATGTCGATAAAGAGACAGAATAAATCGGAACTGCGAAACATCTTGATAAGTGCCACAACGCATTTTAAACAAGTAAGTGTCAAAATATACTTTTCTACCAAACACCGAAAAATCTCCAACTTTTCCTTAAAATGGAGATAGAAAGAAAAGAAGAACTAGGGTCGCCATTGGACTGACCTTACTGACTACCGACACAAACTGGCTTGGAGATTTCTTCTTTCATTTAAAAAACAAAAGGTATCATTCCCATATGAATTCTTTTTCTCCAAAATCATAATCACATCGCTCCTACAGAACACAGGTTATCCTCCGCCTTTTCCCCACCTTCTTCTCATCCACAACGTAGTTATCCACATTCAACGACAGCAACACAGACATTACACGTAATGGCAAAGAAACATTCTAGATCCTCGCCCAGGAATGGACAGGAGATACATTTTCTGATAATGTCTGAAATCTAATACTTTAACCACGGTGTTAATGCTATATCAGTTTCCCTCAGTGGTTTTATAGGCACGCAGAAAAAGAACATTTCGACATAAAAAAAATATCGTGCGTCTTTTTTCGTAATGAGCGGAACGAAAATCGATTTTCTCGGAAACTCGAAACCATGATATAGCCTAAGAAATTAAGACTCGGTTCCATGGGGTAATGTGCGAAATATGAGCCCATGCAACTAAATCCAAGAGACAGTTTTCAAGAAAATCGATTTTAATCCCGTTCAGTTTAAAAAAAAAAAAAAAGACTCACTTTAAATAAAGTGCATGGCCTTGCACGGTTATGCTCTTTGTGAGTATTGCATACTATTTCTGTTCTCTAACACTGTTTCATAAATTATGACACTTCGAGGACTCAAAGGCAAAATAAAGACGCTGCAAAACGATACCGAAGAAAATGCACCACCCGTAGTCATTGTTAAACGACAAGATAATAAAATTGTTTGGAAGGCAAAATCCAAACAACCTCAGCTGTTATGTTGCTTACCTTCACATCTAGCACTGCTGAAAAATTCACATTCATAGACTGACGCTGATTTCGAAAGTTATCCCTCCCAGACTTTGCTGTCAAGAGATGTCCATGAGTACGGCCCGGCAGATATAGGCATGGCAGAATAGAAAACGCCGATGAAAAAAAAAAATAATAAGTACACCTCTATGTGGCCAGAAACGAATATTAGCACATCTGAAGTGTGAAAAATGATCTCGCTACCTTCAAACACCTTCGTCGCGGATTTGTACGCGGTCTGAGAAATTGTTGCTCACTCGTGCACGTTCGCGCTCAGCCAAGCATCAGGGCACACAACATACACAGACAAGACACTTGTGTAACTCGGCTGAAGTGGCCTGATGAGTTACGATGTTTTGGCGTGGTGGCGGTGATGTTGTTCTTGAGATGAAAGAGATGATAGATAATGTTGGCAGATAGCGGCAGCAACCTCCTCACATGTTGTGATAAATAAGGAAGAAACAGATAACGGCGAGCTGGTAGTGGTGGTGGTTCTGGTGGTGGTGATACTGGTGGTGGAGTGGGATGACGGTAGGGGATGGTAGGGTAATGCACAAACGACTCTGAGATTATGCACGTATAGGTATGGGGAGATTGGGGGGGGGGGGGGGCTGAGCGGGGAGGGGGGAGGGGGGGGCGCAAGGACTTGTGGAAAGAAGCAGTTTTCAATGCCGTGACAAAATTGCACCACAAACTCGTAAGGTAGACAGTCTAGAAATAGTTATGTCTTCTTTGACAGATGTATATTATATAATATGTGGTGGATTATCTTTACAGAAAGGAAAGGCTGACAGTCATAATGGCTTACAGAAAAATGCCTTTGTGAAGGCAGAAAGGCTGACGTGGCGGTGACGTCAAAGAAATGGAAACAATGGATAAAACATAAGCGGGAAAATGACAAACAAACAAAAAAACCCAAACAAACAAACGGAAATCATGACAAATACGGGCGTGCACGGCGACGGTAATAAAGGCGGAAATAAAAGCAAAACTGAAAGACAGGAAATAATTACGAGTGACAAACAGAACAGCACCTAAAATGGAAGAGAGGTTCAAGAGGACGTGAGGGGGGAAAGATGGAAAGAACAAAAGACGAAACAGAAACGTTGGAAAGAAACTCAAAATGGCTTTTTTTCTCTCTCTCTTTCTTTCTTCTTCCTTAGGCAGGGCAGAGAATAAGCAGGTGCACAGTGAAAGAAAGTTTAAAACAACATAAAAGGCGGGTTACATGAAGACAGCCGGGTGAAAAACAAACAGAAAACAGAAGTGAATTAGGAAAAAGCCTCAACAAACAGATGAAATCAAGACGAGTTGATGAAAAATTGTGTTGCGCAAACTCTGATAACTTGTGACCCTGAGCGCGGGTGTAGACAGGGGTGGGAGGGTGGATTTTGAAAGATGAGCATGCGAAAGTCGTGAGCATGGGGAAAAGAGGCAGGGTGGAAGAGGCTGAGATGGATAGACTGATATTGACATTGACAGGCTAGGATAAATGACCTAGAAAAGGAGGAAAAGACGAACTGTGAGAATGAGACGACGAAGTAGGCAAGAAAGAATGAAACCGCTCTGCAGGCATGACAGATACTCCCGTTTCGCGTTGAGATGGAACGAACGTATTCAATCCCGCACGTTAAAAAAAAAACCGTTATCAGGGTATATTTTTTAGCAGATCAGATGAAAATAGGTTGATTTCAAAAGCAGAAAAAGCAGGTACTCTCGGGGTCCCTCGCCGAATTTTCTGAAGCGAGCGTCAATCATGACCTCAGCACCACACGACTCGATCATTATAACTCTGTTAAATGCCTATAAAGATTTGTCGTTGAAGGAATAAGTGCACCGTAAATCTTCCATCATCTTCTTTTTTCCTGTTCACTGTGTTCATCTGTCATTATTAGATGTTTCTTTTCTTTTTCGCTTTATTTTCTCACTCCATTTCCTTGCTCGCTTTTTAGTCCTTTTTTTCCCCCTCTCTTCAGGACTTTCTTCGAAAACAATGTGCGCAAATAAATAACCTGCGCTATCATCGTACTATAATGGAATTAGAGGGTGAACATGTAAGCATCTTAAATTTTGTGAGTACGGGGCCAAAAATTAAGAAACTGAGAAGTACCTCAATTTTTGACGCAAAGTTACATGGAAACCTTCATTTTGGACAACTTGTAGTCTTCAATATTGTCTGTTTACAATGTTTTGAGCCGCAAGAAAGAAACCCATTTTTACTGAGTAGAATGGAAAAAGTATTACTGGAAATTTTGTTGTCACTACGTCACCACCGTTCTACGAATGGCACTGTAGCTAGTTATTATAAATCGAGGTACTCGATTTGCTGACAAGTTCAGAGGCATGGTCACCACCGTTCTACGAATGGCACTGTAGCTAGTTATTATAAATCGAGGTACTCGATTTGCTGACAAGTTCAGAGGCATGGTCACCACCGTTCTACGAATGGCACTGTAGCTAGCCATTATAAATCGAGGTATTCGATTTGCTGACAAGTTCAGAGGCATGGTCACCACCGTTCTACGAATGGCACTGTAGCTACCCATTATAAATCGAGGTACTCGATTTGCTGACAAGTTCAGAGGCATGGTCACCACCGTTCTACGAATGGCACTGTAGCTACCCATTATAAATCGAGGTACTCGATTTGCTGACAAGTTCAGTGGCATGGTCACCAGCGTTCTACGAATGGCACTGTAGCTAGTTATTATAAACCGAGGTACTCGATTTGATGACAAGTTCAGAGGCATGGTCACCACCGTTCTACGAATGGCACTGTAGCTAGTTATTATAAATCGAGGTACTCGATTTGCTGACAAGTTCAGAGGCATGGTCACCACCGTTCTACGAATGGCACTGTAGCTAGCCATTATAAATCGAGGTATTCGGTTTGCTGACAAGTTCAGAGGCATGGTCACCACCGTTCTACGAATGGCACTGTAGCTACCCATTATAAATCGAGGTACTCGATTTGCTGACAAGTTCAGTGGCATGGTCACCACCGTTCTACGAATGGCACTGTAGCTACCCATTATAAATCGAGGTACTCGATTTGCTGACAAGTTCAGTGGCATGGTCACCACCATTCTACGAATGGCACTGTAGCTAGTTATTATAAACCGAGGTACTCGATTTGATGACAAGTTCAGAGGCATGGTCACCACCGTTCTACGAATGGCACTGTAGCTAGTTATTATAAATCGAGGTACTCGATTTGCTGACAAGTTCAGAGGCATGGTCACCACCGTTCTACGGATGGCACTGTAGCTAGTTATTATAAATCGGGGTACTCGATTTGCTGACAAGTTCAGAGGCATGGTCACCACCGTTCTACGAATGGCACTGTAGCTAGCCATTATAAATCGAGGTATTCGGTTTGCTGACAAGTTCAGAGGCATGGTCACCACCGTTCTACGAATGGCACTGTAGCTACCCATTATAAATCGAGGTACTCGATTTGCTGACAAGTTCAGTGGCATGGTCACCACCGTTCTACGAATGGCACTGTAGCTACCCATTATAAATCGAGGTACTCGATTTGCTGACAAGTTCAGTGGCATGGTCACCACCATTCTACGAATGGCACTGTAGCTAGTTATTATAAACCGAGGTACTCGATTTGATGACAAGTTCAGAGGCATGGTCACCACCGTTCTAAGAATGGCACTGTAGCTAGTTATTATAAATCGAGGTACTCGATTTGCTGACAAGTTCAGAGGCATGTGTCTAATAGGCATTATCTCTGCCATAGTTCACCTTATTTATTTAAAGCGCCTTCCTCTTCCTAAAAAGAAGGGCTTTTGAGGGCTAACAAGAAGAAGAAGAAGAAAAAAAAAAAAACGAAGAACAATACCCAAGAAGAGGAAGAAAAAGATGCCGGAGAAGAAGAACAAGTAGAAGTGGAAGATCTGGCTGAAGACGGCAAGAAACAAGCAAAAACAGAAGAAACAAGAGAAAAGACAAACAGAAACAAGAAAAGCGAGATGTAAGCCCTGACAGCAGCGATTCTCCTGCAACAAAGATCTCAAACTTAAAAAGAACAGAAATAAGTGCTAAAACAACAGAAATGTTTGTCAACTGAAACTTTCCAGCAGGAGAAACAGATCTTGTAGGCTGCAAAACGCTGATAGACGCCCTGTGGCCAAATTTCATCTTTCTGAAGACACCAAAAGTTAAACACAAAGACAGAATCCGTACGTTACATTGTTTTCTGAAATAACAAAACAGTGAAGAGTTGCGTACTGAACCCAAGGAGATAAACTGTTGGCAAACAGGGCCCATGGAACTAAAAGGAGTAGGTGGGCCAGCACTTGATCACCAGAAAGTAGACTTATTATGCCTTTCTATAGTGACGGTAAAAGGGGGGGGGGGGGAGGGGGGGGGGAGGTTGATGAGTCATGGCGCTTGGGAACGCTTCAACACTGGTTCTCAATCTGTGGAGCTCACAGAGACATTGGGGGGGGGGGGGGGGTTCCAAAGTGTCTTCTTGTTATGAATGTATGTGTTTCTCTTTCCCTGTGAACGTGATTATGTGCGTGCGTGCGTATGTGTGTGAGAGAGGGGGGGGGGGGGGAGAGGGCAAATTAGCGGGGGTGGGGATTAAATGAAGCGGGCTTTTTTTTTTGGGGGGGGGGTGGTCGCCAGGTAAAATTAAGTAATACTTTTTTTTTTTTAATTACTGAAGGCCCACTGTGTCAGAGGGTTTATAACAGTGAGGCTCAAAGGGAGCGGGGGAGGAGGAGGGGGGGGCTGGGGCACTTGGCTCCCACGGGAGGAATTCTGGCCCAGAGAGGAACTGGGGAGAATTTCAGTAAGAGGAAGAACTTCTAACTGGGAAAGCAAAGGGCATAAAATCGGAAAGAAGTTGTACAATCCATTGAAGTAATGATTTCTGTTTTCATTTGATTGCAGTTGACAAAGAAATTGTTTCAACAATTACTCACTATGAATTTATAATGGCGAAAAACATTTGTGTCATTATGTAATAATTAATTCGTATAGCGCTCAAATCCGCACAAAAAAAAATGATGTGCTCAAAGGTGCTGAACTAAAATTAAAAACAAAATTAACATAAGATCAATTCATCAGGCTCCCACTTACACACAATAACAAACATTTTATCTACTCTCATCCTCAAACCTCTGAGACCAAAAACGTACATCATTCAGTTTTAATGAAAACAGTCCTAACAGTTCAGATTTGAGACTATCTTTAAATGTGACGATGTTTTCACTTTTCCTGGTGTCAACGCTGATGTTGTTCCACAATTTAGGTCCCACCAGTAGAAAAAGCCTTTGCATCAAGCGATAATCTGACTGTGGGTACCTCAAGAAGTTTCGCGTCTACTGATCTCAAAGTGCATGATGGCTGGTATGATTCCACTAGCTCTGAAAGATATTCTGCGGCTGGCCCGTTTAAATATTTAAAAATAAAGCGCAAAGTCTTGAAGTCCATAAATTTCTTAATCATAAAATGACACTTCAAAATGGGGGAGAATTTGAGGAAACCTGAGATCACATGGGGGGGGGGGGGCGATGTGGCCTAGGATTCCGAGAATCACTGATGTGTTGGGTGGGTAGGGGGGGGGGGACTGGCGCACAGAATGCACTGATGTGTACTGTTGGTGCCACTAGACAACGGGGAGTCGGTGTGGTCGAAGTGTCTCAGGTAGCGAGGAAATGTGCACAAGCATTCGGCCTGGCCTAGCGCAGTGCAGTAAAGTTGTAGCAACAACCCCCACAGAAATAAGTGGCATGCCAGTCACGCAGTTAGTTCAGGCGCCACAAAAAAATTTCTTTCAGAAATAGGACATTTTAACAGCAAAATGTGAGTGGATCTGGCGGAATTGGGCTTACGCTGAAATTTTCATGCCTCTTTCAAAAAGTTTTTAAAAAAATAAATTCTAAGTCAATTAAAAAAAAAAAAAAATTTAACTAGATGCAGAGAAATGGCTAATTTTTCATATTATAAGCAAATTTCAATTTCCACAGAAAATTATTCCACTTTGGAGGAGTTTTCCTGAGAATCTGGTCTTTCACCTGGCAGATTTCGCCAATCCACTCACAAATTGCTTAGTGCAAAACGCAGTGCTGAGCAGTCTCTACCGAAAATCTGGTTCATAAACTACACTGATTACTTTAAACAAAAATACTAATCTCAAATAAATTATAAGTGGAACTGAACGTTTTATTTCTTTCTCATACTCAAGTCACAAAAAGCTAAAATGGAGATATTGAACAAAAGGTCGTCTTCATGCACTCTTTGACTCTTCCAATGTCAGCTCAAATGTGTGTTTATATCTTTATGTTAGGAGGTTCGCTGCCTTTGGCATTTATTCTCAATTATTTTTTTTTATATTTTTGGTATTTATTACATGTATACTTTTCTTGTTCTTGTTTCTGTGTCTATTTGTGGTAGGGATTAGTTCTTTAGAATTTTGCCCGGGCAGCGGCCTTGTTCGGCCTGCTCTTCTTGACTTTTAACTGCCAAGGTATCTTTAACGTGCCCTCCGAGGTTTTCGTCCTCATCCCAGAAGACTAGGTGTTCGATCCTACCTATCATCGGATCAGGGACAGGAATTTGTTCCCGCGAAAAAAAAAATAAAAAAATTCCAACATGCCTGCACCGACCGGGATTCGAAACCAGTACCTTCGGCATGAGAGGCGAGCACCTTGCCTCTAGACTACCGTGTTCCCATATGTCAATGTGTCATATAGCAGAGGGTATACTTGGTGACATTTATGCCAACTGTACACTTTGTTTTGGGAGCCCATACAGACTTGACTATGGTACAGAACTAACCCCTTCAATTGTCAATAATAAATGTAGTGTGCAATTAATAAATTTCAGTGGCTGAAATCAATCAATTTCATGTCTATTACAAGCCGAACGGCCAGTTCAAAAACATACGCTCATGCAGCGATTAATTGATTGATTCTTTGTTTGACATACTTAATGACAAACAGATTGATTCATCCACTGATTGACTGACAAAATGACAGACAAATCGACTGATTGAGATTATATTTTTTATTTTAAACCGGGCCACACAAAACAGAAGTCGTGAGAGTGGGGACTTTCGTGTTTTCCCAGACAAAGAATGGGTCTGGAACACCATACAACTTTCTGCACCAAATCCCCTACTTTCAACATAACCCTCCTCTCTCTCCCTGCTGAAGGCCTCTGGCATTTCACCAAAGACCATAATTTTGTCTTCGACCCGAATTTGACCTGGGTGTTCAGCTGTTCGAAGGGAGGTAATTAACCTACAAAGATCATTTAAACAAAGAATGGCACTCAAAAGGGAAGTAATCACCCCTTTCTCGTTTACCTCCCGTCAACAATTTCTCGTACGTCCTATTTCCTACAAAGAAAGGAAAAGAAAACTGCTCTGGAAAAACTCGATTAATTCGACGAGACAGATAAAACAGCTTTACACAAATCAGCTAAACCATTATATGGCAAAATGAAGTCAGAGGCGATGAAAATAATTAATGCAGACATCAATCATCTTAAAGTGAATAAAAACCACTTTTCTATCGAACTATTTCGTTCAAATCTAATAAGCCGCACTGTTTGAACTTCTATGGCAAGTGGGTAAACCTAAAACCACAACACTCATTGCTGTTGTTATTATTATTTTACAAGGAACGCGTCCATTGTCACTATATATTACTTTGAAATGGACGTCCGTACAATAATAATATTATTACATATATTATTACTATCATTACAACAATAACATGTATTATCACAACTAACACTGACACCTTTCCACAATATTATAGATCTAGTAAAAATACATACTACTGTATCATTTTATTTATCATTGTTTTTAGTCTTGTGTTTAATTAGGAGGTGACAATGTGTATGGTTAATATACTTCACACTACAGCAGCGAAACACAAATGACGATAGGCAAAAAGTGACTGGTGGGGAGTTGATGAGCAATTGAAATAATGATCTAATGATATGAAAAACGTGGAATGAAAGACGAACACCAAAAAAAGAAAAAGAAAGAAGAGACGCCAACAACGACAGAGTGGGAAACACTGTTATTCAGTAAAGAACCAGGCCAATGAAGTTAATGGACAGCCGGCAGGCCAACACTTAGGGATTTAGCATCACAAGTTGAGCACGTTATATACCACTCATCTCTACCAGCCGTCCTCTCCCACTGGTTGTTCGGTGCCAGGAGTTATCAGCCTTGCCAGAGATGGATCATAATATAAATACCAGGCCGCATTGTAAGTCTTGCGACAAACTTTCAAACGGGCTGTAACTTTTGAACTGCTGGAGATAACTGAATGAAATAAAAAGCCTTGCCATCTTTGATTTAAGCTCTATTGATCCCATGAATGAACTAGATCTAAATGAACATTTCAAGCAAGACAGAAACGGTCAAAAACACTTGACCAGACAGGCTGAAACCTCATACAGTTCTGAACCTTGTAGTTTGGTTGTCCAAGACAGCACGTCAAGTCATTAGAAAAATGAAAGATCTTAATTTCACAGGGTCAGTCTTAGTTTATTTCACTTTCTTAAATTTTTTAGTTAACCAAATTCCTTCAAAAGTCAACAGCCGTTTAAATTTTGTTTCCAGGAATGATCAGAATAGTTCATCTTCATCAGCCTTTCTTTCGCACTCGCTATTTGGTGTCAGAAATTATCAACCTCACCAAAGTGGGATCAGAATATTATCATTCACCTCTACCAGTACCAGCCTTTCTCGCACACTCGCTGCTTTGTGCCACAGGTTATCAACTTTACCACAGAGAGGTCCTAATATTTAATCTCAACCAGTCTTTCTCTCATACGCACTGTTCTGTGTCACAGATTATTATCAACCTTATCAAAGAGGGACTCAGGGTTAACATTATCTTGTACTGTCAGTGTCATCGACTACAATAACAATTTCGGCAGTTGTAGCAGTAAAGAAACAACAAGAGAAGGCTACTCTTGGTCTTGGCCGTCACTGTCCTTTATAGTGCATTAAAAATGAAAACATGCCCTGTCTGACTTTCATACCGAGGCCGATAAATAGTTAGATATAGAAAAGTCAATATGTTTTTGTTTCCGTGAGCTCGTACATAGATAAGAATGGAAACAATAACAGCTGGTGTCTGCAGATTACTGGGAAATTCCAATGGTCATACTTCTGAACATGCAAACAATATACCATATAGCCTATATACTACTGTTAACTGTATCAAAATGGAGATGTTGATTCAAAAGAGTACAATTCATAGACTGTTCTCGCTATAAGCCAACTTACCGATATAGTACATGTAAATTAGAATTTTTCACCCCTTTTCCAAGAACACCTCGTGGACAATTATCCTTCGATCTCGCTGTCGTAGTGGGCCAGGTTTATCAAACACGTTCATACAGACCGTGTCTCGGTACATGTAATTATTTTTTAACACTGTCTCTCTACATAAACAAATCCGTGCACTCTATGCCCGTTATCTTGGAACATTTGAAAGCAACATAGGTGTTTCTCTCTTCCACTGATACTATAGTCATTTTGAATACTCCGTACATTCTGCTCTCAGATGTACGCCTATGTAACACAAGACACCTCGCATTTTAAATCTCAAACTGGACACGGTTTGACTGACAAGTAACTTTATATACACTGCGATACACTACTTCACGATAAAATAGTGATATACTTACGAGTCTTCTACTCACAACTACCAATGTCATTATGCGTCCTCATACATTCAGTTCCACCCCACCTTTTGATTTCAGTCCTTGTCTAATTATTCTTCCGTCATGCGAAAAGTCGTTCAATGCGTCGCGTCGGCGAAGGATGTACCGCAAAGTTGTCGACTATTTGCTCAAACCCCCCTCCCCCTTCATTTACAAGCGCAGGACCATGAGAATGACGAATGTCCCATGACAAGACCTTGATGTTTTAAAATTCTGAGTGACATTTTGCATGAACAGTCTGACTTATTTCACCAGCCACACATCACCTACATTCGATTTTTATAAATAATCCTACAAATTTCTGTGTCGAAAAAAATAAGAAGAAATTTCTTAATTCATTACCATTACTCCTTTGGAAAGGATGATATTGAGAGGACATAGTGTAATTACAAAGCCAAATAGAGAAAATACTGAGTTGTGAACTTACTGAAAGCCATTGTGCGCTCCCTAGACACCCCTCTCCATTTTCTATACTAGCTAAACCCAACATGTAGAAAGGGCCGTGGAAACTTCCGATCACACTTTTCGAGTCTACTGGACGAGAATGTGTCTCTTCTGTCGGGGCTCAACACAACCGTAAATAAATAATTATAAAAGACTGAATTTTTTTTTACCAAAATGGATGTGTCCACGGAATTTATCGTCAAATTTTGCGGGAGTGGCCAAAGTTTCATAACTTTTGATTTCTTAGTCACGATGTTTTAGTTGCTTACATGTTCACATTCTAGGTTCATTATAGTAAGTGCTGAGGTAACCTTACCCCCCCCCCCTTCTCTCTCCTCCCCTCCCCCGGGCCTACATACTTAAGGATGGCCTCTTCTCTCGAAAGACAATTGCCACTATGGTCAACAGTTGTCATCCCTCGCAGCACCCAGTCCTCAAAACCAAAACAGTGTTTTCTATTTCTTGAATGTAAGCACTGTTTTCCTCCAAGATAATAATAATATCAATTGATGTTTATCGTGATTCCAACGCCATTTTCTGAGAGCCCTGCTGTTCTCCACGTTTACCTACCGCAGGCTCCAGTTATGTCTCCCCGACTGCCCGCTGACAGGCCGCTGCTAACACCGGTAATCTGTTACAATACGTATACATCTACTCATTCACATCTCTCACCCTCCGCCCTGCACAATAAGCAACTCTGGCATTTAACATTAACATTTGGTCTCTCCTAGCATATAATATACAAATACACACCTGTCTTAATTTTTTTTTTTTTTTTATTGTTCTATCGTACATATCGACATACGCATAATATCTTTACCCCATTACACCCGAAGTTGTCAGTACATGTCAGGAGGTTACTAGGTCAAAAAATAAACTCGCAGACTTAGAATTTATTAACACTCATTAATTAATAATTCACGGATAAAACTCAAACATACAGGCAAACGTGTGAATTTTACAACTGTGAACTAAGTCGTGGAGGAATCCTTTGTTGAGCCAACCGCTTGGCGAAGTGCTCTTTGTTTCATTCGCTGACAGACAAATTTGACTGAATTTAAGACACAGAATGGCAGACAAGGGGGGCTGCAGGCAGGCAGGCAGGCAAACATACCAACAGGGAGACGTGGGCAGATGGACAGACAGACAAAACAGATAGGCAGGTGGACTGACTAACAGACAGAGAGACAAACAGATAAAAACACAGATAGATGAACCGACCGACCGATCGGCCGTCCGATGGATTGACGACAAACTAACAGACAGACAGACAGGCAGACAGGCAGACAGACAATCAGGCAGGCAGGCAGACAGATAAGCAGACATATAGACAGACAGACAGATAGATAGACAGCTTTAGACAGATAGTTAGATAGATTAGATAGATAGATAGATAGATAGATAGATAGATAGATAGATAGATAGATAGATAGATAGATAGATAGATAGATAGATAGATAGATAGATAGATAGATAGATAGATAGATAGATAGATGGACGGACGGACGGACGGACGGACAGACAGACAGACAGACAGACAGATATGTAGATAGATAGATAGATAGATAGATAGATAGATAGATAGATAGATAGATAGATAGATAGATAGATAGATAGATAGATAGATAGATAGATAGATAGATAGATAGATAGATAGATAGATAGATAGATAGATAGATAGATAAGATTATCTTCCATTTCTAACAGCATTATTATTAACTCAAACCCATCAAATTTCAGTGATGTTTTGCTGCACTTTTAAATTTTATTATTCCACTATAAAAGGAGGGAGAGATATAAATGCAATTAAGTACATAGCGAATAGGTCAAATGAGGGAACAATTCTCAGCGAGCTGCTTGCTTGTGCCGGATGAAAGAGAGAGACAGAAAGTGAGTTAATTTAATTTTGCTCTGAATTGCCACTGAATGACATTCGCTATTTTATTTCAGTTTCCCACCCGCGCACGCCCTATCGTTTTCCTTTTTGGTTCAACTCGAGTAAAAATCCATCGATCTCCACCCCCGCCCCACCTCTCCACTTGGCATGTGTGTATTCCATTCTTCCGGCTGAATGGAAGCTTGTCTAACAAAATGATGGCATTCTTTCGTAATTACACCGTGCCCTCTAGCTACTTGTTAAACGTTTCAAATGATTTTGACCATCCGTCTTTTGAATTATTAATTTTTCTTTTCCGCTCACGTTGGCATTATACATAAATTGGAAAACGCCAAATAAATGTTTTTCCCCCATTATATTTCACATTCATTGCTTCCCCTATTCATTATCACCCATTCATTCAGGCACACACATGTTGTGTTTCTTTTTTTCTTCTTTAGAAACTGATGATGATTCAGAATTTTACATTATTGGTCGCTTTGCGACGTTATAATTTGTCAATTTTCAACCTGTTCCCTCTCACACAATCTTGTTTCTCACAAATTGATATATCCCAATTATTGAGATTTCTTCCTTCAAAGACGAACTGGTACGCCTAAAACGCGTCACTGCAAAAACAAAACAAAAAAAGCCACACTGAGATGTTGTTTTTCCGAGATAGTGCGTGCGTGCATCATTCAGTCAGTCTGTCGATCAGTCAGTGAGTGTTTGAATAACTGCGTGGTTAAGGCCTGTATATACCTCACTGAGCCGGGAAAAAAAAAAAAAAGACCCATTTTCTTCGAGTGCAATTAAAAAGTATGACAGGAAATTTCGTTCTGCCACTCAATTTACATTTTGGTGATCGAAACCCAACTTTAAAAATCATGTCTGTATATTCCCCGAGTCAGTGGGCAACTCGTAGATTCACAGGAAATTCAAGACAGAGTCAAAACCGACGGAAAATAGATTTGCCTCAGTGTTCTATTACTACTATTAGTCTACAGGCTACATGTAATAAAACCAAAGCAAACATTCACGGAAACGAAATTCTCACTCATGAAACTTCTCTTGTCAGAGACCACAGAAAAGATAGACAACGATACAATGAGAAATCTTTTCCAAGACAACGTTACAAGTTCAAAATGCTCTTGATCAAGCACTAGTACATCTTGTTGCCAGAGACTACAGAAAAGATTAGCAACGGTAGAGATACAAATCTTTTCCAAGACAGCACTACAAGTTCAAAATGCTCTTGGTCAATCACTGGTACGTCTGAGAATACAGAAAAGATAGACAGCGATAGACAGGGAAAACCTTTTCCAGAGACGGCGTTACAAATTCGGAAATGCTCTTGATCCAGCACTAGAATGCCTTACTGTCACAGACACAGGAAAGATAGACATTACAGAGGCAAACAAATCTTTTCCAGGACGGCGTTACAAGTTCCAGTTCCCCGACAGCTGCTCCAACAAGACAGACACAAAACCTCGCCCTGCAGCCCATACACCTAGATCTAGGTGTCCCATGTTTGACAGATGTATGACCCCCGTGGAGCTGAGAGCACTCACACACAGACACACAGAGAAACCTGGCCTTACACCTGTGACACTTTGATGCTCCTGGGTACGGGAAGGTACCAGTTCTCCTGTATCTTACTATCAGACGGCGACCGCATATATCCCAAAGGTTACGACAACATGGCGCTAGTTTTATGCCACACACAGATCAAACATCTGCTTCCTCAGCCCGGCCACATTTGACCTCACTTCCGCTACCACACAGATTGATTCTGTATCCCCTAACTCAGCCAGGTTTGAGACCAAACAGACTTTGGTTGTACGAAGACCTCCTGTATCGTTTCTACCGTCGTTTTCGTTTTCTTTCCCTTGTCGATACACATAGAACATCATCACAATGTCGCTGTTAATGCTGCTGTTATCTAAAAGCCCGCATCGCAATGATGGATGGATGAACGAACGGACGGACGGACAGATGGATGGATGGATGAACGAACGGACGGACGGACAGATGGATGGATGGATGAATGAATGGATGGGTGGGTGGGTACGTGCGTGCTTGCGTGCGTGCGTGCATGGGTGGATGGATGTATAGAAAATACATAAACAGAGACAGGCAGACAGACAAACAGACATAGTATAACACAAGTCGTTTTGCATTGGTTTTGACCCAGACTTAAACTTTCTTTGATTCAACTTGCGAGACAGACTTGTTTCAGTCTGACCTGTAGCCAAGGTTCCGTCTAACTCCGCAGTCCACATCTCACACCAAAACACCCAGGCAAAATAGACTTGGCTCAGTGGTAAAAAACTCCTCAGGTGGAGAGAGGTGGATGACGATCTTCAGAGGAAGAGTGGATTCTTTCATCAGATGTTCCGGCCTTCAACTTCCTTGACAGTGCACCAGTGGCCTTATAATGATCCTCACACATGCTGAGCTACACTGCTATAACTTTATGTTCTTTTGGCACAAATCCTGTCCGCGTCATTCTACCCTTTTTCTCAATGAATCACATCTCCCGTAAAGCAAATTAGCAATGTATAACAAGCAGAGGAAGCAGGACAAGCCGGGAGGGGAAAGAGTGAAGAAATTCCTCAAGATCCTAACACTGTTATGTCGCGAGCAGGACAGCAGTCTCCACTGACCTAGTTATGCAAGCAATGAGAAAGAAGTGCCAATGTGACTGAGAGGTGAGAATCTAGTCTGGCAGGAAGAATGAACCAACATCTTTTAGTCTTACCTGCTGATAGAGACACCTTCACTGAATTTTGCACTCCAGACATGTATTACTCACGACACAACAAATCTCCGTTGAAAATGTGAAAAGTCTGTCACATAAAATCGACTAGAAAGTCCCCTTGAGATCAGTATTGACAAAATTGCACGCACAGCCTGAATGGATTTTGTTATAAGCTTACAATAACAATTTAGACACAAAAATCAATAACAATGTACTCGGAATAGGTAGGGGAAAACAAAACGATCTGAAGCTGCACTATAAAATTCCATCGTAGGGAGTTTTTGTTTTCATTTTGGTCACATTTGTCATCTTGTTTCAAAGACACAGTAAACTCCTTGGGCTCCCTCTAATATCAGAATGGTATTACAGAAAACACAATGCGTAACCGTACTGGTGAATTCATGTCCAGTAATACTCTGGCTGGAAGCTTCTACAATCAAGAAATCTTTTGAAATTTGAAATCTCGGATTCTACTATAAGAATAGGGGAATGAGCTTGACAGAGGTTCTCAGAATGAGTCAATGACAATGTTGTACAATGTATCTATTTGGGAAACAGTGTGGCATACCGTTATCCTATTATTTGGGAATGAGTTTGACAGAGGTTCTCAGAAAGAATCAATGACAATGTTGTACAATGTATCTATTTGGGAAACAGTGTGGCATACCGTTATCCTATTATTTGGGAATGCGTTTGACAGAGGTTCTCAGAAAGAGTCAATGATAATTTTGTACAATGTATCTATTTGGGAAACAGTGTGGCATACCGTTATCCTATTATCGATAATACTTTCGTTCTCTCGGTCTCACTGTAACAGGGCTCTTTCGAATTCGACAATTCCCTATCATAGTGGGGTGATAACAACGAAGCACTGTGCTACACCGCAATGTAATTTCCAGTAACATTTCCATTAAAAAAAATATATCTATATCTATATATTTTAAGTTCCATTTACTGTCCTCTCAAATTTAGTATTTCGTTGTCCGTATTTATTATTTTCGACCGCAGATTTCCCGCTTAGTTTAAGTTTCGTTTTGTCTTGTTTTGATAGTCCTCAATGTTTCTTTTATAATAACAACAAATTACAAACCGATTGCTAAGGAATCCTTTCATATCATTTCACCAAAAAGCAGAAGATGAGACAATAACAAGTCACGAACATTAGAAATGCAAGGGAAACAATCAAGCAAACCAGCTATTCCCTCGTGAGACCCGACTTTGTATTACACCATTTTCTACGTCTCTGTAATGGGTCTCAAGAGTGCTGGAAATGTCAAGAACATCCAAATATATATTTTTTCTCATCCCGTCTGTATCGTCTAACGCTTTTTCTTGCGCACTCATCTCTTTTTCAGAATAGAAACTCTGGTATCTTTCTCACTGTTTCAGCCTTCAGTAGATAGAGCTACAACTTTACTTTATCTGCCTGCCTCTTTTCTCTAGTTTCCCAATATAAGAACAACATTCCTCTTTCTGTCTGTCTGTCTCTGTGTGACTCTGTTTGTGTGTTTATCTATCAATCCAACAATCCATCTATCCATCCATCCATCCATCCACCCGTCCGCCTGCCCGTCCATCCACCCACCCATCCACCCATCCATCCATCAATCCATTCATCCAACTATCCAATCACCAGCCCATGCACACATCCAGTCATCCGTTCATCCACCAGTCCGTCTATCGATTCATCCATCCATAATCCATTTATCCATCAATCATCCATTCACCATCTCGCCCACGCACGCACGTACCCATCCATACATCCATCCATCCGTCAGTCCGTTCTTTCATCCATCCATCCATCCATCCGTCCATCCATCCATCCATCCATCCATCCGTCCGTCCGTCCGTCCGTCTATCTATCTATCTATCTATCTATCTATCTATCTATCTATCTATCTATCTATCTATCTATCTATCTATCTATCCCTACCTTACACAAGTAAATCAACATTTCCAAGTAAAACACAATACAAACTATTCCAGCAGTACTCACGCCTAGACCAGTGCCAACACTTCGTGTCAGTAAGTTCCATCCATTCACAGCTCACACTGAGAAAAACTTTTGCACAGTCTTTGTAAACTCAACCTCACCAGTTGGGGTGTAGGGCATGAACAAGCCAGAAGAACGGGAGGAGGTTTCGCCAAAGTAAGAATGCACGATTCTATTCTTGGACTCTCCTGAACCACGTGATTGCACGTGCGAGGGAGAAGGAAGCCTACAGGGGGATGATTCACTACTCACGGTGGTAAATATGCCCACCCCTTCCTCCCGTTTCACCACCTTCTCCCCCCCCCCCCCCCCACACAAAACATGCTGGCACAGAGTGTTTCAAGCGTACATTGTGGGCAGGCATGTACCAACGATGTGCAGAACTGACTCTCTCTTATTTGCTGGTATGATCTTTTATCGTGGTGGTCGCAAAGTCATGACCCTGCACTGGCCACAGAGTTAACTAACAACAACTTTCATTAAAACCACCCAAACCTTATTCAGTTTATTTATTTAGTTAGCTGTTTATTTACATGTATTTATGTATTTATTTTGGTACTTATCTGTTTGTGTTAAAAAATTATGTAACAGACCTTTTTATACGAAGATGCTGATTTCCTTGCTGGCGATATTACACTGATGTCTTGTTCTCTTTCACCGATCTTTTACAGGGAGGATGAGTGCCAGAAACGTCTGAAGTCTAAAGCTGAGTTTCCAGGTGTGCGGAAACGGCAATGGAAACATCAAAAATCCACTGAGTGGTAAAAAGAAAGAGCGTGTCCATGTGTACAGAAAAGAATGAAAATATTCTGTCTATTTCACTTCTTAAAGCTTTTTAGGCGAGTCTTTGCCGGGTCCGTACGACTGCCCAGCTTTGCTGAAACATTCCCTTTTTAATCATTCCTAGGCATGCCTCACCTTGACATAAAATTCCACTAATTCATTTTTTTTTCTTTTTACATTAAAAGTAAATACAAGACAAAAATAATAAATTTCACTTCAAAGGGTTTCCTTGCAATTGCTAAAATATTTTGATATATATTAGATTTAAAAATCAGTCTTGATTAACTTCATATCATATCTCTGTTTAAAAAAACAAGGGAAAAAAATCTACCTGTCCATATGCCATTTGGAGGACTGGCTAACGTCGGGTACTTCTCACAATTTACAAAGATTCAAAATTTTTTTTAAAAAAAGGTTGCTGGGGGGGGGGGGGGGGGGGGGAGGGGGTTAAAAAATTTTTATTTTAAATTTGTAGGTCACGCCCATAACTCCTGATGCCTATTTTAGTTCGAGTAGTAGTGATTAATTATTTAGACAGTAGTGTTAATAACTTGCTGAAATGACCGGCTGACTCACTCACCTACCTTTGCCATTTCAACGTAGATGTATACATGTATTTGCACCTGCGCACCCATTCAACACAGCATGGCCTTAATTGTACAAAGCCCAGACATACACTGCCTTATATGAAACTTTTATGGTATACACTTGATTTATAATCGTCAAAATTAATTAAGAACATATCGCCAATGCTCTACGTTGATGGCATACGCCAAACTTACGCCAAAAAAGGCAAATGACGGTTCACTGCATTCCTGAGCCTGAAAGTTAACAAAGACAATAATACAGAAACTGAAATGTGTCAATAGGAAAATGTAATAATCCAATGGCATCACAATGGCATAAGTCGCCAAAAATGACAGGAACAGAAACATTTTTTTCTTAATATCCCAAAAATCCCCAAAAATGACTTATGCTGATAAAATTCTTTCTTAAAATCTCAAAAATGACTCATGCCATTAGTGTTCAGCAATGACGATGTACAATTTATCATAGCAAAAAAAAATTTTTGCGGATAAATTAGAAACAAGAGTTCTATAAACAGAGTACCGAGCACCGCGTGACTTGTCTCAACACCGGAAGCTTCAACACTAGAGGTTAAACTGACCTACTGTTTAGCTAAAACGTGCCTATTAGCATAAAAACGGACTCCCTTCCCACCCCATGGGTCTTCGTTCGTATATAAGAGAGAGAGTGGGGGGGGGGAGAGGGAAACGGGGGCCAACAGCATTAGGCTGAGGCCCCCGAGAAACCAAAGGAGAGAAAGAGAGAGAGAAAGAGAGAAAAGATAGAGGGAGAGAAAGAGAGAGTTGCAGATGGAGAAGACAAGACTTCCTGTAAAGCGCCGACAGCAATTTTTAGAATTGGGCGCTATATAAATGATCTTCATTAATATTATTATTATTATTAAGAATAAGAATAAGAACTTCAATCTAAACAAGTTCCCAGTGCGATTTGGAACAGGCAACAGTAGATCTCTTTTCTAAGCACAACTATCATTGATTATTTGCACAGAGCCTTTAAAATAATATTGTCATTGATTCTGGCAAACTTCCTAATGGGAAACAATTCCCAGCATGACACAAGGAGTGGCGGTTTCCAACTGGGTCAAGCAAAACTCTCTCTCTTACACGTACACAAAATTCGTCCAGCACTCCTCCGCATGGGCCCAACTGATACGGTTACCATGCTCCACCAATGTCCAGAATTCCAGATGCAAAAGCATCAATGGGTAATGAAAACGCAGCCCCAGGGAAGACAGTGAGCAAAGCTAGATATACCTATATTATGTATACCTGCTGGTCCAGTGATACAATACTTGAATGTTTTCGTGAATTCATAACATGGTCAGCCGAAATGGTGTAAAAATCCCCCACCTCCCCTCAAACAACCCTACCTCAAACAATGTAGAAGAACAGCCAAGATGAAGTGTGGCAAGCTGAGCAAGCAGATAAAAGAGGTAAAGTGTCCCCAATCACAAATTATGGGTGACTGCCGAAACTCAAATGTATTAAAAATAACCGCCTGCCCCCCCCCCCCCCCCCAACCCACCTTTGTTGCTCTCAGCACCTCGATTGATGCTTACTTATGAAAGCCTTTGACCGCTGCTTTTACATCCGTTCTTCTCTTCAAGTTAAAAGGCTTAGATTTGTACAGCTGATCTTATCTCTTCAGTCATCCTCCCCCCCCCCCACGCCCAGTGCATCCAGATCAGATTTCAGCGCTTCTCTGGTCCTCTTCCCCCCCCCCCCCCCGTTTCCCCATTTTTTAAATTGAAAGTACACAGTTGGACTTCCCATTTCTCTCTCTCACTCGCTATTTCTTTCTCCTCCTCCCCCCCCCCCCCACTATCTGTTTTGCAGCTCTTTTCGCCATTTCCAGGACCTCTCTTTTCCATCCCTCTAAAAACGTCTTTCCTGCTCCTCTCCTTCTCACACCAATTACTATCTCCAGCTTTGACAGTGGTTCTTAACCAGGGCGAAATATTACTCTTCCTGTTTGGAGAAGTGCTTAGGCCCTTAGATAACGCATACTACAATGTATTTTGTTAAAGTGTGGAAGTACAGCGCAGCTTTTTTCATTATAATATACTCCAGATCGGGCTTAACAATTTCTACTAATGTTCATCCTAAAATCAGTTGCTTAAATCCATTGACCCGGATTGCCCCATTAAAGCTGCTAGGTTTATGAATCGAACCCCGCAAGGATGTCTCACACACAGTTCGCGAAAAATTAATAAGACAAAGAAATACGAGACGATAATTATTCTTCAAAAATCCACCGGCGAGGGAAATACATGTATGCCCACAGGATCTGAAAGAATGCACGGGGGGAAACAGGCATTAAAAGTTTAAGAACCACTGAGTTCTCCTATCAGTACAGCAGTACAAGCCTCATGCTGGCACCACACCCCTCAATCCTAGATTCAGCACCAGAATCTACATCAAAGCAGAAATCAGCGGGAGTAGATGTCAGTAACTCGACCTTTCTGTGAAGCAGCGGATACAGGCTTACTACCTCATCCACCAACAACAAAACAACAACTATAACCCGGAGCTGAGGACCCATGCCTGATACTTCGGGTATAGGAAAGCCAACACAGATTCTGATAACACAGGCTGCCACGTGCCAACTGGCTTCCTCGGTTCGGAACCTCCTGATAACTCCGGAGAGCTTAAACACCTGCACGTGAGTGTAAATGGTAAACAAACTCTCAAAGATACACACAAAAAAAAAACGAACTTTTCCCAATGAACTTGGAGTGATATAAGAAACCATAACGAGTCTTGGAAATTAAGGAAATGAATATCCGCTTTCAACTAAAGTAGCAACGAATAAATAAATGATTTAATAACTTTATACACAAATAAATATGCCTGATTATATAAATAAACCTTTACATTATATGACGCTCAACGGCGTTTGATTATTGCAACGCATCAAACACAGATGTGGCCTTTTTCACAAAGCTCTGCAGCTGGAGAAAGGAAACATGCATGAGAAGGAAACGACTACAGAGCTTATAGATGTGTCGTGTTGGCTTAACAAAGATAATGTTTGCTTATTGTTCAGGGGTACAAAGAGATCAATGGAGTAGCTCTTGTCACCTTAAGAAATGCAAGGTAAACACGAACATCTGAGAACGAAGACGGTATTAGACAATTCAGTCTTTATGGTTCCTGATTCCCAACCCTCCCCATTTACACATACACACACACGAGTATCAAAACAAAAACTACGACACGCGCGACTTTCCTTCTCTTAATAAACCTGTTCAGTCCTATACATGACATTCCACTTTTCAATCAAACGCTCGTCTCCTTTTTCATCTTCCGCAATGCCCAGCTTTAATGCACGCGTGAAAACCCCAACTGTGAGATCGTTGAAGCCAGGGCCGGATTAAGGGCAACTGATGCCCTAAGTACATTCCAATCTTGGTGCTCCTCGGCCCTTCAATTGGCAAGACATTAATCGAAACTGACAAGACATTAAGACTTAAATTAAATCTAAGTCTTAATGTCTTGTCACTTTCTATAATAAATTATACGAGTGTTGAAAGTGAAATATTAGAAAGAAAATTCAGTTTTCTTCCAGGCCAGACCCCACAACTCTATTAAACTAACTCTTCTACGTTTTAATTTAATTTTAACACTATTTAGCAGAAAGCATACATGAATTATAAATAATCAAAAGCATTATGAGGCCTGTCTTAACTGTTGGATCGGCAAAATATGCCGTCTTACAGTATCGAGAAATATTTTTTTTTTCGTTTCAGTTATTGATTATGAGTCTCGCCGTAATCAAACTGTACTCACGTGACGACATTGTTTACCGTTTTTTGTCTGAACTCCATGAGATTTCTGATCTCGAGTCTCGTTTACTTGCTTGGAGAGTTTTGCCTTACACCATACACAGATCGCGCGCAACATGTCAGCATATTAAGGAGGTGTTATTCAAATAGTGCATCCCAACGACAAATGGTTGATTACTTTTTATCGAGTTCCAGCCTGTGCCATGAATTTTTGTGAAAACTATAGGGTTAGGGCAAAGATTGGGTTAAGCTAATGGGCCACAACAGTATTTTCGTTGCGACAAGGCGACATTTTTTTTTGTAGTTGGCTACAGGTTGGTGATAAAATAGCTAATGTAAGACAGACGAAAATATACTGAAAAGAGAGGCAGCAACTTTTGGCAGTTTTTTCATGAAATACCACTCTTCAAAAACGGACGTAAACAAACTTTGGGACTGTATCAAGTTAAACCTGAATACGATCATGGAAAATGTTACAACAAAAATGTCATCCACAAAAATTCATCAACCCTGGATAAATACTTTAACGAAACGATTAGTCCGGAAAAAATATAAATGGTTCAAAAAAATGAAACAGTGCAACTCCGAACGAGTAAAAAAAAAATATCTAGAAATCAAAAGATTGACCCAGAAAGAATGCCGGAAAGCTCATAATAATTATGTCCATGAGATGATAAGTGATACAAGTGATAACAGCAAAAAACTATGGAGATATGTGAAAAGTAAAAATAAAGAAAACTTAGGAGTAGCCGCACTGAACGATGAGAGAGGACACCCACAGCAAGATGCCCAAAAAAGAGCCAATATTTTAAATACTCAATTTTGTAAGGTCTTTTCTGACCCAGGGGGTGTCTACTCGGGAGAGCTGAGTGGTGCCAAACTGCCGGATATGGATGAAATATATGTTACAGAAAATGGAGTAATGAAACTTTTGGAAAACCTTAATGTAAATAAAGCTACAGGACCTGATGGAATTACCGCCAAATTACTGAAACTTTGTGCCAAGGAAATTGGCCCCGTTTACACTTTGTTGTTTAGAGCTTCAATTGAACAAGGAAAAATACCGGAAGACTGGAAAAAAGCAAATGTTGTACCCATTTTTAAGAAAGGAAATAGGGCTAGTCCTGAAAATTATAGACCAGTCTCCCTGACATCAATATCTTGTAAGCTTTTAGAGCATATCTTGCACACCAGCATCATGAAGCATCTCGATAGACACTCAGTTTTAACACATGTACAGCATGGTTTTAGAAAATACAGGTCGTGTGAGTCCCAGCTGATCACAACTTGCAACGATTTCGTTAATAACTTGAATAATACCAGACAGACGGACACCATTTTACTAGATTTCAGTAAGGCCTTCGATAAAGTGCACCATGCCAGTCTTTTGACTAAACTAAACCATTATGGAGTTAGAAACAGTACTTTGAAGTGGATTAAGTCTTTTTTAGAAAACAGAACACAAATAGTAGTCGTTGACGGAAAGTCATCCAATCCTGCACCTGTTCTCTCGGGAGTACCTCAGGGTACTGTAATGGGCCCCTTGCTATTTTTAGTTTATATTAACGATATGCCAAGTAAGATCTCTCCAGGCACTAAATTACGACTGTTTGCCGATGATAGCCTCCTCTATAGAACAATAAATTCAAAAGAAGATACGGAAATTTTACAGAAAGATTTGGACAGCCTACAAGAATGGGAGAGGGACTGGCGTATGGAATTCCACCCCAATAAATGCCAAGTCCTGAGAATTTCAAATAAACATCACAACATCACCTCAGACTACTTTATACATGGCGAGAAATTGAGTGAAACAGATGAGGCTAAATATTTAGGAGTTACATTGGACAGAAAACTTACATGGAACCAACATATTAATAGCACATGTAACAAAGCAAACGGTATACTAGCATTTCTGAAAAGGAACATCTCTAACTGTGATAGGAAAGTAAAAGAAAAATGCTATAACACCTTCGTGAGGCCCTCCCTAGAGTATGGCTGCAGTGTCTGGGACCCCCACTGTCGAATAAATATAGAACAACTGGAAAGGGTCCAGAGGAGAGCTGCTCGCTTTGTGACAAATGAGTATGCTAGAAGTAGTAGTGTCAATAAAATGATGAGAGACCTCGAGTGGACACCACTAGAAGAAAGAAGAGCAAAAAACAAAGTAAAACTATTTTACAAGGGCAGGGAAGGAAATACCAATATCCCATTGAACCACCTCACCATTAACACCAGAGGCAACAGAAAGAATAACATAAAATATAACATCCCAAGCTCACGGATTAACAGCCATCTTTACTCTTTTTACCCTAGTGTCATCAGGATGTGGAACAACCTCCCGGCAGAAGTCCAAAAACTATCGTCTGCAACGGCTTTTGGCAATGAATTGAAGAACATTATTATCCGTTGCAGCTACCATTGTATTTAAAGTGCGGGTCTATTTTTGTGCACAATCTTGGTGCCAAGAGATATTTTTAACCAGAGATATGTATATAACAAAAGAATTTACACAACGATATAATTTAAATGGTCTTAATATATATGCTGTTTTAGCCTGTTTTAGCCTCAGAGCAGTGGCGTCGAGTCGCACATGGTGCAGTTGAGGAATCGTCTGAGTAAATAGACGAATCAACTCCATGAGAAGAAGAAGAAGAAGAAGAAGAAGTATTCTGGCTACACTGCCTGGATAGATTCTGCCTATTCTTCATGGAAATTTAAAAAATCACTGCGGTTGGAGATAATGGAGTCCATTATTTTGTCTACAAAGCAATGATAATTCGGATTTTGGCAGCATCGAGTTCAAGTGGTCTGAGCGTGAAGAGTATCGCCTGCAAGGTAAGTTGTGGTTTTTTTTTGGGGAAGGAATTCTGCACATCCCGACCAACCAGTCAACATACCCTTAAACTGTCCCTAACTCTGTCCTTATCCCTAATCCCAAGCCTTTGTTTTCTGGATGAAAGAGTGAGTGGTAGGATCAGGGATACGGGTAGGCAGTGGCGGATCAACTATGAAACGAATGAAGCTTAAGCTTCAGTGCCCCTAATCCCGGAGGGAACCATTATGAGTTACATAACTTTGGTCTCCCATCAGTGTCATGTTCTGTATGTTAACCGCCGAGCCCGCATTTACTATAAAAACAGCCAGGCTTTTTGGACCTTGTTGGATGTTACCCTATTGTTGCTGGTTGGGAAGGGATCCCCATTACAGTTCAAGCTTCAGGGTCCCAAAAATGTAGGTCCGCCGCTGCTGAATCCTGATATGCCCAGAAAACACACTAAGATATTTTGGAAGGTCTTCCCCCCGTCCGCGCCACTTACCAAAATGTTAACAAACAATAAATATGATGAAGATCTCCCCTAACCCGCGCTTTCGTTCTTTCTTTCTTCTTTCTTTGTCCCATACAAATACTAAACCCAACCTTTTGATAAGTCCGCTCAAAAGCCCCTCTTTAGTGTGTTTTCTTGACTGGCACGGACGGGCGGAGGACCTCCCGGTATTTTGATGGAACAAGAGTTCGAGAAGATAATAGAAATGACCAAACTTGACCGAAACGCATTACGAGCCCCTGTTCTCCATCCCAGAACTTTTATCAAACCAAGACCCCTACCCTGAATTCTATCCGTTCACCTACCCTTTAACCCACGATTAGGGTTAGGGATAAGTTTGGGATATCTTGATTGGCTAGAGGGAGCGTACTCAACTCTTTTCCCCAAGGCCTTTTTTTATGAGCCACAGCGAATATTTTCTGAGGGAGAGAGGAATGTCCCCACCCCCACTTTTAAGGGTGAACCAGACCAATACAAAGCTGGTGTGGGCGCTGACCTGGTGGCTCGTCGCAAAAAGAAACGCAATGTCTGGGTTCCCACGAGACCTTGAAAATAAAAATTAAGGATTTCCCCGGACTTCTTTTTTTTTTTTTGGACAAAAAGTAAAGATTATTTAAGGACTTTTTTCTTCCTCGGTTAGTTTCCCAATGTTCTGGACCGTATATGTAACGTACCCGCAATACTACAATTAGTCCGTACACGGAAGGTCTTCCCCACGTCCGCGCCACTTACCAAAAAGTTAACAAACATATTATGATGAAGACCTCCCCTAACCCGCGCTTTCGTTCTTTCTTTCTTTCGTCTTTCTTTGTCCCATACAAATACTAAACCCAACCTTTTGATAAGCCCGCTCAAAAGTCCCCTCTTTAATGTGTTTTCTGACTGGCGCGGACGGGCGGACCTCCCCCGTACACACTTCACATTATGTGTAATGGTGCGCTATCAGAGCCGTCGGTCAGTCGAGTCAAAAATCGGTAAAGACCAGCCTTTAAATGTAAAAACAAAACAAAAAAAAATGCGAAACATATTTCATTGCATCACAAAATAACAAAGAACGTTTTGATAATCTGGAATTTTAAGGACTTTTGAGTATTACAGACTTTTCAAGGTCTTAAAATCATTTTAAAAAAAGAAAATTTAAGAACATAAAAGGACTTTTAGGGATCTGTTTTTAAATCACCTAAGCATCGACTGGTTTTCGGCAACAGCGAGTACCTTTCAGTTTCAGTAGATGAGGAAGTTACATTACTTGGTAAATCCGTTAGACAGGAAAATATGTCCGCTATTTATTTGTACACCCCTCCTTCTGATCTGAGTTTTTTTAGTTTGTCAAAAATTATGCAAAAAGTTATGATACAGAATTCACTTTTGGCACCGGAAAAAGTTTAGACCTATAGGCTAGTACCCCCTTTCCTTGGTGCCCCTTCTCTCCCCCCGCTCCCCCCCCCTCCCCCCAGCAGATGCCCTAAGCACATGCTTATTTTAATCCAGGCCTGGTTCAAGCTATGAAACTAGAACAACTATATCTCACTAGAATGTAGTGTCCCTTGCCGTAACTTTTTTTTTTTGACAGTTCCCTTTTCGAAGATATTTCATTCGTACTAACGAGAATTTGCTCAGCTTCGGCTATTCATCATGTATGAAAAATCTTAATGATTTACTGAATGTTGGTAACCAAAACCATTCTAGCGAAGTGTAAAAGCCCCCTTTATTCCAAATTCTACATTATAACAGGGTCGTCTCCAGCCTGACATGGCAACAAGGTCGGTTCCGAGAGTACGTTTACTGTTTTCCAGGTTTGTCTGGACAGAAGACTTTTAATAATGTCCTGATGCCTTTGACCAAGAGCAGGGCGCGTCTCCTTTAATACCCCTCGACCAAACTACCATAGAAAGGACGATTCTTCCCGTTCCCAAGTTTCTCACCCTGACAGAAAACTGCACTGCTGTGAGTCATGCGATAAGATATCCCCTAATCAGTTACACGCAACATAGCTCAAAACAGCTATCTCCCAAACCAAGATTTATAACTTTCTCTAGCTCATTCCAACTTTTTTAAGAAAAGAAAATGCCTCTTTATCTCTATGTTTTCCATCATCTATGTGAGCTGTGTGGGACCGGGAGACAAACATACACTCGCCTCTGCCATTCTAACAACCAGCCTTGATAAAATCAATCATCATTCCTTGTTGCATGTTTCTCATTTATACAATACTCTCAGTATCTTAATGAGTAGTATTTTCAACGTGAGGATTAGATATTGATAAGCCATCTCTTTCTTCATTCTTTGTAGAAGAAATTATCAGCTTAACACCCAAACCTCTAACATTGTCTCACCATTACTCATAGGCATAGTTACATGGAGTCTGTGCTTTGAATTAAAAAACAGAAAGGCCTACTCAACTCAATGGTAGCCTGAAATTGGATGACACTGGCAAACAGTTTTCCCTTTTTTTTTTTTTAACATTAAAATATTCATGCATTATTCACAAAATAGAGCATTTCAAAGACTTTGAATGGGAATTTGGGAATTTTAGAAAGAAAGTAGCCATATCACTTGTATCATCTAAAGGTGAAAGACTGAGAGATATCCAATATTCAAAATTTCCAGATTTTCTAGTGAAATCTTTTTGTTTTAACTGAGCTCCTCCTGTTTGGCTGGAAACACATTTAATAAAACCTTGACAGGCTAAGAAATAAAAGCCTTGAAATTCTAAGACTCAGAAAGAGAAAATACTGTTTTGCTTTGTTATGTGTAATACACAACATGATAGCTGTTCTTCTGTATGACTGAAGAATCCCCTTCCCCCTCCCCTTCTTCCCCATAGGACTTTAGGATCTCAAAAAAAAAAAAAAATGAATACAATTATAAACTCTGTTATAAAACTTCCAAAAACCAACTTGATTCTCATGTCACTATTTATAGTTACAGAGTTCATTTCTTCACTGAGCATAGGACAAATATTTACAAACATTGCAGTTATACATCATTTTGTTTAGCAAATTTGTGACAGCTGCTATAAATATGAAAAATATATCCACATGGAAAATATAATATGTTCTTGTAAAAAGAAGCTCAGTGTTATTTTCGCGTATCTTATCATATGAGTATGACTCCAAAATGCATTATGCCCTCAGGCTGTAAAAATGACACCAAAGAGACTTATAAGCAAAATGATCTACTTCAGAAGCATTGGTGAACAATCTGCACACATGCCTATCAGCACACACATTTATATGTTCTATTGGCAAGCAGGATTCAATGCAGCAAATATTTTACAAACTGGGAGAGGTGTCACCAGTTCAAATATTGAAACTGAAACAGTTTGAATTACTGCAAAAAATGAGACTCTAAAACTATGTAATTCCATTCTTGAAATTTTGATGGGCAAAGAAATCTTGCAATGGCAGCACTGACAATGTATGTACTCGTAGTGAAGTCATGAGATTCTTTTACACTACCTGATGGGAACAGGTGATAGAACAATATTTGATGGAGGAAAGCTGGCATATTATCTTTATTATTACAGAGGTTTTTAGAAATTCTTTGTCATGGAAAAGCATAGATCTACACACAATGGCAAGGAGCAGTTTAATCCTTTCAATATATATACTAGCTGAGTTGCCCGGCCCTGCCCGGGATAAATCGATTTATTAGTTTCAGTTCTGGGTAATTATTATGGACCTGCTTCATTTTGCCTGTTCCTTTAGCTTTTCTTATTTTTGTTTGTTTGTTTTTAGATAAGTTTTACTGCTCTCCCTTTGCGCGTTGACATCCTGCGCATCCTGTCAGCATCTGTTAAATGGTAAATGATTTGCGCACGGGTTAGTTTGTTTGTAAGTGAACACATCGCAGGAAATGACAACGTCATGTGTAGGCGGAAGTGGGCTATTATTAGAAACATACATCAGTATCTTATTGATCGTAAATTTCGGATCAAACGCTCTCGTGAATTTAGTCTTTAATTATAACCGCATTTACCGATTAACTCAGAAATAACAAACGGTTTTGTTTGTGTATAGCAATAGGAACAATGTTCGCTATCCCATTTAATTCTTTGTGCCAAATTTCAGGTCGATGCGTTGTGTAGTTTCCGAGTCCATAGGACTATTAGAGGTTTTGTTGTAGCTTTATTATAGATGACTTAGTTTTCACACAGATACTGAGAAGTAAAGACTTCACTCACCATGATCAACCCAGAAATAAAAGTCTGTAAGCTTCTGGATCATCACTTCAAAGGCTGGACTGTCCAAATATAAGAACATAAACCTGAGGAAAAGTAAATCAAAACAACTGAAGTGAAACACAATTCAAAATTTCATGACACTCCTCTATCCAACATGTGATGTAACGAGAACTTGAACTGAATTCTTGAAAAGAGGTGGAAAGAAAGCAGTACTATTAATTCTTGGTAAAGAAAAAGAAATTCATCATCCCACACCTCAAAAATTTCAAATGAAAAAACACTTGCATCTCTTCAACCCTACCGGAGGCCAAAGCAGTCTATAACACCACAGTTTTGTGTCCTCAGATAAACATAACTGAATCTATCATTTGATTATGTCACAGCTGACATCTGGGAAACTGAAATCAGAGTGCCAAAGCCTTTATTATATTTGCAAGTTCTGAAGCAGTATAGCTTAAATTTGTCACTCAGAAGACAAAGATGAAAGTCACTGGATAAGTTGAAATTTAAATACATGTAATTTAATTTGCATTCACAGAGATATAATAAATCTCAGTCACTTGACCCTGGCCCCTCTTGCCCTCAGCATTCTCTTGGGATAAACTATTTTTGGAAAATTTATGAATGATTCACTGGGACAAACCATCAGGCGTAACGAAACTTCACACCTAGTTCTACATCTGAACTCTCTATTCAAAGGTGTTATGCCAGACTGAATAATACTCATTGAAATGCACCGTAAGATTACATTTGAATGTCTATTATAATGCTTTTGTTTATTTACTCTTGTCTTGGATGCTGAATAAAAATCTCCATAGCAAAATAGGAAAGTTCCAAATGAGTCTTGCCAGTACTGCCTTTGATGTACTCGATAGTTCATCACTGAGCTGTGCGTTAACTATAAAAATATCTCTCATGATGACAAATGCCAGAGCCTCCTTGTGTCCTTGTGCCTCCCCCTCCCTGCTCACAGCCTCTCCTAAAGCCATATATATCCTTATGGGAATTTCAAGAAAAGCTTGCATTTGGAATATTGTAAGAAAATGTAATCATGAGACACATTCGGAACTCTTCCTGTAAAAAGTCCAGAAATTGAATGGCTCAAATATTGTTGTGAATATGGGTATAAAACTTTAAAAGTGATCTAAGTTTACTGTTAAGTGGCCATAACAATGGGAATGTACACTCTCTCTGTGGCAAAAAAATTCTACATTTCACCACAGAAGTTGCTACTTATAAGAATTCAATCCATTTCTTTATAAGAGCTGACCTTTTTATGTATGAAACTGGTATTCAGATTACAAAGACTACAAATTCAGTTTTAACATCTGAAAATCGATCAAATGTTGCCAATGTCTCTGGATGATTAATTTACATAATGCCATAAGCTCTATGTCTCTCTCAGTAGGCCTAATTATTGAACAAATTGATTGCATTTGTGAAGAAATGGCATTCTATTAACTAGATCTAATCTAGATCTATGTCTAAAATGAATAAGTTTAAGCACGTAGAGCATTTTTAATGGCAATGGATATGCGCAATATAAATGCCATCCATTGGGGGCATTATCAATCATTATTATTTTAAGTCCAGTTTGCCGCTAGCATTCCATGGTATATTACCCATCATGTTAACTGCAATTTAAATGTCTTATACAGTTTTTGTTGTTGTAGGACAACGAGATGGCATTTTACATTGACACACGGGATTCTTTTAATTAATTTCTCCATTTAATAACATCATTTGTAACTCTTGACGACAGTAAGATTAAATTTTAAGTACGAGTCAACATTGAAAGTAAGCTAGGCTATCAACTTCAAATGCCAGAATTTAACCATGCTGCTCTCTGTCTCGATTTCCCACTTTACTCAATTTTTTTTTCTTCTCGTGTTGACCTGTGAAGAATTACACTAACCTGACAAAGGTCTCTGCTGACTATCAAATTATTTGTAAACAAAGAAGTAGGAAGTAAACAATTACAAACTTTTTGAATCAATTAACCCACCGCATGTTGTCAACAATATAACGCTAATCTGCCCTGAACGACAAAAAAAAAGAAGAAAAAAGTGGGCCGGCAAAGCCCATTTTCTTCCAGTCTGCTAAATTTGTGAAAAAAGAACGTGGTCTAAGGAACTGAGATCTGATCTTTAGAATTCACTTGACAATACAGTCTATTCCACCCAGCCCCCTGTAAAATAACGACTTGTAGAGATATGATGATATTATCTTCGTCTTGAATATGTGACCCCTCTCCCATAATTGCTCTCGTCTTCTTCCCTATTGTTCATTTACATAACCGTTATCTCAGAATTCCTAAAAGACATAGATCCTACTAAGTTCTGAGTCAGTCAGGTCAATCACAGAATAATAATTTTTAAAAAATCGTTTCAGTCTAGGCCTAGTTGACTAGATGTGCATGATGAATTGAAGTCTATGTGCTGTTTACAATCGAAAAACAGAGAAGAGCTCTCACGTGGAGTCTCGGTTGAGAACACTGCATTGGATGTAAAGAGCCTAGCGCCAGGAAAAGAGAGGTACTCGAGATATATATTCTACATTGAGTAGTGGTCATAGTTTCATCCAGCTGATCTGCAAATTAAGTGAGAAAAAGGCAGGTCTAGATCCAGTACTAATTTCAGTCACAACAATTTTGAGGGACATTTTAGTATAACAATGGCTGAATCTTGGGCTTGGGTATTATTAGATCTCTCGAGTTCTAGATCTAGATCTAGATCAGTAGATGCCATTATACAGTCGATTTGTACAATTGAAACCTTTCAGTTTGAATAAATAACAAAAATTTTGGAAGCATGTCTCTTGTAATCTCTTCCATTGCCCCTCATAAAGTCACATGCCCAGATTCAATATGAGAGCACTGAGTCATTGACTTGATTGACTTCATTGAATGAAAATCTATCAATATCATGTACCCACTTTTTAATTTGCCACAAGGCAAACAACCAGTACCAACTCTTAAATCAAATAGGAAGTGTAGAAACCATGTTAGAGTCAGGAAAGTATTAAATTTTCGGGAGGTCTTCCCCCCGTCTGCGCCACTTGCCAAAAAGTTAAACATAATATGATTAAGATTTAAACAACCTGCATTGGAATGGTCAGATGGACCTGGGGGCGTGAGGGTCTAGTCAGTTTGTATCAATGGGCGGTAGTCAGATTGACTAATCAGGCGAAAAGGGGCCGGGGTAGTTGTGTTTTCTTGACTGGCGCGGACGGGCGGAAGACCTTCCAAATTTTCCTCTATTCATTGTAATTTAAAAAAAACAGAATCAAATTATGTATCTAGTCTATGTGGGGACTTTAGGTATAGAAGTGTGAGACTTCATTAATTTATTATAAAAAATAATTTCAGTGCTGGAAGGGTCTTAATTGCTTGTGATTTTTTCCAAAGTCATATTCTAAAAGTCAGTTTCATCAGTTTCAAGGGTTGCATGGTAAACTATGATAACTCAACCTTTATTATTAATTAATCTGATAAAGAAAGAAGTTTTTTGCATCTCCCAAAAATTTGAAAAACCGCTTTAAATGGTAGTTTGCAATATGGTCCTCGATTTGTGCTTGGTGTGTGTGTGTGTGTATGTGTTTTAAGCAGTCTAGAACTTTCAAGCAAGTTGCAGAACAATGGAATATTTTTTTATTTCAATAATTTTTTATTATGGTAGGTTTCTGTATCTGTTGTAGGTCAAAACACAGATCAACATCCAGAATCCATCACAATGTTGAGAAGGAAAAATATTCACAAAACAGAGACAGGGAAGAGAAAATACCAAAATGACGAACCATCCAAATCCACACTTCAGCCCTTGGGTGAGGAATTGAAAGATGCAAGAGAAACTTTGCTAGAGGAGGAAGTATTGGGTGTTGCAGAGAATGTGATTGAATCTTTGTCTACGGTAAGTGGGAATAAATATCATTTCCTGAATTGAGAAGTCACTGCAGGTTTTGCCTTTTTTTTCCATGTTCTTTCATCCATCCAGAGGAAACAAGTTTTGATCATAGCTGCAGATCGTGACTTCCACTTTGCTGCAGTTGATAACATGAAACTGAATTTAGCAAAGTCTGCAAAGCTTTGAAAACACTTGAGGATTTTTTTGGTCCATAAAATTGACTCTTGGGGCAAAAAATCTAAATCTTCTATGGGAGCTATTTGAATGCCAATGTATTGGAGACACACTAAATTAAAGGACATTTAAATGGAGACTGGTGCTAGTAAAAGAAGTGATGCTGGGTCATGTAGTCTGCTTATTTGTAGCAGAGTAAAGACAGCTTCTCCACTTTGGCAGGTTATTTTAGTGGATGCACATGGGATATGACATTAAAATGAGTAGCACTAGAATTGAATGTAATGAAAACTGACTGAGCATTTTATCCTTTATTCATTTTTAAGGAATTCTTTTATGTTTGCTGTTCAAGAAATTTCATCACTTGCTTCCTTTCTTTTTTCTTGGAAATTGATTGTTGTTTTTTTTAAATTTTGTTTTAAATTTATCCACATTGAACTAATTGAAGCATATGATGTGTTGTGTGTTTAGTACACAGCCACAGAAAGGAAGAGAAAAAGAAAGAAGCGTCGCTCAAGTGAAGAAGAGCCAGTGAAGAAATGGGCAGATTCAGATGATGAACATGCAGGAGAGTGAGTAAATTAAATCAATAAATGCGATCCATTGTCAGAACATCAAATTAGCAACATGTGAAATTGCCCTTGGCCTTGTCACATATGCAGGTTTAAAGACAACAACTTTTTTTTTTTAGCCATAAAATCATAAAGAGGCTGAAGAGGGACTCGTAAAGGAACTTTATAGTTAACTTTATTAATCAGCACTGCTTATTTATTATACAAGTTTAATATTAAGAGGAGTCTTTCCACTGGCTCAGTTAGACATAAGCCTTACTTGATGTTGAGAATATAAACTGCTTGGTATTTTGTTAAAAACTTTTGTATGATAATTTTGTCTTCAGGTTTGATGTGGTCAACCCAAATTGGGCAGGCAGATTTGATGATGAAAACTCTGATGGTGGGTATAAATCTTTGTTAGTTTCAGCTACTTTGCTCAGTCTGACCAGCCTCAAAACTATGTGTTTGATATTAAAGCTATTACTTTACTTCTTGCTAAGTCACTTCTCCTCCAACAGTCCCAACCCAAGCTCTATTCTTCACAACCTTCCAGCTTTTTACAAATGTGTTCAAGTGTGTGTAGAATGTTGAAGGGTAATGTTAGTCTAAGATAAATGTCCTGAGCAAAGTTTGCCACATGCATTTTTTTCATTTATAAGTATGAGATTGAAAAGGTTCCCTTGACAACTGTTGTTCTATTGTATATTCTGAATGCAGACAGTGATGAGGAAGTTCTGAAAGCACATAGTTATCACTCATTAGCACCATCTGTCAGTTTACCATCCAGCGCCCTTGATTTTAAAAGAGTGACTGATGGAAATAAAGAGGACCCAAGCAAGGTTGGTAGCAGCAGTGGGAGTTGCTTGACTTAAAATTTGATGACAAAATGTTCTTAGGATACTGCAAAATACACTGCACCTCTAAATTTTGTGTTTAAACTTTGAAAGGATATTTGCTCCTTTTTTTGAAAAGTAATGGAAAATAAGAGATGGACTACAATCTATTCTGACATGTGTATTTTATTGAACTTGTTATTCTGATATCTGACAGGACAATATAAATATTAGTGATAGTTTATTTTCTACTAGTTTTCATTCAGTCAATATCATTGGCATTTGTTCATCATCATTTTATTATCATATTTGTGTTTCTCAACAGGCTAGTCTGAGAAGTGTTGAATTTCACCCTAAAGCCACTGTATTGCTCACAGGAGGCCCTGATAACACCATCCGATTATTTGCTGTAAGTTGAGTCTAGGCACTGATTGAAACTCAGAGCATACATGTGGCAAATGAAATCCATTTGAACCAGTTTTCACCTAAGTTCAACTCCTTTCATGGCTCTCTCCATTTACCCCCTGCTTTTGATCAAAGTTACTCAACTCTGATGTTGCCATTTCAGCAGTCACCCCAATGATCCCATCAAACACTTAAATCAAATAGTAAACTAGTCATTCAAATGTCAATTGTCATTATACATGTACATGCTGTAGAACCTATAAATAAGTACCTGATGTTATTTACTTATTATATGTAGCGCAATGTTGCTCCCCCATGTCAGTTTTCAGCAACTGATATTTGCAGTGGTTTACCACTCACAATGGGAAGCATGGAGATCCCCATCCCATTCACATAAATCTAGTAAGAAATTCATTCAGCTGCCCTATGCCCACACCATGTAGTTTTCAAAGATTTAAGCTCTGACATGACATAGCTTTACGACTGTATTAATTCATTACAGGAGAATCATTAGTGGTGACTTACTGCAACTGAAAGTGGCTATAGGTCAAGAACTTCATTGTGCTGCAGATTCAAATGTTTATGGCATGTGATGGCTGACCAGCATAAAGCTTATCAGAACTACATACAAGCATGAGGCTGATTAAATTGATTCTTCAGAAAAACTATGTTCTTTTCAGCAGTATAAGAATAACACTTTACACTTTACATCTCCTAAACATATAATCACATGTATATAATACAGTCTTGTTTTCCTTGTTTTGTCTAAATCAGGTTGATGGCAGCAAGAACAGAAAAATTCACAGCATGTTTCTAGAGAGAACACCGGTGTTCTGCACACACTTCAGCAAGGGAGGAAATGAAATTATCATTGGTTCCAAACACAAAAGCTTTTATGTGTATGACATGGAAGGCAGTAATGGAGTCACATTCAGGCCAAAGTTGAAAGGTCAGGCTGAAATATACACTGCTGTAATATTTAAACTGTAAAAAAAATAGAATAGTTACAAACATTTGAGACCATAGGAAGTGCCAGTATGTTGTTTGATGGCTACATTTCAACTAATGGTGTCTCAGATATCTGAATGTTAGAGAAGCTTTAAAAGTCACAAATGATTGGAGAGGTTTTTTTTGCTGTTTTTGTACCTACGTATGCCTTTTTTTTATTTGTGAACTTTTTTGTGTTTTTGTGGAGTTTTATCAATTTTAAAAGACCTTATGAAATGGAAAAAAAATCTTAGCAAAATATTCCATATGTAACTCAGGAATGACAGATGATATTAAGTCATGAAATTTATAAGGAATTACTTACAGCTGTGGAGGAAGGTGATGAATGGGATTTAAAGAGAAAGAAAATGGAGGTATCTGTCTGACAACAGAATGTTGGAATGACTTTAATAAAAATATGAACTTGAAGCCAATGTTAAAACTACTTGTTGTATTGTGTTCAGGTCTGGAAGTTTCAGCCATGTCAAAGTTTGTTGTGTCCCCTGATGGCAGATTTTTAGCATTTCTGGGATCCTATGGTTACATCCATCTCTTCTCACAAACAGTAAGTATTAATGTCCAGGGTTAAATACAGTCAAATTAATCTTATTTGCAAAAGAATTGACGGAAGAGCATCCCATGCTTGAGTGCATCTTTCATTTTAAATTATTTCTTAAGATTTTCTTACATCACAGACATATCCAGATTCAAGAAACTCATATCTATTTAAAACTCATGGTTAAATTATCCAAACATTTGGCAGGAAAGTGGGGCTAGCAGAATGTGAACCAGGTATCTTTGAAATCTTAAGTAGACAGTTAGAGAAAGTTGTACCAAGCAATAAAGTTAATGTTGCAACAAGCAGCAAGGCCCAAGGATGAGTACGTTTTTATGTCTGTTTTTGATGTTTGATGTTTCATTAATTGAAAGATGCCCAGCTACAATTCTATAAAATAATTGTGTCTATTTTATTCACTTCTTTTCAGAGCAAAGAGTTGATTGATTCTGTCAAGATGAATGGAAATGTTGCCAGTGTGTGTTTTTCAAAGGATGGAAGATACATGTACACATTTGGACGTAAGAAATTGACTATTTTTTGTTACAATTCAGAATTTCTGAAATCAGTAAACACTTGTGCACCTCATGAGACAATTGGACCAAACGGACTAAGTTCTAAAAGCAGCAGTACGTACCGGTATATAAATGGGACATTATATGTATGTTACTTATTTGTCATCTCTTTTCTGAACACTGAAAGAATCCATATTTATATTTTATTTATCTGCTATGATTACAGAAATTTTCTTTTCTTATTATCTGAGGAAGGCAGTGCCCTGCTATCGTGCTTTTAATTTAAACTTGTTGCTAAGCTTGATAATGTAGGTGGTAGATGGGACCAAATTTACTCCTAGATGACATTGAAAGAAACTGTGGAATGACAGTAAAAATCATATGTAGGAATTGTCCTGCTGAGGGGCTGACCTCAGCCCTGTCGAGAGTTTCGTCTGTCCTCAGCCTGCATACATTGGAGTATCATCATGTATTATAAAAATACAGAGCATGCAAGTTTACAACCAAGGTTCAGTCTTGTAGAGTGGTTTTCTATCTTCAGCCCTCTGAAGATTTTCTAGTTCCCACCTTTAAATAATAATGTATTATCTTGCATGTGCCAGATGAAGGTAATGTCTACGTGTGGGACATGGATACACGAGACTGCATCCACCACTTCAGTGATGATGGTTGTATCAACGGTACTTGTGTCACAGCTTCACCAGACAACAACTACCTGGTTTGTGGGTAAGCTAGACACTGATATGTCATCATACCACTTATCATTGTCAAATAGTTCTATCCTAACTCAGACTTTGGAGAAACATCGTTGAGCCTGTAACTAGAGTGCCCATCACCATAGCCATGCAATACTTTAAATAGTATTAAAGTGTTGCAATTTGAATCATATTATCCATTTCCAGAAATTTAAACATTTGCGAGTGAACCTTTAGTCATTTTTTTGTGCTCCATGTAAAAATTTCAAAATTTGAGTTAAGTGGATAGAAATATACAGTGACATTGTAAGTACACTGGAGAACAAGCAATCAAAAACTCCACATTGAATAAAGCAGTCTTATTAAAATGGCATTACCAGTCAAATTATTGTTAAGCATCACCCATATTAAAAAGCAAAGAACGGATGCTGGAAGAAAGGAGGTTGAAATAGGTCTTTTAAGTACCTGTAGTTTGTCACAAATCCCAGACTGGGAGATGTAATAATTATAACAAGACAACAATCACGAACGAACAAGTATAACACTTAACAGAACAACCCATCAGACTCACACATTTATTATACATAAAGATACAGATAAAAGTGCAATTACATACACTATATTATTGAATTTACTGCCGTCCAACGGCCTTATTCCCACATGCACTCTTCCTCGGGTCCACAACCCGGTAGTTACTTTCTAAAGACACTTCGGCCTCAGCCTCTCCTCTCAGGGTCTTAATAGCACATTAATATTTCACTGGCACCGCAGTCTCTCAATAGCCCCTTCCTATTGCCATAACACATTAGCATTCCAATAGCACCTCAACATGGCAATAGCACATTAGCATTTCAATAGCACATCAACATGGCAATAGCACATTATCATTTCAATAGCACATTCACGATCATATATACATCCCTGTCTGTGGCCAGACTGCCACGACTTCATGTGCCTCTACTGTCCTGCACCGACAGCTTCACTCTGGGCCTATGTGTGGCCTCCGGCCCTATGCTGGCCTATCCCCTGTGCTCACCGTAGGCGGCGCTCTTCGGCCCGACCCCGGCACCTACAAGAATAACATTACATTGGTATAATACCACACCACTTCTATTCACTTCACCCCTCCTTACAACTCATGAAGCGTACACACAATAGTTCACATTTCACTCACCAACATCTTACGGTAGCACACCTCCACCGTAGTACACAATACTCACTCTCGCTACAAATCCATGAACTCAACTTTCATCTATCGCTCATGGCACACATTGCTATATACAGTATCAAGGACTTCCACATTCCTCACATATACTTATTTACATCATGGTCATAGACGAATATAATACATCAATCATAACTATTATCAATCATCGTTTCACCTACCAGTCATCACTGGAAAAACACTACTCCCAAGTCTTCGGACTGCTCTCCTTATGTTCGCCCTCTGGGGCTTTCTCCTGCGTCCGTTCTCTAGGACGTCTTAGTGTGCAGTGATAGTAATACAGCGCTCTCGCCTCATTCAGACCCCCCCCACTCACAACATGCACGCTTTCCCTTACCCCGTGGCCCGTGGGTTAACTTTATTCTAACCCTCTTCTCGTAACTACTGATCCTCGCTCACTCGCTCGTGACATAGTTAAAATAATTGAACTTTGAAAATAAGACAATGAAATATTTTGTTCCTGTAGCCCACTTAGTTTACCAGCCAGTGAGATGAAAAGGTAAATTTTGGCACTGTATTCTTTCTCTTAAGAGTCCTATGTGTACTCGTTAAGTTGCACATCATATAAAGTAAAGCACTTAAGTGATCTGAGAAATGAAACATGACAGTGATATACACTGTAGTTTGCTGCTATAGCCTACTTAATTTACTGGTCAGTTAGAGGAGAAGTACATTTTGGCTTCATAATTTTTCTCCTACACATACTCTTTAAAGCGCACATCATTTAAAATCAAGTTATATCATACTGCATGTTCCTGTTCTCCTGGTGTTACACAGGTCCAAAAGTGGCATCGTGAATGTGTATGATAGAGAGTCCGCCCTGTCATCCAGATATCCCAAGCCTGTGAAGCACATCAAAAACTTGACCACCAGATGTACTGGTGCCGTGTTCAATCCACAGTCAGAAATCCTGGCACTCAGGTCAAAAGATGTGGAGAAGGGCATCCGACTAGTAAGTTTCAGTGTGTATACGCTTTACATATTCTGTGAAAATTGTATGTCCGCTCGGCCTCAACAATTCAAAGAAAATAGGAAAATTAGAGTATCTTTGACTCACTGGAACACTGTTACAACAGTACATAATATGATGTATTTATTTTGTTCACCTCTTTTGAGACAGCATTTATGATGCCATGTAAAATGCATTTTAGTGATCATTATTCATGGTCAGATTTTGAAACTAGACACTTTCATATGCTAACAACTCGATTTTGTTTAACCAACATGTAAGATGCTGTTAAGATGTCTTTTAGCTGACATACTGTGAAACCCAGACTCAAATCTCTGAAAACAAACACTTTTGAAGGGGCCACAGTCATACCTTCTCATTCAGTGTGGTATTAATGTGTACTTTACTCCACTGAGACCTAAACATGTGGGTTATTTGTTTGTTTGTTTTTTCTTAGTTTTTTTTATTTAGTTTTAATTGTTGTTGTTGTTTTTTTTCTGTATGGGGGTTTGCAAAGTACAACTTTTTAAATTTTTGTTTTCTCCACATTCCAACTTTGTACCAAGCTGTGCTATAATTCCACAACCTTTCTGTGTTGTTTTTATTAATGTGATCTGTATGTATTTCAGGTACATTTTCCATCTATGACAGCACTCCCCAACTTCCCAGAACAGTTTGACCATGACATGAAACTTCTCCTAGCCATGGATTTCTCTCCGTCCAGTGGGTATATGGCACTGGGCAACAACAAAGGACGCTGTCTGTTATATAGGTCAGTTCACAGTGGGAACACAAAAAACAAATTAGCCAAGAAATTTTGACAGCAGCAATATATATCCATACATGATATTTTCAATAATGATGCCTTTAGAGCAATCATTCTGTAGTCCAGATCAAGACTTTGTTGAGTATTTATACGTAAAAATGACTGCATGAAACAAGTGTTTGCTTAATGAGCTTGTATTATTGCCACTGAGATCTGTGGTTTCCAAAACATTGAAGAAAATTTCATCATTGACTTTCATTTTAGTGGTGAAGACTTCTTGCACAGAGATTTGCTTTCTGTACCTGAACATTAACAACTGATGGTAGCATTATCACACATAAAGGTGGTTGAAGTTGACTCCTGCAGCCACAGTCATTAACTGTGACACGGAGATCAAGATCACATACATAAATAGGAGCTCTTACCCCTTTCCCCCCAAAAAGCACCACTGCCAAAACACAATACACACACACACACATTATATAAAGAAACAAAAACAAAAAATCCATTACTGAGCCTGTGAACATTTGAAGAATTCAGTTTTCTAGCCCATTGAGACATTAGTGACAGTCTGACATTGTCCTATGGGAATGGGGATTCAGATAGAAAGACTGATCATTGTTGATTTGTCAGGTTGGATTTGGTAGAGAGGTTTGCGGGTGGTTTTTGATGAAACTGAGATACCATGCTGGTCCAGACAGAGAAGTTGAAGTGTTCTACACTGTCGTCGTCAGTCAGCTGTTGGAACCTCGTTGAAATTCAGGATGTAAATTTTCCGTCCAAAGCGCGGTTGCCAACCCCGCCCTTTCTGCCCGAGGCCTTGTTATCGACCGTCTGCCGCCATTGGCCTGTAGCACTAATACCAACCTTCGTCCTCAAATTGGTCGACAGTTCTTTAGAAATCTGGCAAACCGAGTAAGGTCTAATAGTGATTTTTTCGCATAGAAGATTTCTTTTATTGTTGCCTTTCACTTCCGTTGGCCTAGTGGCCGATTTTCTCAGAAGTTACTTCCGTTTTTGACTAGGGGGTAGGTGTCTTTAAAAAGCCATAATTTTGCGATGATAATGAGCACTGCAATGATTTTCACACCAAATTAAAGATGAGATTTCATACTTTAAAGTGATATTCAATATTGAAAAATGCGACTTCCGTTTAGGTTAGTGGGGCACTCTCACAAACACTACAATCCCCAAACAAAGCGTCAAAGGAGAGTTTTAATGAGGTTCCAACAGCCAACGAACGATGTGTAAATGATATCTTGGCAGTCTACTACAAAGCTCAGAAATCAAAACAACAGAAATACTTTTGTACAAGGACTGAATTTCATGTATGGATAATAATTGCAATTCATATTTATTACTTAATTTATGATCACGGTTGTTACTCGACCCTTATTTTCAATGCAAAGTTTGCAACAAATGTTCAGATGAAATCACTGACTTTCATTTTTCACATTTCTGTCCACAGGCTTCAACATTACACCAAGTACTAGATCACTGGCCACAAGCAAGACTGAATCTGTTTTGTTGAACACAATGTAATAAAACCATGTTATAGACAGAATTTTTTGTCTCGTTTTGTAAATTTATGTACCTGTGTAAGTATGAACTGTAGGTAGGATGCTACAGCCAGACAAGCAGAAATTCTGTCTGTCTGTCTGTCTGTCTGTCTGTCTGTCTGTCTGCCTGCCTGCCTGCCTGTCTGTCTGTCTGCCTGCCTGCCTGCCTGCCTGCCTATGATGGCTCTTTATAACTTGTGTCCACACCACTTCCATATCCTTAGGATTGTATGCCCCCACCTTCTCTTTTCCGTTAATACAGTCAATTAAGGGTAAGTCATTAGTCAGGTTTGAGAAGTACCTCAATAACAAAATACAGTGTAAAGAAAATTGTCATTTTTAGGATCAGCATAGGGGAAAACGGGTTTTTGTAAACATCGTCATCAGTCCGATCAACATCCTTCTGGTTGTGCTAAAAACATCCCCAATCACATAAACAGTAAACCACTTACATGTACATGTAGGGCATTATGTGCATGTTACGTTTTGAGAGAGTTGGGGGGTGAGGGGAGACTATTCTGCAGTGATTAGGTAAAACCTGGTTCATGTACAATCATGTACATGTAACTGCTCTTGTGCACAGCAACCACTGCACGATTTTTGTGGAAAAGGACATTATGAAAAACTCTTTGCCTCTATAGCAGAGCTGATGCTGAGGACAGGTATACAGAGGCAAGAGTGTTTTACGTCGTTATCCGTAAAAATAGCAGAGCAGGCCGAATGCTGTGGACAAGGGCAATTAATCTCCAATGCAATTTTTTTTTAAATCATAAAAAGATTTTAAGTATTGTAATTTTTACCTTCATTTCCAAAATAATATTCTGGTTGGCATACAACATTGAAGATTATCCTTAACACCCATGCTATGGACTTGTGTGCAAAAAGATTAAAATAACAAAAAATTATAACTGGTTCTAGGTTATGGTGTTAAACGTGCAGAGGAAAAACCTAACTAGTAACTTCAATGCTGGGTTATTTATGCTGTAGTTACTACACCAAGTTCCACTATAGAAAGACCAATGTCCAGAAGTCTCATTCTTGGATCTACCTCTTTTTTTTTTTTTTAAATTAGGAGGTACTACATGTAGTAATCTGGGCAAGGTAGTGGTATAAAATTAAACAAAAAAATAATAATAATAAATAGAAATATTACTCAATGCGCTGTACATTGCATCAATAATTCATGCAAACACTTTCCAAATCTCATACAACTCGCACTCTCATCCATACAAACTTCCAGTTTCAAACAGGAAGATATGACACGTGGTAATTTACATTCTGACAGAGATAGGGAATACATGTACTACAAGTTTAGTATGTAACAGTTCACGTAATATTCGTAAAATCGACCAAGAAGGGAAATAATCATGAGGAATATTTCAAGGTGGAAGTGGAATGAATAACTGCAGTTACTTCTCTTCAGTTACAGAGAACTGTTGTAAATAAAAAATCGCCCATTTCAAAGACCACCACACCACCATTGCTGTTTCCTGCTTCCGCTTGTATTTTATACTTGTAGTTGTATGTAATCCCGCTAGGGTGCTCATATTTCAGTTGTTGTTTTTTTTAAATATAATATAAGAAAATCTCCAAGACTGATTTTCATCTTCTAATAAGTTTACAAATGTGCACTTGCTTATAAGTTGTATGCAGCCATCAGGGCTCACTTTTGGATAACAAGGTTCAAGGGGAAAAAAATGGAATGCGTTAGCAATGGCACTATGTTCAGTGACAGTTTCACAGTTTTATTCTCCTCTCCTGCAGCCATCTGTCTGTCTGTCTGTCTGTCTATCTATCTGTCGGTCGGTCGGTCTGTCTGTCTATCTCTATCTCTATCCATCCATCATCTATCTATCCATCTATCTATCTATCTATCTATCTATCTATCTATCTATCTATCTATTCATCCATCCTTCCATCCATCAGCACGCCAGTTCGTCTGACTATCTGTCTGTTTGTCTGTCCGTCTGTTTCTCTGTCCGTCTGTCTATCAGCACATTAAAATGCCGCTAGTCGTGTTCTTCCCTCTTCATACTCTAAATTTTCTTGCATTTTCTGTTACATTCGGAATAATGCAGCACTCTGCCTTAGCATCTTGTCACTTTATATCAATCACTGATGTAAAAGATGTGGCGGGGACTGGAGCTAGAGGGACCGCGGAGAGAGAATGTGAGAAATGAAAAAAGAAGCCTCTAACAAAAGTCAATTGCCCAAGAGGATTAACACCCGTCACATCCTCTCAATTTCAGTATTCATAGTCCGAACCGCGGAACTCCAAACTTGGCCTCATATCTCAACAACACTGCTAGAAAACACCCCCAGTCCTGTTTTACATTTAAATTCTTTTTCTCTCCAGAAAGTGAATTCTCCAAGGGAGTTCCTCGGCTCTCTCTAGCTCTCACCCTTCTGCCTTGCAACTTCTTTTCCATTGTTACACACACACGCACACCCCTCATCACATACTCCACGGATGCCAGTAACCTATGCCCAAATGGAACTTTGATGAATATCTCAGCATTTGGGCCTAGACACCCCTCCACTTCAGGCACACTTGAGATGATTGGAGCTATTGTTGGTAGAAGATGGACGCCAGTGTCTGCACAGTTCTGACTCTCATGGGTACCATTGTTGTTTTCTTGTGAAGGTCGCAGTGAGAGATGAGGATATGGGGACACCGTGGGTGAACTCTGCTATACGTCACTGTGAAGGACAAAGCAGTGCTTAAACGAGTCTCGTGGGAAAAAAAAAGTTTTCCTCATTTTACTGCGACTGTCTCTCATTGTGTAAAGTGGAAAATGATCCATCGAAATGAACGCATAGTACATGTATATTTTTTGTTCTACGTACACGAACATTTATTTGCAGGTACTTGTTTTAGCAATGAATTTCGTCCTCTTGATATGTGTCAGAGATAAAAGGAGAGTGAGAATGAACGATACGGACGGACCTAAAGGGGGCAGAAATACATGTATACATGTACTGTATATGGAATGGAGAAAATGAAAGTAACGGAGCCAGTTTGATTAAAAGACAAAGAAAATGTCATAATACACGTAAAATAAACCAGATGGCGCCGTACAATGATATGTTCAACCCATCACGACCTAGTTCTTGTTTGTTCTAACTCACTTTTTGAACCACTTTGAGAAAATCCACTTTAAACGTTTGTGGCTTCAGTTATTATGATGAGGAATTAGAATAAATAGGAACTGTGAAACAGCTGGGAAATTACCACAACGCATTGAAACAATTATCAAAGCGTGCATTTGTTACACATATACCTCTTTTACATACATAATAAATGACATCCAGTTTTTCAGAAAATGGAGATAAATCCAACAAAACTAAGGTCCTGGTATCGTTGCTGATGTTATTTGTCCGGTGGTCTCCTTGGTTTCAGCCTCTTGTAGTTTTTATTTCTACTATGATTGTCTTGTACATGTATTTTTTTCCCATACATTTCTTCGGGTTTGTCTGCTTGTGCGTGTGTAAGTGCGTACGTGAGTTTCGTGCATTTGTTTTGTATTACCTTCATTACTTTAGTGAACTATCTACCGGCCACTATACCACTCAACATTTCTCCCGTGTTCAATCAATGAAAGGCAGTGACTTGTAAGACTTCGCCGTTGGATACAACAATAAACAGCGATTAAAATATTTAGTTCAGCGTTTTCGTACAACTACAAGAACAAAAAGGAATTAAAGAATTAATCACACGTTGATCTAATGGTGAACAAAAAATGGCCTCAGATGCCAAGATAAAACACATGTTGGTTGGGATGGTTATACATGTATCAAGAGAGAGAGGAGACGAATACATGAGATAAACACACGTTCACGCTGACTGGGCGAGAGACACAGAGAGAGAGAGAGAGAGAGAGGGGGAAAGTCTGAGAGAAAGAGTGACGTACTCTCTTGGCTTGAGCGAGATCTCATTTTAACCCCCTTCAAATTCCATTTTGTTGATTGTTTTTCCCTGAATAATTCAATACAAACCACTGCAGCGCCAACCGGCAGCAGACGACATGTGGAAGCAGACGAAAATCCCGCCCATCTCTGTCGCATTTCCACAATCACGAGACCTCCCAAACGAGATTTCCTCTGATTAGCCTCCCCCTTAATCTCTCTGCGCATGCGTGCAGCGGTGATTAACTGTCACTTCCTGTTTAAGTGATCATGCATAGACCAAGGAAGTGCCCTAAAACTCATGAAGAATTTTTTTTTTCCCCCGTTCATGCTGGCGTCACTGGAAGAATGAAGACCGGGCGGAAGGAGAAAGAAGGTGGGCAGTGAAGAGGCTAATTTTTCCCTCCTCCCGTTTAATTCTGAATTAATGGGAAAAGGGAATGAAAGGTGGGAAGTACACGTAAAAGAATTGAGGTCCCCGGAATCGGATTTGAGAACGTGTTTGAATGGGAGGGACCCTGTTGTTGTGAGGATGTACTTCCCACCTTTTATCTTTTCCTGTTGTTGTTTTTGAGAAATCTTCATTTCTTCATATCAAAGATCCCTTGCTTCCTTTGGCTGTTAACAGCCCAGATTAAAAGACTCTACACTTCTTTCTATTCTGTTCTACACCCTCTTGATCTCCAGCTGTAATCCACTCTGGTCGAGGTTTTCCATCAATTTTAAACTGGGCATCCTCACAACAACAGGGCCCCTCCCATTCAAACACGTTCTCAAATCCGATTCCGGGGACCTCAATTCTTTTAGACAAGTCATGAGCAACCAATGGATGAGGATGATGATGAGGTCTGGAGATGAGGAGGCGAGGGCAACTTGTTCCTGTGTGTCAAACTGTTGTCGACAATACCATTATCAACAACAGCAGCTGCCGCATGAGGTGTCAACTGTCAGTTCGATTATTACATCAGCGGCATTCCGCTGAGTGATTTCTATCATAGCGATGAGGTAAGGAGGAACGGAGAGAATGAAATGGAAAAAAAAAATATCCGCACAGAAGAATTTGAGAGAAGATAGATGGTTTCTATCATAGCGATGAATTATGAAGCAAGGAGGAATGGAGAGAAAGAATGAGAAAACTATCCGCACGGAAGAGTTTGAGGGAAGATAGAGGTGGTTTCTATCATAGCGTTGAGGTGAGGAGGAATGGAAAGAAGGATCGAGAAAGCTATCCATACAGAGAAAGAAAGATAGAGGAAGCGATGGCAAAGATACTAGAGGGAAGGCAAAGAACAGAGAAAACAAGGGAGAAGACAAATGAATTAACAGGAATTTAGAAAGAAATACATGTACGTACCAGTAGGGACAAACAAGTGAAGAGAAACAATGTCCTTGTTCATTAGTTTACTTTTTCGGTTCTCTAACCGGTGCGTTTGAATGAAAAAGCATTGCCTCTTTAAAGAATGCCTTATTAATGAATATTGACTGGAGCATTTGACTTAATGGGGGGGGGGGGGGGTGTACTTTTCTCTGGCTTTCTGTTTTCTTATTTGCTTCCCAACACATGTTATTTTACGTGTACTTCCCACCTTTTATCTTTTCCTGTTGTTGTTTTTGAGAAATCTTCATTTCTTCATATCAAAGATCCCTTGCTTTCTTTGGCTGTTAACAGCCCAGATTAAAAGACTCTACACTTCTTTCTATTCTGTTCTACACCCTCTTGATCTCCAGCTGTAATCCACTCTGGTCGAGGTTTTCCATCAATTTTAAACTGGGCATCCTCACAACAACAGGGTCCCTCCCATTCAAACACGTTCTCAAATCCGATTCCAGGGACCTCAATTCTTTTAGACAAGTCATGAGCAACCAAGTCCTGTTATTACACCGCCCAGGACGATCATCAGGGGGACAGAGGACATCAAATTAGGCCAAATGTCATCACTAATGTAAAGGCAGCCAATTGTATCTTTTCCCCCTGTCCACAGCTTCTCGACCCGCCACTTCATTTTTCATCTGCACCCCCAGACAAAAGGCTTGAGGCCCGTACAATGCTTAGCAACGGTGTCCAGTTTTCACAGGTGAAGTAGGAGAAAATGTTCGGCTATCGTAGCCATGTTGTTGGAGGATTCATTAACGCTGAGGTCAAACTTTTAACCCCTGGAGTATCTTTTTGCCCGAGGCTTGTCTTTGGTCGTTCTTCTGTCTGATGTTGAACGAGGCGAACTTTGCCCTGGGGTGTCTTAGACCTGAAAGTGTGGACAATTCTTGGCAGTTCAGGCCACACTCCCAAAGTGCTGCCCCTGGGGACAATGTTGGCCCAACCCAGGGATGTTCTAGTGTCACGAAGACAATGTCTGTGGACACGGTTTATGATACAGGTGACACGGTGAAGAATACTCACAATGGAATATTTGGACGGACAGATGAGTGCAGACATTCAAGTGGCTTTTGTCCTTTTAGTCTCCGACTCTCTCTCTCTCTCCTGTCCAGGTTTAAATCCGCTCTCACATAGTACGGAAACAAGGAATCGTTCTCCGCCCTCTTTTCTTCTTTTTTTTTTACCACATGACATCTTCAATAAAACGATGAAAGAAAGAGACAATCAATGCTCATTTTAATAACTGCCAGACAAAGAAAAAGGGTTTGATTGTGGAGAATATTGAAGCAGCCATTGTTAGTTCATTAATAACTTTTCGTTTTGAGAGTTCTTTCTGAGGACGTCACGCAGAAGTGAACTTCATGAGACAATGTCGTGTCTTCAGTGAGTCTTCTTTTAAATCCTCAACACCAGTGAATAGTAACCTAAAAGGTACCATAGTATCCATTCTTTCATCGGTTCTTTAAATGAAGAATAGAGCGACGGACATAATAATATTAGCAGTTCATTTCAGAACAATATTCTGTTTTAAAATAATTCCAGGTGGCCTCAAAAGGGTGCTTCTAGATGGATTGAGGAAGCAAAGATGAAGTTATAATAGAGTGTGTCGAATTTTTCAGATGTTGTCCTCTTCAGCCAAGACTGCAATCGTTTGGGGACTGAATCTACAATACTGATTGGGTGGTGCGATGACAGGTACTGACCATAATATATGGAGTATAATTGTGGTTCCCTGCAGGTTTCCTCTACTTAATTAGATCATTTAGTCCTTTGTTTGTCTTCTTCATCAGCTGAAACATCAGCATTTGGTCTGTGGTTTCATGCAGTGCCGGGTTGCCATTTTGTAGACCCCTGGGCTACAGATACTATGAGGCTCCCCAGTAATATTTAATAAAAGTACGAATTTCGAGTTCTTGAAATCAGTTTATTTAACTTCTACAATATAAGGTCAACATCAGACACGCATAGATGGGTGCAAGAGTAACATAACTAAAAGAGAAGAGACACTTAATCTCCGGGTGCCCTCAGCTGGGGAGGCCCCTGGGCTGCAGCCCATAAAGCCCATGCCTTAATCTAATACTGCTCTCGTGTGACCGCAAAGAAGATGACATACGATAGGGGAAAATATGAGAATTAATTTCACCTTGAAGTATTTTTACTCTTCTTTTTTTATTAAGCAGAGTATTTACGGACATTACGTGCACAAAATAACCCGTCTTTTTCAGATCTGATGATTTTTTCAGAATTTTTTTTTTCATTCCCGTTAATCCGTCCAATGGCAAGGAAGATGACATAACAAAGGGAGGGAGATTTCATGAAACATTGTGTGCCAAATTAATTCTGGGCCTTGACATGCCCGATAACTTGTGATGGCATATTGGGCTCTCATTACTCCCCATGAAACCTTTCCAGGCTCCTCTCAAATAATTACATGTCAGTAGTTTTGGGTTTCCTGGGAATATCATCCCCTCCCCTCCCCTCCCCCCCCCCCCCGTCCGCCCTTCACCCCTACCACCAAAAGCCTCCACTCTGCATTACAGTAGACAAATAGCTTCCTGTGTAAAGATGCTGCTTGTGTTCATCATGGTTTTAAAAATAATTAAACGACGAAAAAAAAAAAAAAAGGAATGCCATTATCGACCAGTCTAATTTTATTAAAAAATGTGGAGTTCTCCCAACAGAAATTAGGGGGGTAAAACCTCCCTCCACACCGTACAATTATACGCTTTGCGTTTATCTTTGTTCCATTATACAGTCCACTGAAGAATGCCATTTGCTTTTTCAACTAGGATTAAAGAGGCTCACGTCGATTGTTATGCGGGCTTTTGACAAAAAGAGGAGAGAGTTTTAGCTCAGATTTATATTCGATTCTTTTACAGCGAAGATCACGGCATGATTGTGTCCAAAAGTGGTTCTCCTTGTGTTTGCCTTGACTCTCCAACTTGAATGTGTTTAGCTCTTTATTTTAGGAGGTTCGCTGCCATTGGCATTAACATCTCATTTTTCTTGTTTTTATTTCTGTCTATTTTCATGGTAGGGATTACTTTTCTAGAATTTTGCCCAGGCAGCGGCCTCGTTCGGCCTGCTATTCTCGACTTTTAACTGACGAGATATCTTTAAATGTGCGCAGCGTGCACAAGGGCCCTCCAGGTTTTTCGTCCTTATCCGAGAAGACTAGGTGCTCTTTCCTACCTACCATAGGATCAGGGACAGGAATTTTTTTTGCCCCGATAAAAAATCCAACATGCCTGCACTGACCGGCAATCGAATCCGGTACCTTGGGCACGAGAGGCCAACACTTTGCTCCCAGACCATCATGTCCCCTTTCAACTTGAATGAGCATGAATTTATCTTAAACGTGTGCTTATGTCTAGTAACATTGCCATGGACGGGCAAAGATGCGCACCCACGTGAATTATGTATGCACGTAAACGTATAGTCATGCACATACTCCCCACCCCCCTCCCACCGTCTTTTTGCCAGGTTCGGAAACCCGCGGAAAGCAAAAAAAGAAAAAAAAATCAAAATGAAATATTTCTAAGACAATTTCAAGCAACATGTTTTTAATAGAACACAGAATTTTGGGTAATCTTTAATATTATCAATCAGCAAATCTGAGTTTCCATAGAAAAGTCATCTCCGTTTACTCATGGGGAACTACAGAGGGTTAAGACATGACTATTCAAATATTGTTGCACGGAATGAGAAAGAAATACAAGGCAGAAAGAAGAGAAAGAGAGCATTGGGGGGGGGGGGGGGTGAGTGAGGAAAGAGAAGAGAGAGAAAGAAGGGAGGAAACAGAAAGTGAGAGAGAAGAGAGAAAGAAAGGTGTATGAGAGAGGGAGAAAGAAAGGTGTGAGAGAGAGAAAGAGGAAGGAAGAGAAAGAGAGAGAAACATCATAAATACAAACGATCAAATAGCTACATGTGTTTGTGGCTGGAAACTGGGTAATATCCAGCACTAGAATCCTGCCGCTATGCCCTTATCTGGAACTAAACTGAAGCAGTTTCCACACGTTTTTGTCTTTTTTTTTTTTTTTACAGCAAAAATTTATCAGATAAATGCAGCAAAACTCAACAGTAAAGGAACACCTGGAAACAGAAGCCTCAGGTAACCTTCTATACACAACAGCAGGATTACGTAAAATACACAGAGATAATTGGCGGCTGTAATGATCTATCAATACGGAAGCTAACCCCAGTCAGGCCGTATTTAACTATAACACGGCGCCAAAGACTACTCTGATCTATCAAAACATCGGCAGCCCAGACGGTGTTTACTTCCGAAACGTACCATGCTATTCTTGTACACTTTCTTCCGTTTGTTTGCTGTTTGTCTGGGCATTGTTCTCTTGGCGTGGGTCGTTTGCAATCATGCCCAGCTTCACCCTCCTTCCTCACAGCCAGTCTTTGACTCACACATGACCGGTACCGACGTAGAAAAGCAATCGTAAAACATTTCCATCCTGTAGGCTAATCATTTTTACCATAATCTGGAAGACTTATTTCGGTGTTAATTAATTAGTTTGTCTGGTAACGTTTATCAATAGCTCAAAAAGTGGACGTCCTTGATCTCAATTGTACATTTTCGGGCTTGAAAATTTTCATTAATTAATTCTTGGTTAACCTTTTCATGATCTTTGCCATTTAAAGAGTGATTCTTTATAGAACTCTATGTTCCTGACTGACCACAAGTCTGGATGTTTTTTAATTTCTTCTTCTTCTTCTTTCGTACACTATGTAATCACACTAGAACTCCCGATTTTCTAATAAAATTAACTGTCTGTAGTAAATTGTTTACATTCCCATTTAGTTTTTCATCTACAGGTATTGGGCGGGGCCAGTAAAAGCTTCTGTTTTCTTCATAATTGGGACAATCCTGTAGTACATGGGTGACTGTTTCTTCTTGACCACAACTGCAGAGCGACGACTGGGTTATTTTTATTTTGTTAAGATGTTTCTTCAGTTTTGTGTGTCCTGTCCTTAAGCGGAAAATAATCACTTGATCTTGTCTTGGGACAATTTATTTCCATAATATTTTTGTACGAAAAGCTCTTGTTATCTTATGAATGGACCGATATTAGCTTTCCTCATTCTTACAAAATGACAGTAGGAGGTTAATAAGACAGTCCATAGTGAACTTAAGATTTTTATAAATTGGAGCCATAAATTAGCCAGGCATGTCCACAAGGGACAAGGTGGTCTAGAGGCAAGTTGCTCGCCTCTCATGCCAAGGGTCCCGGGTTCTAAACCCGGGCAGTGCAGGCATGTTGGAAAGTGGATTTTTCTCATATTTTCAAGTCCCTGGTCCTATTGGGGGGTAGGATCGAGTAGTTCTTGGAAATTGGATTTTTCTCATATTTTCAAGTCCCTGGTCCTATTGGGGGGTAGGATCGAGTACCTAGTCTTCTCGGATAAGGACGAAAAAATTCGGAGGGCCCGTGTGCACGTTGCGCACGTTAAAGATATCTTGGCAGTTGGAAATCGTAAAGAGCAGGCCGAAAGGCCGCTGCCCGGGCAAAATTTGAAATTAATAGATTAAAATTTATCCATATCATCTCCCCCCCCCCCCCCCCCGCCAGAACAAGAAATAATAAAACAAGTAAAGTGAGGTGTAAATGCCAAGGGCAGCGAACCTCCTAAAATAAAGACCTCAAATCAGCCAGGCATGTCCATCGGGTCAGGGGCGAAAGAGAGGCGGGGAAGGAAAAGGTACCTGCAAATTACAATAAATGAGATCTTTCTCTTGAAGCTTTACATTTGACCTCTTTTGTCCGTTCATCACTCTTGTGATGAGCTGATCATTACCAGTCTTTAGATCTCTATCCATATCATAATAGTATGCGTATAACTTGTCCTTGCTTCATAATTACCTTCAGGCAAGGGGAACGGTAGCATGACGTTTGGAGCACAAAAACTTTTAAAACATGACAATTGGAGCACTGCCTAAATCTAGGTCAAATTGCAATATGACATTTGGAGCACTACCAAAAATTAATAAAATTTCAGTACCTATACCGCTGCTGGTATTCGATTACAATTTCACAGACTCATATCAACATCAAGTCGCAAATCTATTGAAAAAAAATTCTCTCTTTTACACTCAACAAATTTTGTTCTGCTCATCATCATCATCATCATGAATTAGGTGAAAAAAGACTGTTCTATAAATGATGACGATGATGATGTTGTTGTTGTTGTTGTTGTTGTTTTTATTATTTTTTAATTATTATTACAGGTATTATTATTTTTATCATCATTATTATTATTATTGTTGTTGTTGTTGTCCTTGTCCATGGCCATTGTTTGTGGCGTTTCTGGCGATTCTGATCTCTGTGTCCAATTCCCTCCACAAAACTGTCTTATGTTTTTGTTGGGTCCCACGAAGCTTATTCTTCCCTTAGGCCTTCGACAACAGTGTGAAGTCTCGTGTAGATTATCTATTTTGTTCAACCACTTATTAAAAAAATCATAAACCAAAAAAAGAAAAAACACCAATGAAATAAACATTATTAATGCGCGCCTCTTCACCAGACAGTCCCAAGCCTGTATAAACGCAAAGGGAAAATGTTTATTTAAAAAAAAAAAAAATTATTCAAAATGCGCACGGCTCTAAGATTTTAACGCAAAAAATGTGGAATATAAAACCGATCGTTGAATAAATATGGACTATTTAACATGTTTCTTTGTTCAGTTATGCTTACAATAATCCATATTTGGACTCTAATAATATATCCTGATATCCAAATGATATCAAAATAATTTTGTAAGTTTTAAAACGCTCCAACACAACACTTTGCCAACGTAAATTAGTCTCTAGACATCTGGAATTGACTGACGGAGAGTGTATTAGGCCTATAAAGAAACTTTCTATCCCTGTGGTACTCACCGCAAGTTATTGCAAAATATTCGTAGAGTAATCGGTAGTCAACAGGTTGATTAAGGATTACTCGATAAAATCACAGCCCAAATGCTAGTGCTCCAAATGTCACATGCCGGCTTTCTTTGAACTAACTTAGTGCTCCAAATATCACACGGCGGCTTTCTTTGATCTGCAGTAGTGCTCCAAATGTCATACAACCAGGGGAACATGATCAAAACTGCGTCTTATACATTTGAGAGGCTTGCTTTTTCTCATTGTTTGTTTGTTTATAAAACTTTTCACAATTCACCGTACCCATTACATTGTAGAATAATGTTTTTTACAATTTTTTTTTTCATTTTGCGCAAGGGGTACGCACTTTAAAGCCTTTTGTGATTCCAGAACTGAAGAGCGCCACCCGAAATACTCCAAACAACAGCCTTAATTATTCTTTCAGATTTTTTATTTGTTTTTCTCCTGTTTGTTGTTGTTGTTGTTTTTTGGTTGAAAGGGTAAGGGGCGTGGTTAGGGATTCGATAAGATTTAGGTTGAGAATAAGGAAGGGTTAGGAATAGGTCTGCATACAATATAAGCGCCCCCCCCCCCCCCCCGGCGCAAAACGCTTGGAGTGCGTGCTTAACTGTAACAACAGCCTTATAAGAAACATGACCGGTCGTGGGAGGGTGACAAATAGGAAAGCGTGTGAAAAAACAGTGTCGTCGAAGGGGGGCCCAATCTTGTTTAGCCTAATTCTTGTATGATGCTTTTACCTCTGTCTACAGTCTTTCAGACTTCTTTCTTTGGCTGTTTCCCAAGAATGGGCTTATGAAACATACGGAAGTTACAAATTCCGATTAAATATAACTCAATACCCACCGAGAGGTGAACGTGACACAGTAATTTTCAACATAATATCAGATTAACGTATTTCCGGACCGGCTTTATCGAAAGAAAAGAAATTCAATATTTTATCCAGGCGCAGACATCCGGACTACCAGCAAGACGCTGTTTACCAGGTGGTGTTAAGACACACACAGAAATGTAGACACTGGTCAAGCCGTGTGTTTTAAGTCTACATGTATCGTGGGATAAACCAACACTGCATTTCTCTACGGTCAGGACCGCCACCAGTCTCCCAACACGAGAACTCGATACAGGGTGTGAACAGTCCAAATCTGTTGATCCTATACCCTCCGGGCCAGCCAAGCCAAAATACAGTGAGCTTATTATGTCCCTGTTGGATACTTCCAAGGGATCAGAGACAAAACTGATTTCGATTTTTGCAGGACATGTGGCATATTCGCCCACTCTTCTCTTCATTTCCTATTTTGTCTTCTTTGTAGTATACTTTTCAGAGTATTTACTTGCATTTTAAAGACTTAGTGAACCTGTGGGGCTAGTGATATTAAATCTACTATCTTATTTCTTTTTAAAAAGCCCAAGACTTGTCATGTTTTATTATTTATTTTCGACATGTGCAAGATTTATGCCATTGCATTTTTTGTATTTGAAAGTGCAGGTGAACAATAAAACAAGAAGAAGAATACAAGGAAATCATTTGAGAAAATTACCTCGACCCCCTAAAAAAAAAATAAAACAGAAAAAGTGTGCAGCTTCCCTAGTCATTCGGAAGCTTTTAATTCCGGCCATTTTCAGAAACTTCTGCACCGGTAACATCCAATATTCCTGACTGGACAATGAACGTGCATAGAGTTTACTCACTCCGGGTCCAGGCAGAGAAAATATAATTGTTTGGGTACTCCACAGGCAATATAATTCTTTCAGGCTGTCCAGCTAATGTCTTTCCCAGCGTGTCCCCATGTCTCCATCAACCTGCAATGATTCAAGGACCGGCCCGCAAGCACGAAGACCTTTGTCCATGCGAGGGAAGCGGCATAGAGTCCTGGACCCTGGGGGGATCTAAGTAAATACCCCTAAAGTTTGATCTGGCACCGCTGCCTGCAGGCTGGGGTCAAAGAGACACTTCCAATCTCACAGATGGCTAGGTCTACGAGCAGGGTGACAGAAAGGCCAAGACAATTTGGAAAGGAGTAAGGAATTATGGAAGGAGAAGACGGAAGGAGCCGGCCACAGCAATTTGTTCCTCCACGGCTAATTTCGTCCACGGCGTATGAATACACGATTTCTCGGAAGTGGGGTAGTATCGGTCCGCGGAAAAATCACGTGCATGTGTGTCTCGAGAGGTCATAGAGGGCCCAGTACACTTTTGGGAGGTCGAGATGGCATGGACGGCTTGTCAGATTCGATTTGACGCCGATTTAATGAAACTGACATGGGTTTCCTTGTTCAGGGCTCTTTCTGGTTCCATGTTATTGTTATGTTGTCGTTATGTTGCAGACTTGGCCACGCCAATACCACAGGAAATTAATTTCCGAAAATCTTCGTGACCCGGAAGTCTTTCAAGTCGCCCGCAAACTCTTTAGTGCGCATGCTTGAATGACGTTGCATCAAATCACAGCTTTGAGCGTGCAAATGACGCGTATTGTGCAATTCGTGGCCATAAATTATCATGTTTTCATGGTTTCTCAAGAATCTTGTTCAAAACTATCAACTTTTTCATAGATTATTTGGCGGGTTCTCCCATTATCCTGCGTGTTGAGATGACAGAGCCACGTATTTACACTGGCTTGATCTATTGATTTGAGGAAGGAATATTCAATAAAGAGCAAAAGCGAGATGAGTTGTTGGGAGTAGAGAGGCAGTGGCCAAAAAAAAAAAAAGAGATATCTCCACAAAATTATGTGGAAGATGAGTTCTCTGTACAAATTCTTTCTCGCTATCAAATCAAAGCATGCCACTAATATGCCATGCACCAAAGAAAAAAAATGCTACAAGAAAATATTGAGAGGGTGAACTTCGATTTCAATTTATATGCTGTCAAAAGTCTGAACTCTACAGGGAAGAAACAAACATCAATTATAGTTCCTGGTTTGCTTAGAAACAGGCTCGGTTAAGAAGTACAAGAATGAAGTGCAATTTATTCTCCTGTCCGTCCGTATTCACTCAGCTTGTTCTTTTAGCAGTGCAGCGGCGTCTGAGTTTATTTTCTGCTTGAATGAAAGTATGCACACGTCATTCAAAATAGCTAAAGTCACCTGTGCAGATGACAAAGGAAGACAGAAGTAGTTCGGGAATAAGGGGGACAGTGTCTTGATATTAACATAAACAATAAATATGCATAATTGAGCTGAAATCATTTTCAAGTGGTGAGTCTTCGATCATTGATAAATTTTTGTATCTATCATCAGTGAGTCAATGCTTAGAATTTAACTGGTCTGGTTCTTTTTCTTTTTCTTTTGCTTCCTTTTCTTATTTCATTTCATTTGCTTTGGTCATAGTAGTGCAGCATCCAGCGTCAGTGAAAAGAAATATGAAGCGCCTGGTATTTCATGCCTGAGATTGTTATTAAATTATTATTTTTTATTTTTGTATTCAAAAGAGCAGCGACAGCATGCATCTCCCACCATTAGCTCATCTTTCGGCAAACAAGTGCACAATTCACACACGCACCAACCGCCTGCAACTTGCAGCCTAAAGGTTAAGTTATTAGCCAACCCACCGCAAAACGTGTTAAAAGCCTAATTTATCAAATTTTGACACAGATAAAGTGACGAAACAAAAACTCATTTTCATCAATCATCTCCCACTATTTGCTCAACTCCTACATCCTCGACAACTTTGCCGTCATCGGCCAGAGTCCTCTGGAGTTCGCATCATTGGATCTGCTTCTGGAACTAGCTGTCTTCGTGACGTCGCTTTGTCAGAAATTCTGCTATGGCATGTGGCCACAGCAAAGGGGGTGAGCGGTTTAATGTGTACACACGCCGTGACACATTCTGATTTCTCCTTGAAGTGACCAAATCTGCCGGACAAACAGTAAAGGTCAGTTTGTGGTCGTAATTCATGTAGACGGCGGCACGAAATTGACGCGATCCAAGACAGCCTGCCAAACATGCAAGAGGCACGTCGACTAACGGTGAGCTGCGGGATAATTAAGAAAATTGGAAGTGATTGGATGGAACAAAAGTGTGGAAGCTTGTTTCTCTCACTGGAGAGAGAGTTATGAGTTTGCATAGTCACGCTGTGAGATTAAAGCCAATCATGTCCTGCCATGTCCAGTGTAAACTTCAGTTGTCTTCCCTGCCAGCAATGCCTGTTCATGGACATGCACGCAAACATAAACTCACGCACACGGACATACGACCAATATCTCTACATAATATATTCATATTTTGTCTCTACACTCATACACACATGAAACGCATGTACTATAAATTGTAAACCAGTGCGGACACCCACAAATATGAACAAGCATAATATAAAAGCAATTCATGACGTCCACTTTTAAAAACGAATCTGTTAACTTTAAGGTTTGGACTATTTAGGCTCAATAATAGACTATAGGGTAGGTAATTACCGAAGTATTAGCAACCACATTCTCCAAGGCAGACAACAGTTATTACTTTTCAAATGAACTTCTGACCAACATGCAATCATCTGTCTCTGATAAACCTGGTTATTGTGGCCAAAAACATTTAAAAAATGATAATGGATACCAGGGCTGAGTTATCACAGGCAATGTTGACCAAAAGAAGATCTGTTCACTTGGCCGATTAAAATTACTTTTACTTTTACTTGGTTTGACTTTGTTGATTAATTGCACGCCCCCTCGATGAATAAATAAACATGTTTCTGTAATAATATATTCAGATCTATACATCAGTGTCGCCATGTGCGGTGACTGACCTCTTCATCATTCCTGAGACAAGAGGTTCATCATTAGCCACTGTATCTCAAACAACATCAGTGTCCTGTTGCCTATCCAAGGGCTGAGGTCAGCCCATACTAAATCTCAAAAGCACCCTAAACCATACACGCACAGTTCTTTCTATGTCGACGCACTTCGCAACCATGACGTCATGACAAACCACTGTCTTACCAAACAAAATTTGAATCAGATTTACTATCTTATAATAATAATAGTTCGTCCATCAGGTATGATGATGACCTTAACAACACCAGAGGAATAAAGAACAGAAATTGTTGAGAATTTCAACACATGGACAATAAAGAGAACTAAAGGACACAGAGGACAGAATGGAAAGACTGTTCTTTCATGACTTATGGCTTCTCATGTGACTGATAAGTCCTATTTTTGCCCTGCAGACCCTTCCGCATAAATGACAAGAGTGCTCCGTTGGTTCAGTACCACTGGGCCTTTTCTTGCGCCGTTCTCTTTTTTTGATAGCCTGCTGGACTCTGTCAGCTTCCCATGCTTTGCTGCCTCTGGTAAGGGCCGCCCTCCAATTTGCACGATCAAGCGAGAGCTTTTCCCACTCACTCACATCAATGGCAAAGGCCTTCAGTGATTGCTTGAGAGTGTCTTTGTAACGTCTCTTTGGGGCCCCAACATTCCTCGTTCCATTGGAGAGCTCAGAGAAGAAGATTTGCTTAGGGAGTCTGGAGTCGGGCATTCTGACAACATGTCCTGCCCAACGTAGCTGAGTTTTTTTCAGGTGGCAGAAGATGCTCAATTCCTTGGCACGATTGAGGACCTCAGTGTCTGGAATTTTATCCTGCCATTTGATCCTTAGGATCTTTCTAAGGCAGGCCAGATGAAAGTGATTTAGCTTTCTGGCATGCGATTGGTACACTGTCCAGGTTTCAGCCCCATAGAGTAGGGTGGGAAGGACCACAGCATTGTACACTTTCAGCTTAGTGTCTGTGCGAATGCCGGCAACATCCCACACTCTCTTTCGAAGCCTGCCAAATGCAGAGCTGGCTTTGCTAATTCTTGAGAGAATTTCAGTATCAACACGAGCCGCGGAAGACAGTGTACTGCCAAGATAGGTGAAGTTCTCCGACACCTTCAGAAGACTGTCATGGACTTTGATATTTGGGGTCACAGGATACTTGTCGTCTGGAGTAGGCTGATGGAGCACTTCCGTCTTCTTTGTGCTTATTGTGAGGCCAAAGTTGTCACAGGCACTAGAGAACTTATCAACACAGTTGAACACTATCTTAGTATTAATATAACGCCCAATTCTTATCATTTCAATTGGGCATCGCCATTCTGTGCGGTGCATTTTGGTGAGCAGGAATTTAAACGGCCAAAACTCAAGTCTGAGCAAGAACAATACAGCAAAAAATGAAACATCTAAATATAAACTCAACGAAAGGAATGATTCAAGTGTGTGTTCTCCACAATGTCTGCTCTCCTCTGAGGGAGTCTGGTCACTAAGGCCCACAACTTACTTAGTCAAGCCTGTTTTGCGTCGGTTTTGTTGAGTTGTCTATGGAGTTAAACGGGACCTCGCGCACTATTGAGACTGAAACAAGTTTGTCTCGCTTATTGGTGGTCTAGAGGAGGGGACACGGTGGTCTAGAGGCAAGGTGCTCGCCTCTCATGTCAAATGTACCGGGTTCAAATCCCGCTCCGTGCAGGCATATTGGAATTTTGGGATTTTTCTCATATTTTCCTGTCCCTGCTCCTATGGTGGGTAGGATGGAGCACCTAGTCTTCTCGGATAAGGACGAAAACTTCGGAGAGCCCGTGTGCACGTTGCGTATGTTAAAGATACCTGGCAGTTGGAAATCGAGAACAGCAGGCCGAACAGGCCGCTGCCCAGGCAAAATTAGATAAAAATTTATCTACTCCCTCTCCGCCCTAAAAAATAACGCCGACCGGTTCTGCACTGTACCGACGACGTGTCTGCTCCAGTTGTAACTGGGCTGCAATGACTCTAAGGCAAATTTCCCAATTAGGATTAAAGAAGTATACAAAATACAAAAATATAACAACAAAAAAATTGATTCAAAGGAAGTTCAAGGCTTAAGTAAACGGACTCAAAATACACTTGACTCAGCGTACTACCAGCCTTATAATCACCATGTTCACACATGTACAACTTCATACTCATAATGCCCTTCATTGTTGCAGTCTAATAACAGAATACTATGCGCATAATAATACATCCAAGTTAAAGAAGTATCCATAATCTTCATATATTTTAAAAGATGCTGTAAAAATTATGACACAAAAATTTGATGTAATTTTTTTGCCCCAGAAAATTTGTCACTGTGACAGACAGTGCCGGATCTACTATGAGATTAATGAAGCTTAAACTTCAGGACCAATAAACCCGAAGAAACTTGTTTTGATGAGTGAATTTTTGATGTTGCCCTAATTGTTTCTGGTTGCGAAGGGCTCCGTAATAATTCAAGCTTCAGGGTCCCAAAATGTAGGTCCGCCATTGGTCACAGTGATTGTCGGGAGAGAGGGAGGGAGAGGTTAGGGGCGTTTTGTCTTACATTATTTCTATGCACCGCTGTTCACAGCCAAATTAAGACTGGAGTATTGATGAATATCAATGTTCAGATCTATATACACCCATCATTACCATATTTGTATTTCTCTCGCCTCGCCCAGCCTGGACCAAAATCACATGCATTAATATCGTGCACCGTATGAACAGTCCGGCAATTCCAGTTATGATTGATCGCTACGGTGTCCTTGTCAAAGCAATTAGGCAAATGAATGGAGCGAGGAAAAGACGCTTTTATTGTGGTGAATCTAGCGGCCACCAAGTACCGCGAACTCTGAGATGGATAGAGATTAATTGTAAGCCATGTAGCATGGCGTTCTACAAGCTGTGGTCACTGGCCATAGGGACGGGAAACAGGCAGTGGAAGGTTACGGGAAAAGTAACCGAGGAGTGAGAGAAAGTAAAGAACGAGACCGCAGACTGGGTGAAGGAATGTGTGTAGGCCCATTTGTTATTCATTTTGTTTTGCTGAGAGAGGAAAGAAGGAGACAAGAAAAGAGGGTCTGAAGAATATTATCAAAGTGAACGAAAAGTGTTCTCGCTCTTTTCCTCGCCTTTTCATAAACTTCCAAATCCACCCCCCCCCCCTCCACACTCCCGGCGAACTTCATCTCCTGCTCCCAAAAATAAAAAACCTCCACAAAGCACTCCTTCAACACCACCTGAAAAAAGACCTGTATGTTCATTTGGATATATTTGCTAATTTCCTTTTTGCTGAGAATTCAGAAACGTCTTATCTTTTCAATCTCAATTCAACTAAACTCCCTGTATGTCCCTAACCAACAGTGACAATAGAAAACTCTCACTCACAACCTTATTTTATTTCACACTTAAATCAAATAAACTTCCAACTACCATCAAAAGCCTGTTTCTAATTCGGCACCGTTCCAGAAAACTGTCGCAACTGGTTTTGACTACTTTTCAGATGGATCCAAACACTGTTTCATTTTAGCACAATTTACTGCAGGTGTAGTGGCGATGACTTTTTGAAAGTTTGCTTTTCGATTATTTTGCGGCTTAGGTGTCTAGACCCACGATCATTCGACGCGGCTTTGATTGTAGTTGAACATGTCAATTTCTCGAATTTTTATTCACTACGGTCTAAGGGATCGGTGACCTTATCACGGTTTTAATATCCCATGCTCTTGAGTCTCTGACCAGGAAATATCTTATCCAATCACCGTTTACAAACCTGAAGGCCCATGTCGCACTCCTGCTGGGACCAGTCACGGAAAAAATGACCACCTTTCATCATTAAAAAGCATCATAAAATTTACACCTGCCCTTGCCGTTTCTTCTCATGGCTCAATAAATTTAGTATAAAAAAGGTCATAACGTCCTGATGGGAGAGCCGTCTAAATGTGCCAGGTCCTTATTTTTAGTTTTTGTTGGATAAAATTTATGTGACTTTTCAAGTACAAAGGCGAGAAGTGGGGGGGGGGGGGGGAGGGGGCTGAAAGACGGGAAAAGCATGGGATCTTCTCCCTGGGAATTGGTTATTGTGGTAAGAAATTTATAGAGCCGTCAGTCTTTCTCAAACAGGTCTCCCTCGCTGCCCATACAAAAACGCACACGCACACGCACATATATAGGAACACGTTAGTCTAGAGGCCAGGTGCTCGCCTCTCACGCCAAAGGTCAGTGCAGGCATGTTAGAAAATTTTGGGGGGAAAAATTCCTGTCCCTGATCCTAGAGTAGGTAGGATCGAGCACCTAGTCTTCTTGGATAAGGAGAAAAAAAAATCGGAGGGCCCGAGTGCACGTTGCCCACGTTAAAGATAATAATTGGCGGTTGAAAGTAGGGAAAAGCAGGCCGAACAAGGCCGCTCCCCGGGCAATCTAAGAAAAACGAATTCCTACCACAAAAACACACAAAAACAAAAACAAGAAAACTGAAAAGAAGAAAAGTGAAGTGTAAACGTCGGGAACAGCGAATTTCCTAACAGAAAAGACCTAAACACACACACTCACGCGTGTTTGCCTAAGCTGCTACATCTACCGTCCTCCCTCATCATACTGTGCCATAATACCTACCACTTTTTGCAGTGTAGACGTTTTGTTTGCTTTTTTAAACATGTTTCCATTTGAGTAGATCTAGAGAAGATTACAGTAACAACAAGTATGTTTCTCATACTGTTTCCCGGTGGCTGATTTTAGTTTCTCTTCGAACCTTTGAATTTTGACATTCGTTCTTTCCGTCTTTCTTTCTCTATATACGGTCCCTTAACATCAGCCTTCTAGATATCTCGTGCGCTAAACTTCCTTCTGCCTAACGTATTTATTTACTTTGTTTGTTTGTCTTTTTGGAAAAATACCCAGTCCGATTTCAGTAACAAAATGAGACTGCAAAAAATGAAACTCGTAAAAAAAAAGAACACAAAAAAACCCTGATATGGTGAAACAAGAGCTCAGCCAACATAATATTATTTCCATGAGAAGCATAATTATTGAGGGTCAAACAGCCGCGTGTGGTTCGCGAGCCGTGGTTTGACCACCTCTGTAGTGTCCCAAAAGTCTGGATCCAAGGACACTTTCTCCTGTTATGAAAATTGAAAATCTTGTTTGTACATGTATTTCAGATGCAAGATGGATTCGAAATTGACAAGAGAAGACTGTACCGTTCTTGCGCTCAACATAAATATTATGTGTCGCGAAGTTTGCAAACATTCATTTTACTAACAGTAGTGAAGCGCTTAAATACATTTTTGCCTATGAATCCAGACTTTTGGGACAACTTGTAATATCTCTGAAATGTGAATTTTGAAGAAAAATGTCCTAATAACAACTTCAAAATGAGTTGTCAGTTTGTTATGAAGGCCACTGGATAAAATTTATTGGCAATGACACTGAGAAACACATGCCAGAAAATCAACTTTTGATTTCTTTACAGCTTTTCAAAGTACCACTTCCACTGAAGTTTCATCCTGTTAAACCACAATTTGAATTTTCCGTCATTTCATTTTGTTTTCTTTAAAATGAATAAAAGTTGTCAAATAATTTCAAACTCTCAAACCTTCAACTGATGATGATTTTGAAAACTTGACAATATTTCAAATAGAAATTTCATGAATTTTAATAGATGTGGTTTTCCTTTATGCAGTTGTCAAAATATTGATGTTAAGTGTTACATGAGAGCCAGGAGGGTGTTATGTTACAACAATGACAAACCGTCCGACATATGAGCCACGGTTTCCTGTTGGTAAAAAGAACAGAATCATCAGGTGTCACTTTATATGTCCTCCAGAGAGTCATTCTACTGTCATTTTAAACTGTTCACTCAAGAGAGACGTTGCCATTCTACTGTCAATTGAAGTTTTCACTGAAGACTGGCTTCCTTTGACAGACACTGTCTTGTTTATGTTTTTCACATTCCCTCTTACCATTTCCGGAGAAAGGTTTGTGATTTTTCTCACTCGGCGTCTTACTTTATTCTTCCGTCCTTTAAAAAAAAATCCTACTCTCTCTCTCTCTCTCTCTCTCTCTCTCTCTCTCTCTTTAGCTCTCTCTCTCTCTCTCTCTCTCTCTCTCTTTAGCTCTCTCTCTAGCTCTCTCGCTCTCACCCTCCCTCTCTCTCTTTTTCTTTCTTTCTTTTTTCTTTCTTTCTTTCTTTCTTTCTTTCTTTCTTTCTTTCTTTCTCTCTCTCTTTTTCATTCTCTCTCCTTCCGTCTCTCTCCCTTTCTCTCTCTTTCTTTCTGTCTCTCTTTCTCCTCCTCTCTCTCCATCTCTCTATCAAATACACACATCCCTCCCACTCCCCTTCCTCTTCCTCATCTTCAGCTTTTCTATCCCCCCCCCTCCCCACTTCTTTGTAGTGTGGTATTTCTCCACTCAATTCCGTAATTCTGTGTAATTTGTAAGCTTCATTTTATTTTATCTGGGGTTGGCTCGCCTTCACTCTTTTTTAAAATTTATTTATTTATTTATTTTATATATTAATATCTGTATCTCTGTCTTTGGGAAAGAATAGAAGATGTTATGACTTTGTAACATCAGCTGAAGAGTCATCTTTTTTATCCTTTGAATGTCCATCAAGCTTTTTTTCCCTGTGTGTGATTAAGGACAGATATGATATAACTAGCTGAGTACCTGTTCGATGTGCAGGTTGTTGTTATTTTTTGGCAAAACTTAAGACGCCTGCGAACTAAGAAAGGCATTAATGCTGCCCAGATAGCTTATAAGAGAGATGCAACAACAAAGGACACCACTTCAGACCGAAAGGAATAAGAACAAAAGCCGAGATGTGTAGGGTCATCCCAAAAACTCAGCGATAGGACAGTAAAAATTCTGCAGTGGTGCGCACCGAACATTTTCAGGAAGTGATGATGTCACAAAAACCTACAGCATGTCACTGAACCTAGTGAAAATTGGGGAAACAATAAATTTCCAATTGAAAAAACTACACTGATTTGAGACTTCTATTAAAAACTGTGCACCCTTACATCCATTCTGATGCACCATATAAAATTTGCAGTCTGAGTGTTGAGTGGTTCAGAAGCCTTTTGCAACGAAAAATCTTGAGTCCACAAATATATAAAGTATAGATAATGTCGCAAAGCGCGCAGAGCCTTGTTGTCAACGAGGTGGAGTGCTATATAAATGTTATATATTATTATTGTTTATTCATTAACTTATTTATTTATTTGTATATTTGTTTATTCACTTACTATTATTATTATTGTTATTAATATTTGTTCTGTCTATGATAGATAGAGAAATACAGAGGTGTGCTATAATAATATAAGCAGTACCGGTATATAAATTTTACTAAACTGCTAGTTCGTACACTGAACCTGCGGACAATAATATGGGGTGTGATTTATTCTTAAATAGGCCTGACCTTCTTTGATACCGTCCGAGCTGACACCGGCTTGAAGCAGCAAGGTGTCAAAGGGCAGCCACTCTTGTCTGGAGAAAATTTACGCTTGTCTCCACTTGTTATTGCCACTAAGGAAATTATCAATGGCTGTAGCCGAGAGGGAGAAGTACCTTGTCATGACGATGAAACTTAGGGCCTTTACATTTCTCACTTTTAACATTCTCAAAAATCACTGGGCAGAATGCTGATAGCAGAGGTTTCGAGAAGAATAGTCCTTAGAGAAGAAGGTCTTCAAAAGCGGCGTCTTTCCTTTCTTTGCCTTGACCATGCTGTTAGAAGAGACGTTAAATTTATCTGCACTGACACTGTGAGTGGAAGATGTTTGACTAAGAAAACATTTTGGGACATCCTCAGCTGCTCTAACTGTTTTCCCATTTCAAGGTTTATTTGGCAAACATGGTACAGGGCAACAGAAGAATTCAACAAACAACATCATAACTGCATGTATGTATATTCATAATGGAATACAATGTTATAAAAACCGTATTTCTTGAATTTACTGTTATGTGGTGATTTAATTAAAAAGCAAATAGGGAAAGGCGAAATTGCGAACTTAGTTCTTGTTTGTTCTACCTCCATTTTCTGAAGAAAAAAAACAACACAAAAAACTGGCGATCTTTTAGTATGTAGAAGAGGTATAACAAAGGCACACCTTGACATTTGTTTAAAATGCGTGGCGGCACTTATCAAGCGGTATCACAGTTTCGGTTTATTCTAACTCCTTATCATAATACTAACGCCGAAAACATACAAGCTCGATTTTCCCAGTTGTGTAAAAAGTGGAACAAACAAGAACTGAAGTCACGAAATGGTGAAGATGACGACGATGATACTGCGGCTATGCTGTACAAGGATGATCGTAATGAATGCCACAATCAGATGATTGACAATGAAATCGAAAAAGTAGCTGATGAATTAAAACAATGCAAGGACGGTGCTTGCAAAAGGGAACGCCCTAAGAATGCAATGGAGGGGGTTAGAATTCGAAGAGGCCTTAGTGCCGCTTGAATGATTTTGAGAAAAAAGCAAAACCATCATTTCTGTGTAAACCAATCGACTTTAATATTTTAATGATTTTACACGAAGAGTTGATGTTAGTACTAAAAACGTTCATTAAATTCGACTGGTTTGTTCTGGAAGTTCTTTACTTTTTGCTCAAAAGCAGTCAAATGGCATTTAGATCCCTTCTAATTTTAACCCTCTCAATTTTCATTTGGCAAAAGACAAATCAGTTGGTGGTCATTTGATTACTATATCGTATTTTCCTGGTATTAATATGCAGTTTTATCGCTATAAGGTACCGGTAGCTTATGTTAAACTTGAAAAACGAAGCATCTTTATGGCTATCACCCACCGCAGCACCCCCGCCCCTCATTCCGAGAACATTTTGTGGTTCGTTTAGCGCAAAACCCGTGGCCCGCTCGTGCAAGCTCAGCTTTCGGATGTACAGTATCTCACCAGGCGTGATATTTTATGGTCCACCTTTGATAGTTTTCGATATTCCACACCTTTACGGCCTTCAAAACGCGATCTCTGACTGCTGGTGCACGGGAACTTCAAGTCTTTTTCTTTGTCATAATAATAATATATCACTGGACAACAGAATGGCGAGGATGTGTGGATATTGTCTAGAGGTGGAAGGCGAGGCTTAGCAGCACACAGGACAGGACAAATCATTATAAAGCACAGAATGTAAACCTTTTTACGGTGTGGTTGGCGTGTTATGGACCGTGGAGAAAGAAAGCGTGAAGTTCATTTTGATAGCGTTAAGTTAGAAATCCAAGTGCACTTTCTGGTGTCGAGCAAGCTTCAGTTATACAAAGGGATCTAGAAAAGTGAATGACGGAAGGGGTCAAGGAGGAGGAAAAGATCAAAGATGATATTTGAAAGGATTTTTATGGTTTGTTAAGGGTTTCTCATGTTTTTTCCCGTATGTCCGAATCGGTCACCCACAGTTAGTGGACAGAAATTAGGATAGGGAAGAAATTGCGACGACTACCCTTTCACTCATACCTTCTCCTTTAACTATAGGTTTTTTACTTCCCTCATTCATTCCGGCTGGAACTTTTGGAGTAAAAACAACCTTTAAAAAAACCCAGTGATATCAGAGAATCAGTGGGAGCCAAGGAGGCGGAACATAATCCCCGTAGGCCCAGAAAGTAGCAATGATATTTGCAAGAACATTAATTGTCTTTAATGGAACCAGGCAGACTGTAGCATGGAGAACAGATATCAATTTTTTTTTTACAAATTTCACTAACGCTTTTCTTTGATGACCACTCAGTGGTTACTATGGCAACGTGGCAGGTGATTTTTTTTTTTTTCTATAGGAGGAAAGAGTCTGGTGGGTCTCAGCTCTGGACAATTAAGTTTGAACCATAACTGTATCATTCACCAATTTAGCAGCCAGCGTTTATATCTCACGGTGACCACCATGTCTGATGTCAGTGTAGCAGAACCAATCTCTGTCTATACAAACCGCTTTTTTTAATTACACCCATAAAACAGAAGATCAAAGCCTAGTTTAATAAAATTGTATCTCAAAATTTAAAAAACAGTAAAAACCTTAACATCTTGGATCTTTCTGCTAGCAAGAGAACAAAACATTTATAGAAAACAGGGCATGAGAAACATTTACTGTGATATACCGGGAAAGACAGAGATTGCCGAGTGAATTGCTGCCGAATGATCCTGGTGGATCTTTATGTTTTATTTATAACCTTCCCCCACTTTGTCAGAAATGAGCTCCCATTAAAGTGGGACATCAAGAGAAGCCGTTGCTTTGAAAGACGATCCCGTTTTTTCTTTCTTTCTTCTTTTTAAAACATTTGATGAGAGGTACAAAACACCCGTTACAATAAAATACTATAGGATCTGTCTTTACTGAAGAGTCCCTCTCTTGACGCTGTTTATTTTTTTCCTGGCCGTTTTCTTTTTTTAAAGAAAACATCCATTGTTTGGCGCTAAAGTGAATGTTTGTGCTATTATCACTACTTTGGGCCAACATCCGAAAAAAGTTGTTCGCAGCCAGCAGCGATACAGTCTAAAATACGGCAATAAACAAATCTACACGATTTACTGCCCTTCGCCGTATTGTCGTCACGGTTGTCTCCTCTGATACGAAGACCTCACCTTGCCCATTATCACGCAGCTTCACACTTCGAGGATATCGCACAAAGGTCTTTCATGTTCTGCCATCATAAATCCATTGAAGTGCTCTCGCCAAAATATGTTTTACAGTACCTCAGATTAATACGGCAACCACCGCCCAGCAATGATCTATAACCTCCCGGGCTGGTTAAACTGTTTTTGTACCAGTGAATCTTTTAGAAATAGCTCGGCATTTGTTACCTTCACGGGGCAATCAGAATTCGCGCTGTCTTTCACAAAAGTCGAAGACGAGTCTCTTTTGGAGAAATAACCAGAATTTACGTCTTCTTGATATCCCTTTCGTGTGATTTTCACGAGAGGTATAGCATAATGAGACTCGCATCTAAGAGAATTCGTTAAGCATTTTGAAATTTTATGAGAGATTGTCTGGTTTCAGTTGTAAATCAACAGGTCTGAGGTTATCCGCCTGATGCTGTTTTGCTGTAAGGTTGTTAAGATGGTTTAGTTCCCATTGTTTTTTTTAAGAATCTATTTATTATCATTTTTATTGATAAGAGCTCATTAATATCTATCTATCTATCTATCTATCCATCCATCCATCCATCCATCCATCCATCCATCTATCTATCTATCTATCTATCTATCTATCTATCTATCTATCTATCTATCTATCTATCTATCTATCTATCTATCTATCTATCTATCTATCTATCTATCTATCTATCTATCTATCTATCTATCTATCTATCTATCTATCTATCTATCTATACAATTTATATTTGACCAGCTGCAACATTGTCTTCAGTTTCCATGGTGATAGGACATAGAAAAACATTAAACCTTTTCATGACTGTGTTCCTTGCCTTCATTTCCATCCATTACTCCCACTTTCTTCCGAGCTTGTTCATCTTGATAGTGTTTGATTTGCTGTAGTTGTTTTTGTTGTTACTGTTGTTGTGGCCTGTTGTTTTTCTGGTATTTTTCAGATCATTGTCCCTTTTCACTGTCGTTAACATTATTGATCCTTCCTCACCCTCTCTCTCACTCTCCTACCTTCAGACCTTTGTTTTCTTTATCCCTCTTCTCTTGCTTTTCCTTCCAGTCACCACGAATCTCACATTATCCCTACCATAACCTGCAGACATCTCCACCCCGCTATCCAAACCGACCATTATTTCACTGGGACATTATTTTATTTCTGATTCAGCAATGCAGTCGGTCATAAAGGGATCATCCACTGTTCTATAATCCCCCAACAACAGTGAAAATGTCAAACTGTTCCCCCCAGCAATCTGTTATGATGACCAAACACATGGATTTCTCCTCATTCCATTACGCCAGAGTTTTGAGGCTATTCAGGCCAGTAAGTTTGTTGACATACGGGTCTTTGGCTCGATCTTGTAATGCTGTAAATGCTGAGCAGTTGGGCGTTGTCTGGGTAACATAGGTATGCTACAGTGGTTCGTATATTGGTAGATAGTAGGCCTACTGTTGTTTCGTAAGGCAGTTAAATACTTTGGGAATGTACAAGATGAATAAGCAAATAGATCTATCTACCTATCTATCTATCTATCTATCTATCTATCTATCTATCTATCTATCTATCTATCTATCTATCTATCTATCTATCTATCTATCTATCTAGATCTATCTATCTATCTATCTATCTATCTATCTATCTATCTATCTATCTATCTATCTATCTATCTATCTATCTATCTATCTATCTGGCGATCTATCTGTCTATCTATCTATCTATCTATCTATCTATCTATCTATCTATCTATCTATCTATCTATCTACCCGTCTGTCTGTCTATCTACCCGTCTGTCTGTCTATCTATCTGTCCGTCTGTCTGGCTATATATCTATCACCTGTCTACCTATCTACATATCTATCTATTCGTCTGCCTTGGTCCATCTAAAAGTCATCAGGTTTGATTCTGTAATTTTATTGTTGTTTCTCTCTCTCTCTCTCTCTCTGTCTCTCTGTCTCTCTCTCTCTCTCTCTGTCTCTCTCTCTCCCTCGCTCTTTCTCTCTCTCTCTCTCTCTCTCTCTAGCCTCTCTCTCTCTCTGTACGAGGAGAATAGGGAGAAGGCAGAGGGGAGAAAGATAGAAAGAGAATGGAGAGAATTTCTTTTAGAATTTCTGCTGTTTTTCTGATGTCGCTCTTTACCTATTATAGTCACCGACACATTCATTTGCATTTCTTTTCACGATTTCTATTTCATAATATCCTTCATTTTAGGTTCAGTAAAGTTGAACCCATGTAAGGGTAATTCATTTTAAAGGCCCTTGCAAATTTTATATACAACCAAATGTGAGTGGATCTGACGAAATCGGGCTTAAGGTGAAAGGCCGAATTCCTGAGAAAACCACTCGGAAGGGGGAGGCATTTTCCATGGAAATTGAGATTTGCCTGTAATTAGAATGATTAGCCATTTTCTGCATTCAGCTAAAATATTTTGTTTGAAATTGTCCTGGAAATATTTTATTTTGATTTTTTCAAGAGGAAAAGATTTGTCACCTTTATCCCAGGTTTTTTTTTTGTTGTTGTTTGTTTTTGGTCAGATTTACCCACAATATTAAAAAAACCAAAGCAAAATTGAGAGCATAAAATTAGAGAGAGGTCTAAAACTTCTTCTTCAAGTGCCGGATCTGGAACAGATATCGACGATCATAGTTCGCCACTCATTCCTCCGCTCGGATGATCTCAAAAAGCCCATAATATTGTCCTGGTCTTTCCCTGTCGCCCATGTGTTCAAACTCTCTCGATATATTATTCTTTGTCTACCTCTGCTTTTTTGTTTTGCCCTCCATTTTTCCAGTTAGAGGAAAGTGCTCAAGACCATTGTGTCGATTCCGGTGTCCCATGAAGTGCAATTGTCTTATCGTACTTGTTTTTATTAGTGATCGCTCCGTGTTGGCGTCTTTCATCACCATTTCATTCGATTTAGGAGTCTCCTTAAAAACCACATTTCCGTTGCCTCTAGCTTGTTTTCCATGTCCTTGGTTAATGTCCAGCATTCTCATGCGAACAGGAGGGTTGACCACACATAACTCTTCAAAACCCTCATTTTTGTTGACATTTAGGATTGAGCTCATTTTATTAAAGCTATCTTTAGCCATCGCTATTCTTCTTTTTATTTCTGTTGTACATTTGCCATTGGGTGTAATTGTATATCCTAAAACTATCTAAAACTATCCCAACTATTTAAAAATGGAAACTTCCAAAGCTTTAAGTTTGGACAGAAACATGATTTTATCGTTGCTTCACATACATGTAATTATGAAAAAAAAAAAAAAAGCACTCTCTGTGGATCCCAAACATTCATAAATAAAAGGAGACCTTATCGTTGTAATGGATTTTTTTTTATTATTCAGTGCATCAAGCAAAGTCACGCTCAAATAATAAAATAAAGAATTGACATGTCATGAAATAGCAATCTGTGGGGGAAAAAAATCAGTATATGCAAACACATATTATAAACACTGACGCAAGCAACGGATCATCATACGAAAACAAACACCATATGCAATGGAAATAGTCTCAGAAATCAGCATAGTTTCTGTGTAGAGCTCAGAAAAATCTGACACAAAAATAATAACATTTGCGTTATGTGTAACACCAAATACCTCATTTCACATGAAACAACACTTGCGCTGCTCAAAAAGCACATACATGTTACATGCCGTGGAAATTATATGCATCAATATACTTAATTTTTTCATGCTGTGGAAATTGTATGCATCAATATACTAAACTTTTTCATACCGTGGAAATTGTATGCATCGACATAATATCATTTTTCATCTTGCCATGCCGTAGAAATGGTATCCACCACAATGCTTTAAGCATTACTTCATAAGAGTACAAGAAAAGCAATGTCCCACAACAACTATCAGTCTACGATGTCCCAAGTTGAAGGATAAATGGACATCCCCTTGGATCAAAAGTCTGAATGAATTCACAGATAGATGCAATCGCACACAACACTGGATATAGGTATTTTCTATCGATGTGTTGTGGCTGCCTGATAAGACTGGATGGGGGACAAGGGAGGAGGTCGTTCCATGTAAAACATCATCCATTAAACAAATAACAATAAACCTATAAAGATAACGATGAGAAGAAAGAGCTGATCATGTCTAAACTTGGAATGTGTTCATTTTGCTATGGATGTAAACGATTCAACGAAATCAACAACACCAACCAAAAAAAAAAATCTGTGAGGAATTCTGAATGCAAATGGTGATTGTGCAAGTGTACATCAGCTGGGAAAGAGGCAGAGAGAGAAAGTGGTGGGGGGGGGGGGGGGGAGACAGATGATTTTAGAAGATTCGAGAGAGAGAGAGAGACAGGGAGAGAGACAGTGAGAAAGAGAGAGAAAAAGAGAGAGAGCGAAGAACAGACAGAGAAGGGGAGAGAGGGGTAACGAAACCAAAGACATAATTATGTGCAGAACTATTCATAACATGAATTCATGCAACTGTTAGTCTGATTATTTTTGTAAGGTGTATCACATGAATGATTTACCATCAAGGCTCGTATGGCTGTAAGAAATAACAAAAACAACTTAGGCTTTGGATAATTATCTTAATAAAATTAGACTTTGTAAAATCGTCTCTATTGCTGTGATTGTTCTCTGTGGAATATACCGATCCATGGATCGGAAACGTTCGAATAAACGCTGCATTGGAATGTGAAGCGATGGCAATAATATACTTCTGGAAGAAAGAAAAAACAAACAAACAAGTAGACTGGTTGGACTGTGGTTTTCAAATGCTGCCTGTAGGAAAAAAAGTGATCGAAGGTGACGTAAATTCAGGAATGTAAGTGCTCCTGTGTACGTTCAATGGTGTGCAGAAAAGGTGACAGTGATAATTATGGTCCATGCAAAATGACATTGCTGTAGGAACTGTTTGATGGCAAAAGATTGTATCTGAATGATGCTATAGTTGATTTGACTTTTAAAAACGGGTGTATTTCGTGAAACAGAATATTACATTTAAGAAAAACTGAGAAAGAAATCCTCTTAAAGTTAGGGGAATTAGACACTGACTGGCTTTAGATAACGAGTTTTAGAAAATGTAAGCGTAGGACGTCAACTTTTACTTGGATGGCCAAAGTACGATTCCTCCATAGTGTTTCTTTAACCCCTTCGATCCCATAGTGACGTACCTGGTTCATCATAAAATTGTGCAATTTTTGCCGCTATGCCGTACCAAGTATGTCACGAAAGTAGGTCACGAAAGTTGCAATACTCTGGGTTCCCCAATACCATGTAGACGTACCAGGTACGGCATAATAAAACTGCTCTACAAATGCTTTGTATTCAAAGCTATGGGCGAGTACAGGTGAAATTCTGAATTAGCATTGCAGTTTACGCATACTCGATTCCAGTTTTTTTTTTATTTCTTTACTGCTAGCGATTTACCAGAGCAAATAATCTTCGATCAATTACGTTCCTCTCGTCACTGTCAACTTGATCGTAACTTTGTAAACAAGCTCACAATGGCCTCAGGGAGCAGAAAAAGAGAAAGAATATCACTGTTTGAGCTAGATGTAGCGAGACAGAGTGATAGTGAGACAGAGTGATAGTGAGACAGAGTGATAGTGAGACAGAGTGATAGTGAGACAGAGTGATAGTGAGACAGAGTGATAGTGAGACAGAGTGATAGTGAGACAGAGTGATAGTGAGACAGAGTGATAGCGAGACAGAATGATAGTGAGACAGAGTGATAGTGAGACAGAGTGATAGTGAGACAGAGTGATAGTGAGACAGAGTGATAGCGAGACAGAATGATAGTGAGACAGAGTGATAGCGAGACAGAGTGATAGTGAGACAGAGTGATAGTGAGACAGAGTGATAGTGAGACAGAGTGATAGTGAGACAGAGTGATAGTGAGACAGAGTGATAGCGAGACAGAATGATAGTGAGACAGAGTGATAGTGGGACAGAGTGATAGTGAGACAGAGTGATAGTGAGACAGAGTGATAGTGGGACAGAGTGATAGTGAGACAGAGTGATAGTGAGACAGAGTGATAGTGAGACAGAGTGATAGTGAGACAGAGTGATAGTGAGACAGAGTGATAGTGAGACAGAGTGATAGTGAGACAGAGTGATAGTGAGACAGAGTGATAGTGAGACAGAGTGATAGTGAGACAGAGTGATAGCGAGACAGAGTGATAGCGAGACAGAGTGATAGCGAGACAGAGTGATAGTGAGACAGAGTGATAGTGAGACAGAGTGATAGTGAGACAGAGTGATAGTGAGACAGAGTGATAGTGAGACAGAGTGATAGTGAGACAGAGTGATAGTGAGACAGAGTGATAGTGAGACAGAGTGATAGTGAGACAGAGTGATAGTGAGACAGAGTGATAGTGAGACAGAGTGATAGTGAGACAGAGTGATAGTGAGACAGAGTGATAGTGAGACAGAGTGATAGTGAGACAGAGTGATAGTGAGACAGAGTGATAGTGAGACAGAGTGATAGTGAGACAGAGTGATAGTGAGACAGAGTGATAGTGAGACAGAGTGATAGTGAGACAGAGTGATAGTGAGACAGAGTGATAGTGAGACAGAGTGATAGTGAGACAGAGTGATAGTGAGACAGAGTGATAGTGAGACAGAGTGATAGTGGGACAGAGTGATAGTGAGACAGAGTGATAGTGAGACAGAGTGATAGTGAGACAGAGTGATAGTGAGACAGAGTGATAGTGAGACAGAGTGATAGTGAGACAGAGTGATAGTGAGACAGAGTGATAGTGAGACAGAGTGATAGTGAGACAGAGTGATAGCGAGACAGAGTGATAGCAAGACAGAGTGATAGTGAGACAGAGTGATAGCGAGACAGAGTGATAGTGAGACAGAGTGATAGTGAGACAGAGTGATAGTGAGACAGAGTGATAGTGAGACAGAGTGATAGCGAGACAGAGTGATAGCGAGACAGAGTGATAGTGAGACAGAGTGATAGTGAGACAGAGTGATAGTGAGACAGAGTGATAGTGAGACAGAGTGATAGTGAGACAGAGTGATAGTGAGACAGAGTGATAGTGAGACAGAGTGATAGTGAGACAGAGTGATAGTGAGACAGAGTGATAGCGAGACAGAGTGATAGCGAGACAGAGTGATAGCGAGACAGAGTGATAGCGAGACAGAGTGATAGCGAGACAGAGTGATAGCGAGACAGAGTGATAGTGAGACAGAGTGATAGCGAGACAGAGTGATAGTGAGACAGAGTGATAGCGAGACAGAGTGATAGCGAGACAGAGTGATAGTGAGACAGAGTGATAGTGAGACAGAGTGATAGTGAGACAGAGTGATAGTGAGACAGAGTGATAGTGAGACAGAGTGATAGTGAGACAGAGTGATAGCCAAGATGATTTTTTCTCAAATTCTGGGTCTGAGTAAGTTTTGTCAAGGGGTGAGGAGTCAGATTCTTCTGACAGTGACTCCAGGCCTACGACATCGAAGAGTGCCCATCTGCAAGCTGCTACATCTAGATCTAGTACTAGTACTAGTGGTGCCAGTGTTAGTTCTAGCACTAGTAAAGGCAAGGGTAAAGGTATGAAAAGAACAGTGACCACTGATAAAACTAAGAAGGTGCCAGCCAAGAAATCTAGATCCAGGGGTGTCCCTCTCAACCTGGCCTGTGCCTTGGCCGATGCTTCGAGGTTTATCACACCATGAAAACCTTCTAGACTGATCTTTTTTCATAGACATTTGATGAGATATTGCTGATTGTTTTTATGGACATGTTTCAGAGTGCCTGGGAGGTCATAATTTCATATTACAGGTGTGTTCAATGAAGACAAACACAAATTGTTTTTCATTTATTTTTTTTTTCTGAACAGTTTCACATAGTTTCATGTATTGTGACCTTGTAAGTTGTATATTGCTTGAGATGAAAAAACATGGTATATTTAGAAACTACATTCAATTTCCTTTCACAAAATGTATCCTTTTGTGGGGATAACTGTACAAAAAAACTGATCCCAATCAATTTTAAAACATAACCTTATAAACCACTCCAGCGCTGTCGAAAGGGCTAACCAAAATAGCCAAAAAACCTGTCGTACACAGGAATGCAAAACGCGTCTTAGCGAAAGGATTAATACAGTCTACAATTTCTGGTTCAGTTTAATTCAATTCTATTCACTTCTGTGCTATTCAATGCCACCCCACTGCTTATAAAATATGTTTTATTAGAGGCATTTCTGAAGACGTGAGGCCTAAAATGGGTTCCTTTCCAGCATTTTTAGAAACAGATTTCCCTAGCCTGATGTCCGATTATATTTTGAGATATTTGTCTCGCTCTCCGCATCTCCTCCTACCTCTCTCTAAGTTTTACACAATGGCAACATATTACTCTATAGAAGAAGGGTGATTATTTGACCTGGTTCTATCTTCAGGCTATCTTGACCCGAGAAACAGACACGACACAATATAATCGTCTCATGTCAATCATTCTCAGATGATCACAAAGTAAAGCAAATTCTTATCATTGAAACTCCTCTTGAAAGATGAAAGCTCAATGAGCGTCCGATATCCGGCATTGGAAACCATTACGGAACTTTCTCACCCTTCAAAGATAAAAGTTAGACCGAGATTAAGGACTGTCTATCGGTCCAAAAGGAACATATGTTGAAACTCCCAGGTTATCGCGACACGCTATCTGCTACTGCTATCACTGAGTGAAGCTGTGTGAAGGATCAGCTAAATGTAATCCTTGACCGTTGGTCAGTTTCAATGACAAATATTTGAGATGTCTTGATGACCATTAAAGTTCAGTAGTGCCTGCCGCCAAATCGTACATTACAGAGCTATTATCACCTAGACACTTTGTTACGTTATTTCCATGCATAACTTCTCGCCATTCTGTTTAATGATGGGCTACGTATCAATATCGACAGCGGTATGGTTAAAAGACGATTGAACAGATATTACGGTAAAGCAATGAATTATAAAAAAATGCTGGTTGTTGAAAAACTAACACAGCAGTGTCATTTTCCTAGAATGATGAAAATAGCTTGTGTTTTCTTGGTCAATTCTATTAACTCCCCCCACTCTGCTCAACTGTTTTCAACCATTCTTTGACGTACATCGATGCTGTGCCATAGAAATTTACCACCCTGTAAATAAAGTTCAAAACTGTTTGTTCCATGTTATACCCAATCCGCAGTTTCTTTTCATGAGTGTCTCTAAATATATCTACACCCACACATATCCCCTAACCCATACACACTTAAATCCAACACAAGCAGATCATTAAACAGAATTTAACGAATAACCGGATTTTATCTGAGCGATGTCACTCGTCAGCTGTATGACTTCCCAATGGCCATGGTGATCCTTGATTTGCTGAGTCCTATCGTGCAGGCAAGGACGTAACTGTTGTAACGGAGACGTCCGGCGTTAGCCAAGCCTACTGGCTGTGATTGACGTGTTTACCCAACTGCCTGTATGAACATCTCTCTTCCAATGTTGACTGTTGACACTGTGAATGAGTCTATCTCTACTCCCCTATCTCGATCATGCCCAATGTGACATCCATGTCTCTAAGTCTAAGAAGGCATAGGGCCTAGGGATTCATGAATAACCAAACACTGATCGATATCTATCAAATACACTTCTCGCCATGTACTATTAGTGTAGAGCTTCAGATTTTATTTTCCCTAAATTTGCTGTCTCTGACTCAATCCAAGAGACGCGGATTTACAAATTCTCCACTGTGGCTAAGCTACATAAGATGATGACCGTTGTAGAAGTGACGCCACTTGAATGGGCTTCAGGAATTAAACATAATCTAATGCCTGTGTACGGGCTGGCTCCACTTCCTGATTACAAATTGAAATGTATCATTAACCTGAGACTGTTTACACACGACTCAGAAAACATCATTCACTCACACCATGCACACATAATCTTATTTTACAATTCAGGAAGATTCACAGACATTAATCTGGAAGCGTGAAAATCCATGCACAGCACTGTCTACACTATGCTCAATACAAGCTGTCAGCAGATAAGTAAAGCATTTGTCAAACGATACCGAATATTTTTTTTTACAATCTTTTCCAGTTGCAAAATTCATTTCAAGTAACAGAATATTATACATGTACTTTATGAGACACCAACACTCTCCTCACGCCAGATGCAGTCTTTCTCGTTGAGCTAAAAATGAGATTTGTCACTTTCCATTTTACTGCAATACTCTAAGACCAGTCGAAGGTCAGCCTGCCATAACCCATTCATTTCAACGCGGGATAAAATGTCAGCCGTACTGTGCTGGTATAATAGCTGCAATATGTAGAGAAGTTTTTGGTTTTTTTTTCAGGCGGATATTTGACATCAAATACCCAGTGACAAAATCTCGTTCTTAATTACAGGATATCTCTTGTCATTATATAATAAGTGCAGGTATAAAGTGCTGCGCTGTAGCGTTGAGATTTATTCTTTTCCGTCTGGGAAGAAAACATGATTTAAACTTGTTTGTACAATATCCAGAAAAGATAAAACCGTGATCTTCTGGGGTGCACCTGTTGTTTTGAAGAGCGCCAGAAACGGGTAAAAAGTTTCATAACTACTTAAAACTATAGTATGACAATGTCTGTCTTATAATATAATCATGGAATTTGCTTGAACTTAAATCTGACACACGGACGGCAATGCAGCGTCTAATACGGAAATATTTTAATGCTAATCATGCACAAAATTATGTATATCAAATACTACATTCCTTTAGGCATATCGGCATATTTAGTAGAAAAACCATTCAGATAATGTCAAAGCTGATCTCAGTTCATGCACATATTCACAAAATAAATTACACCAGAAAACAAACACGATATGACTAAGACTACGTAGACAAATCAACAGTGACTGACAATTAATCTGCAACAAATGGCAAAAACTGTGAAAATAAGCAGTTCCTCATTGTGTAAGTGGAATTTAACTCTCCCACTGTAGACAAATCAACAGTGATTTGCATTTAATTAATCAGTAACAAATGGCAAAACTGTGTCAAAACGGGCAGTCCTTCAATCTGTAAGTGTAATTTAACTTTCTCGACAAATCAACAATGACTTACAATTAATCAGTAACAAATGACAAAAAACTGTGAAAACAAGGGATCCTTCATTCTGTAAGTGGAATTTTAACTTTTTCCGCATCAGAATTTCAGGTCCTCCCGTGGGGCTTCCTGTCAGTTTCATGATTATAATGTCTTCTTGCAGGACGCAGAGCGAAATTTAATGGCCACTGTTTGTGTAGTTGAGAGGCTGGCATGTTTGATGATCAAACAAGAGACACGATTCCAGTAATAAATGCCGTCCCAATTCTTCAACAATCAGCATCAAAACTTCGTAAGTGCATTGGGATATGCACAATGGTAAGTCAATGAATACATTGTGGTGTTTTAGAGAGTATTTAAACAAAAGAATGAGTTTCAGTGTGGTTTTACACAATTATGTCAGCTCCAACGAAGGTGTCTATTCTGACGTCATCGGGGTTAATGACGTAGCTACCGGAAGTTGTAGTTGTGGCGTCGTCATCGATTGAGGTCATGGACAGTTGTCTCGGGGTTGTAAAAGTACTCACTCTGGAATTTCTAGCCACGCTGTTATTGGTGATGGGGTGTGGCTTGTGAGCTGAGCTCCTGTCTTTGATAAAGTCCATACTGGAAGATTTGGTGGCAGGCCGCGCCCCTTGGTAGTGATTGGTCAGTTTGTGTTTGGGCGGCAAATCTGGCGGGCCTGTCTTGCCAGAAGTCTGAGCGAATCTCACGTGGTATGAGGATCTGCCGGTGTTTTCAGAAGATGTAAGTTTTCTGGCTGGAAGTTGTAGTTCGTCACTGCGTCTCCTTGTGGTCAGTCTGGGGGACTGTTCACCTGGGTGAAGAAAAGATCGGTATATTCATTGATTGCTTGGTTGGTTAATTGATTGATTGGCTGATTGATAAGTTGGTTGATTGGTTGGTTGGTTGGTTGGCTGATTGATTGATTGATTGATTAACTGATGTACACCTGGGTGGATAAGGAGAGAATCATTGACAAATACAGTCATGGTTGGACAAATCGCATCATCTCCCACGATATATTATTACCTTTTAGTTTCACCTGCTATCATTACAATATCCTCATAACTAAGACCACATTCACTACAGCCGTCATTATCATTTATTTTCATCATCCCTATCACTATCTTTGCCAACCAGTGGTCGACAGCTCTCATTAAATTCATCACTTTATCGCTTAAACTCTTGAACATGTAGCAACCGGGAGGTAGGCAGAATGAACACCCGCTCTAAACCCCTGGTCCCCTTAAATTGCAAGGTTCTATTTCTATGTTTCGGCTGAACGGAGTTATACGTTACACACCGCCTCAACGAGCCTGCTCCACAGTATGTCAAAGTATCAAGCGGATTCGGTGTGTAATTTGTAAGTATTACTAAAAAGAAAAAAGAAAGTCGTATCTCTAAACGCTTCGAGCACATGAAACTTAATTCATCAATTTCTCAAAAGTTGGTGGAAGGGAGTTAGAACCCTGTCATTCTCAGGTGATACTCTAGTGCCTCTGAGATAAATATTATAAGCAGCGATGAATGTTGTCGAATGCAGCAATGTATAGTGAATGAAAGCAGGGATTGTAATTTTTCCACTTAAACTTAAATCATTTCTATCTTCTCTTTCTGTGTCAATGTAGACCCCAAAAATAGTGGCAGAAACTGTGTTTGTTCGGGCTTAGAATGATGGGGTCTTCTCGGATTTACTAACAAATATAGAAAATTATGGTGTGCACTTCTTGTCTGTCAGCAGCTGGCTGTGTCTGACCGGGCTTAGTATGATACCTCCCTAATAGCGCCACCACCGTTTCACGTCAAAAATGTCACCCAGTTCACCAGCTGACAACGGGATTCTTACCTTTTACAATCTGATCAAAGTTGACGTCATCCACACTGTTGCCACGCCCACTGTCATTAGTGGTGGTGTCACCGGACGTATCACTGGTGACGTCATCGCCCTGGGATTGAATAGAGAACAAAAGACTGTTTAAAAAACATCAACAACACAGATTTCAATTTTTATCATAAATAAATACTGTACTGTCGGCCATCTCTGGTCCTAAACCTATTATTTGAAAAAAAAATTCCTAAGTAGTAGTTCTAATTTTTTGTATCTTATTAATTTTTTTCAAAACAACACTGACCAGTACATAGCTACTTTTGATTGTCCTCCATCCTCACTTAAAGTGAAAAATGCCATTACTGACGTGCAGGGACTTAATCAATTATAAGCAACTTAATACGGTTTATGTGTTTGTATTGCCCATTTTGTTTGAAATTACAAATAATCGTTTCATTTCATATTCCATCTATTTGGTAAAACATTCATGGTTTTGGTCAAATATGTTTGTTCTTCACATTAATTTCTTGACACATTTGAATTCACAGAAAAGCAAAAGAGTTCTGAGTACAATTTGAGCTTTGCGTTTTTATATTTAAGAAATAAAACATTATCTTCTAACTTATACATTGAAGCATGAAGAATGAAAACATTCCATGAGCAATAAAATACACAGAACACACTGAAACATGCAGCACAGTGAAGGAAATACATGCATAGATAGAAAAGTATTACAGTAGGCTACCATTCTCCCAAAAAAGCAAAGTAGGGCAGAAAAAAAATCAGTTTCTAGATCTAGTATTGAATAAATGACGCCAATCCCACCTTATCAGAACGTGCAACAATGAATTCGGTCACCGAGCCACTAGGCGCTTTAGGTGAGAAGAATTGCACTACATAAACGGACCGAATCTAGGTGGGCTCTGTGTGCAGTTGTTGAAATTATATAGTGCAATTCTTCTCACCTAAAGCGCCTAGTGGCTCGGTGACAGAATTCGGTGGCCTTTGTGTGGCTACCCTAAAGCGTGTGTGTACAGTAAAGGGTTAGAAGAAAGCACGTCAACACGATAACAGTCACACTGTTCTAGGAAAAAGCAAGAGGAGAGACAGAATGTAGCACAACAAACAACATGACAGAAGGAGACGCTACCAGAAGCGCCAACAGTAACGAGCCGCGTACAGCATGAGAAAGAATCAAGTAGACAAGACGGCTGATGAACAAAACGACTAAAGCTCTTGCACCGAGTCGAGACCTGCATTTTAGATCCTAATTATTATGCTCTGCATTTAAAAGAAATACTACAAAACGCAGACTACTTTTTTCATCGTAAATAATTACGTTCGGTAGTTACATATGAAATTCATTTTGCACTTACAGAGTAAACAAACTGGGAGTACTTTTTGTTGTTTTTTCGTGATTTTTGCCAATTTTAATTTGGCTGAAATGAATATGATTTGCAGAATAACTATATATATACAGCACTTGAAGCTTGCACTTAATTTGATGGGATAAAACACAGAAAAAATGTTGTTTATTATCATTATTTCTCATTATATAATTCAAATAAAAGAGACTATTGTTTTTAATTCATCATCTCTGTAGACATCTCTTCACAATATATACACTATATAATATGTGAAGAAGTGTACAGCGTTCCTTTTGTTACTTTGTTTGTCAATGTTTAAGGCAAAACAAGTAAGACAACAGACGTGGGAGGTAAAACTCGAGGGACAAATGCTGAAGTTGACCATGAGCGGTTGTGAAAATGGGAGGAGCTTTTGTTATTGATTTGTGAGTGGTAATGCGGCCGTCGACAGAGCACACATGCGGAAAATCGCCTGAAAACTCGAGCGAGGGAAAAAAAAACCTGGGTGTGGAAAGAGAAGGCTGAGGCCAGTGAGGGTCGGGCTGGGTGTTACACCCTGCATCTTGTTTGTGGAACTGGCGGTAGTTGATGTTGAATTTAGCTATGTCTTTATTGCTGCTGCTGTTGTTGTTGTTCTTTGTGTGGACCCTGTTTAGTATTGTCTTCCTACTATTTAATGTTAGCGTTCGTCTCGCAATGTAACAATGAAATAGAATATTGTTATAACTGTCCCCTTGTTACTTGTGCTATTGTGCTACATGACCAAAATTTGATATTTGCCCGTGTAACTGATTTTATTCTCGATATTGGCACGGTCTTTTTTGCTGTTGTTTTTTTAATTCATATCCAAGTATATTAAGAAAGAAGACTTTCATGGCATTCATTGGTGGCCAGCTTGTGAAATTAGAAATTTGCGAGGTCTACAGATCTGGAAAATTCCTAGCCCCATCGCTTCACGGTCCTCGTTTATTTTCTGTTTTCGCAATTTATCCATGCCCTCCGTTCAATAAGGGTGTGACAACAAATTTTCCAGCTTTCATCACCGCTCAAGAGTTAATTAATCTCACACTGAAGCCCAGTGGAGACCTCCAAATCGACAGTCTTTGCTTTATGTCGGAGACCTGTCAAAAATGTCATGGCGTGGAACGTCATGCGCGGAAAGGCGTGAGACGCAAGGCATCCGCTCAGAACGGGGATCGCACCAATATCGCACCTTTTTAGTCATGGTGCGACTCTGTGTCTTGTGAACCTAGGCAGCTGGATTACGATGGCCAGAAAAACGGCCGGTCATCAAACAGTGGGGGTGAAGGTAAAGCTGGTGGGTCTTATGGTGAGATTTGGATACCTTGTATCAAAGTTAAGGCATAAATCATGCCAAAAGGAAATACACCGTGTTATTTTCTGTCATGTTACAAGAAGTTTTATTTCCCGATCTTGGTTCAGGTAGAAAAACGTGCGAAAGGCTGGTTAAGGTGTGATTTAAATAAAAATGATACTCTCTGACATGTAAAGCCCTTGTCGTTGTAGGATTCATTTGTGGAAGTAAAATTTAAAAATTAAACGAACTTACTGTGGCGTTTAATTAGAACTTTGTCCAAACAATAAGACAATGGAGAAACAAACGGGAAGTCACGTGACCTAACCAGGCTTTACCCCGTGGTTGCACAACAAACAATAACAAGACAATGTAGAAGGAACAAACAGGTAGAGATGGGTGTAAATGGGAGGGCGTTTGTTCCTCTCTTGTCTCATGGTGTCGACAGTTCTAATAAAACGTCGCTATAAGTTCGTTTAATTTTTGAACTCGATCTCGGTCCATTCGCCAATGGGAAACAAACGAGACATTAAACACTAACGGAAGTACACAAGCTGGTTGGGGCCAGTGACACCTCCTTTGTTTCCCACTGACGAATGGATTGACGTTGGATGTCCAGGTTTTAAAAGAGTTTACTTTATGCCCCTGTCTTTACAAGCTAGTGCCTGCTGAAACCCTTCTCTCACTTGAGATATTTGGGTGCCGGTTTTACTGTTACTACAATGACATGACGTATTCTATTCACATGCCAGACTCCCAGTTGCGTGCTTATTCACAGTCTGTGTGTGTATCCGTGCGTGTGCGCTGAGAAAACAAAAATCCTGTTTACCTGTTTCCAAATATAGGTAATGGGCATGTATGTGTGCGTGTGTTTGTTTACCGAGTGAGACTAAGAAAAGCAGGGTCGCAATCCTGAGACTTCGTTGTTCCTGTAAGTGACGCTGTTTGTTTGTCCAGGCGCGCGGGGCCTTCTAGTTCTACACTCGTTGACACTGAACCTACGCGGGTTGGGAACCACAGAATGAGGCGGCCAGCACGCGACCTTTGTTCTTCTTTGTTTTATCTCCATTTTCTGAAAAACTGGAGGTCTTTTAGTATGTAGAAAGTGCACAGTTTGACACTTGTTTAAAATGCGTTGTGGCACTTATCATGCTGTTTCGCAGGTTTATCCTAACTCTTTATCATAATACTAATGCCGCAAATGTTTGACGTCAAATTTCGCAGAAACATGGAATTGTAACAAACAAGTCCTAAGGTCGCCAGTCACCACGAACACAATCTCCAAGCAGTATCATTTTAAACACCAGTTACATAAATTATATTGTAATCACCTAGAGCACACTTCACACGAACTAACCATTTTGTCATTGATAAAATTAAATTATACATGGCACAAAAACATTGCATTCGGAGGTTACCCAGCTAGTAAATATCTACTGTTTGTTTTAAATGTGCACCTATGAGTATTCAAAAGCATCAAGCATTTCCGGCCAGACACGGAAAGTATGCAGACAAGAAAATACGGCTCTAACAGTCTAATAGACAGACAGACAGACAGATATTGTCGCAAAAAAGACATATGAAACCGGTAGTCTAATCAACCAGAGCAAGCAAAAATGAGACTAAATGAAAAGCATGCAATGCGAAACTTACACCTCCACCCACAAACCCCAAAACTGAACAAGCGGGAAAGAAAGAGCTTGTCATACAGAACTTGCACTAGGAGAAGGGCAGGCGTGCAAGGTGAAAATGAAAAATTTCAGTTTTCCATAAGCAAAAAAAAAAAAAAAGTATTTATACCAGATTAATTCGAATTTCTCGTATGTGCAGAAATGAATCGATGAAGACAGAAAAGAAATCAACAATACAAGGCAGTACTACTGAAAGAAAGGGAATAGTAATATGTAAAGCAGTCCTCGTCAAAAAGTAGTTACTGAACGCTTAAAGTATATTGAAAAAGGCATACACTTCACTGGTATGGTTTTAAACTGAGGCAAGGAAGGTGCAATTTTACGAAAAACATGCAGGTGCCAGAAAACGGAGGAAGGAGAGAGGAGAGAAACCCTTATGGTGGTACCTACATGCCCACACGTGCTGACGGGCTCATACGTCACACCACTGACCTGTCTGGGTGAGCGCTGGTGATACATGTCATCGTCACACGCCCTACCACAGGGTGAGTTGAACGTGAGAAATGGAGGCAATTCATCCCGAAGGGAGGTGAGATGTGGTGAGGACGATCTCCCTTCAGTCTCGTCCAAACTGAAACTCACAGCCTTCCCCTTGGACGGGTTCTGCATCTCTGGGTGAGACAGCTGAAGCTGGAAGAATTTCCCATCCTCTTTTGTTTTGCCGGTGCCTCCGGGAGGAGAGGACAGATCATTCATGTTGTATTGTTGCTGGTGGCTGCTTGATTTCGACCTCTCCATGACCCCACTGTTCATTTTCTCTTCATCGCTTAGATTATCGGGCCCTGGTAAGTTATGGAAAACGCCCTTTGGGCTTGGCTTCCGCCGGCTGTTTCTGTCTTTCTGAAACACCACACAGATGGCCACGATGATGAGGGTGGAGAAGATGATGGTAACAGCAGCAACAACCGCAACAATGATGATATAATCCTCTTGTTTAACCTTGTCACCTTTCATCAAAGCTTCTGTAGCGTTGTCATACTGGACATCGACTCTCAGTGAAGTGGTGTTAAATTTAGGAGGGAGACCTCGGTCAGACACAATAATTCCCACTTCATAGTGTTTTCTGTTCTTTAGTCGGGAAGCCTGGGCGATTTTAAACTCTCCGTTCGATTCGCTGATTTCAAACGCACGATCCTCATTCCCAGAAACGATAGTGTATCTTAAACTGCCATTATCACCAGAATCGTCGTCGTAAGCGATTATACGACTTAGGGTTACGCCCGTTTCCGGTAAAGTGGAGATGAGGACTGTGTGATTCTGAGATTTAGGGAAGAGAATACTGGGACTGTTGTCGTTGATGTCCATGACTTCCACCAACACACTGGCACTGGACATGAGCGGAGGGTCACCTTTGTCCCGCACCATCACTGAGAAAGAATAGTTCATTCTTTCTTCTCTATCCAGCTTGGTAGAACTCAGTATAGAGCCGTTCTGGAGAACAGTGAAAGCACCGTCGGCGCCGTCAAGAGATCCTGTGAAAAAGAATTCTAACTGGCTGTTCACACCTTCTTCGTCAGCGTCATGGGCTGTCAGCTGATCAATGATTCTAGTGCCTGTTTCTTCCTCTTTTGTTTGTATTCTGAACACTCTTCTGTCAAATTGTGGCGCATTGTCGTTGACATCTTCCAGTACAATTGACACTTCAGCTGAACTTTGTTTTTGCTCCGGAGTTCCCCGATCTGTGGCATAGACCAAAAATATCATCACAGGCGAAGTTTCTCTATCAAGATTACCGACAGCTGTAATGACGCCATTTTCAATGTTAATGCTGAAATATTTTTCATAGTCTGGGTCAATTGTGTACCGAACTTGCCCGTTTGGACCTTCATCTTTATCGCTAGCACTGACCTGTAGGACAAATTCGCCACTTTTTCTCCCTTCTTTAATCCTTCTAGAATATCGAGACTGGGTAAACTCAGGGGCGTTGTCATTGGCATCCTTTATCTTTACTGTAAACGTTGCTGTTGAACTAAGTGGTGGGTCCCCTTTATCCACGCAAACTACAGACAAATTATAAGAAGATCTGGTCTCGCGATCCACCGTTCCTTGTAGAACTATCGTGTAACCTTTATTGGGTACTGGTTCCATCCTGAATACATCGTTGCCGACATCACAGACTACGTCGTCGCCGCCATCGTCATCCACTTCCACAAAGGCCACGAAGAGTCCTCGGCCAGCAGGCTCTAGAACAGATACAACGTTGTTTTCCAGGCTAGCTCCTACTGAGGTAACTGAGACGCGGGGAGGTCTGTTGACTGTATTGATGACATTAACACGAACTACTGTTTGTGCCTTCTGTCTTGGACTCCCGGCATCCTGTGCTTCTACAATGAACTCTGACATTCCAGATTTCAATGGTCCTACAACAGAAATTTCTCCGGTAGTTGAGTTTATATGGAATTTCGACTCAAGCATTGACTTTTGTAAGTTACTGAAATCATATGTCACAAGAGCATTGTTGCCCTCGTCCGCATCCGTGGCCGAGACTTGTACGATAACTTTGTGAAGAGGAATGACGCCATCAATGACTACACTATAGGTGTCGTTTAGAAAAGAGGGTTCATTATCGTTTACATCAGTAACATCCACAGCCACAAGCAGTACCGATGATTTGGGAGGTGACCCGCCGTCATAGGCAGTGATTGTGAACTCATACTTCTCCTTGGTTTCTCTGTCCAAAGATTGCTTCAGTTTGAGATCAATCTCAGAACTCCCATCTAAAGTTTGCGAGGCCGTAAGGTCAAAAACCTCTTTAAAATTACTGAGTGTGTAATTCTTCACTTTGAACTCCGGCTTGAAGTCTCGATCGTTTGCGCCTGAGATTTTCAACACAGTATTGATAGAATTGCGCTCTGAAACCTTCAGCACTACGTTCTTCTGTTCGAAAATGGGCGCATTGTCATTGATGTCATTGATGGTCAAATGTACAGTGATGACCTTGGAATCAAATTGGGATGGTATCTGGGAAGATGCCAAGACGTTGATTTTTAGTACACAAGTTTCCTCCACCAGACACCAAGCCTCCCTATCTATGCGCTGGACAATGTAAATAATCCCACCGTTTCTAGTGATATTGAAGAGTGACGCTGGAGCACTTGCCTGGTTCAGAATGCCGTACTGTAGAGACTTTTTATCCTGGTCCGTCAGCTCGGGGAATAGACTGGGAACTTGAGCGATGTTGCCAACTTGTGTTGACAATGGAAGTTCTTCGTCAAATGTGAAAGTGGCATCAGGTGCTTGGCTGAGAGTGAGTCCACAGACCCCGAAGAGTACGAGAATTAATAATGTGTATTCTGCCATTGTCAGCGTAAACTTTCCACGCTGTAAAACTTGTAAAATGGCTGATGTCGCTAAAACATATTCAAGTGATACTTTTTTAAAATTATATCACGATGGCCAGATGTTCGCTCAATTTCTGATCAATGAAAGTCCAAAGTACGACGAAAGTCCCTCACTTTACAAGTTAAACGATCTTCGTTGCGAATCAAAACAAGTTTTTGTGTTACACTACAAGAAGAAGAAAATCCGCCAGACTACAAGCAATTTCTTGGCCGAATCGACACACAGACAATAGCCAACACTTGTGGAAGTTCACCCAGGTTTATGTCCAACTTATAAACAACCAGCCACTAATCCAACTGTTTTACAGCTTAGCTCAGCCCGGGCTCAACTGCTCAAAGAGTAAACTGACGTCGACGGGAATCTCTCACCGACAGTTATCTCCCTTACACCACGCCGCTCCAACTCTGGATATCTCAAATTCCACGTCAGTCAGCAGCGAGACTTCAATACGTTAATCCGCCGGCTTTACTGCGACAAAACAAGCTCCACTTGGTTTGGACGCCTCTAAATCCTTTGTTGAAATGTCCCTCGCCAGTGCTCGGACACCTTTGGGTCTTGTCTCGTGTTTGTTTTACAGGCTATCTGGCCAGTTAATTGTTTGGAATGCTCTTCTTTTTTTTTTTAACCTGTTTGTTTAAAAAGTTCCCACAGGACAATGCGCGTAAGGTACGAACTAATGCTGTGTTTTGAGTGCAATGTGAACAATGTCCCAAGTATTCCAAAAATGATATGATGCACTCAATATATAAAATGGTGATTGATAAATGGGGTTGTTTGCGTGATTTAATAACTGAAGACAGCTGCTAATGACAGACAAATGTTGCTGTTTTTGTTGTTTCAGAAACTAACGAACTGGTGTAAAGTGCCACAGATGATGTAATGAATGTGAAAAGTCCCGGACACAGATAGACAATCCGCGATAATTGAAATCACAGCTCCGTGAAAAAAATGTGCAATCCCTCAAGAAGCATGAAGTCCGTAGTTTGTACGGAAATGACTGAAACTGGGGATTATATCAGTGTCTCTAATGGGCTCAATCTATTCCTTAGTCCTGGTGTCACCTAGTTGTGTCTTTCATGTTCCTGTGTCCACTCAGACTTCGCTCTGGAGGAAGTTTAGCCGCTGCAGGACATCTGTAAAAACAAAAACAAAGAGTGATTAGTAGAGTTTGCGACAGGACGTTCCACAGTTATACATGGTTTATCTTTCCCTGCTAGATAACGCCAGTACTTACATCCTCAAACATTCCCCAGCAATTGGTCAAAGGTTTACCTATAGCAGGGTCATTTGTAGACTACTTCGGGTCATTAATTATTGGTTGTGTTCAAACAAATCCTTCCTGGACTTATCGTGGTGTTGCCGGTAGGCATTTTTCTGGTGCTCGGATTGTAGGCCGATGCACATAGTAAACTATGCAACCAGTTTGATTTCTGCTATTGTGACGGTTTTCACGCTGTCTGTTTCTCTACCTTCGTGACTGTTATTCTTCAAAGCATTGTGTCACTGTTGCTGGTCAAGTCAATTATATCAGAAACTTTGTGGAGTCGTAGTACAGACTTTTATCTAGAAGACAAAATAGGTCACGTTTCTGGTGGAGAGATTTGTTTACCACATGAGAATTTTACTATGTAAATTTTATACGGAACAATGAATTCTATTGCAAAATATATGGAGCTCTGGATACCAAACATAAATAAAGTATCCATTCGAGAAAAATAAAGTTATCATTCTGATAAGAAACTCGTATAATTATGTAATAGAGTGAGAACGTGAAGGGACGATCAGCAAGATGGAAAATCTCCACTAGACAAGAATAAAGGAAAAAAAGACAGACCAACAGAAAAAATACATGAAAGAAAGTTAACGTGGCAGTTAAAAATCAAGAAGAACGGACCGAACAAGGCCGCTGCCCGGGCAAAATTCTAAAAAAAACAAAAAACAACCCTAATCCTTACCACAAAAACACACAGAAACAAGAACGAAAAAAATAAAACCAAGAAAAGTGAGGCGTAAATGCCAATGGCAACGAAACGAAACCTCCTAAAATAAATACCTAAACAACAGAAGGCACGAAAGATAGCCACGACGATAAGAAAAATCTCTGCCAATTGATTGTGTCTATAAAAAAAAAAAAAAAAAGGAAAACAATGTTGGATGGTGAATTTGGATGTGTCAGTGAAGAGCCACACATCTCCTGTCTAGTGTCTAGTGCACATTGCCAAACTAAGGGCAGGCAATATCAGTGTCTGTCAACAGTCAATGTTAGTGGCCAAGTCAAGGGCTGTAAGCTGAACATTTGGCTCACAACCTTAACCTAACACGTTTCTTGTTAATATTTTTTATTATTGAAAGGCAAGAATGATGGTCTTATACATCTGGGCCAACATGACATTGTAAAGATTCTGTTACTTCCTAAGAGTGGTATAAATCATCTCTCTCTCTCTCTCTCTCTCTCTCTCTCTCTCTCTCTCTCTCTTCCTCTCTCTCTCTCTCTCTCTCTCTCTATCTCTCTCTCTCATCTTTGCCGAATGCAATGCACAATAATATTATTATATTGCTACACTTGATGTTAGCACACTTTTGCATTAGACAGATAACGTCGCTGACCATTCGCACCGGTGGCGCGCAGTGGTACAGAGTAACGCATCGCGACATGTTTCTTCTGTCTGGTTGACTGTGTATCATGTCGGTGCATGTATTACAATATAACACATCGCTGCTTGACACTGGTGCTGTGTGGTGCAACTCCCCTAATGTTCGTTGCTGACAGGGCAGAATAAATGCCGTCCTTTGACACCCAAAGCTTCGTCTTCAACCAGATTTTGTATTCTCTCTGATCGGTGGTGGTAGGAGAGGAAAGGGATGGGGAGTCATCCCCCCTCAACCCCCAACTCCTCCTCTCTCTTCCTTCTACAGCCAATCTGCTACTGTTTTCCATTAGATACAACCCCTCTCTTTCTCTTCTCTTCTCCTCCCCCACTGTATCTCTCCTTATCTCGTTTTCCTTCCACGTTCACACTTTTCAATTTTGATCCCTTCGTTTTTCATCCGTCAAGCCAACTGGGTTGCCCAGTGGTTAGAGCACATGATCTGGGCGCGACAGGTTCAGCTTCGAATCTCACCCGGGATCCGACCCTATCTTCTCACCACGTTTACAGGCTATTCACTAACCCCGCAAACCTACTGCACACCCCTAGTACCGTCTCTTGTTAATATACTGAAAAACGACGTAAAAAGTCCTTCAGAATCGTCCCCAGAGTCCTTTCCTTTCCATCGTCTTTTCTCATGTCTTTGAACAACAAAACTGCTGACGCTGACAACAATGATAATGACAATAAGAACAACTCCATTGTTTTGATAACTTCATCGGCTCCTTGCGAATTGCCGTTCTTATTCACAAAATAGTGTTTTCCTACACCTTCCCTACCTTCTACTTTTCGTCTCACACATATAACCATTGTCTACAACTGTATGACAAATGGCTGGCCTTCACAATTATTCTAATATAGTTATATTCTTTATCTGACAGCTACAAGCTATTGCAAATTTATGGCGGGATCCAGTTGTACCTGAGCTCATTTCTTAAGTCTAATTCCCAGGCCCTTGATGTAGTATCCCACACTTACACTTCCCTTTCTTTCACTGACAGCCAGTTATTTTTGTTTTTGTCCTCCATCCACACCAGCCGAGCCAACGAAATACTAAATGGAATGTTTCTTTGGTCAGTAAAAGTAATGAATTGCCTGGGACTGTGAATTGTGGTACAAAAACAACAAAATTAAATGGCATTATAGCTGACAGTAGTACCATTGCTTTGTTTCAGGTTGACAGTTGACATTATTAATGGTTTATCTTACGAGATTAAAATTTATATCGCCTTAGTCAGTCTGTGATAAATGTTGTGATTATGGTTGTTATTTTTTTATCGTTGATAGTAGTGGTGACTCTTTTCCTTATGTGTTTTTCTGTTACAGGAACGGACAAATTCATCTGCTTTTTATCTTTGAAACAATTCGTAGTCATAACTATATGAGTTGTTGTTCACAAGGCATCGTTTTGTAATGTTCCCACATAACGCCGACTCAGTACGGAAAACAAAAGGGATCATTATGTTTCAACTAGATTGAGTAACAAGAATGGATCTATCAAGGCCATCTGGTTTGATAACTGATTTACCATGCATAACAGAACTCACTTTTTAATGTTGATTTGTTGCCAGATCAGTTATTGCTGGGCTTTATTCAAAGGACATAACATTATCTCCTTTCAATTTAAAGATCACGAGAAATACAGGGGGCATAAAACAAAAAGGGCAGAAGAAGAAGAAACCTGCAGTTTTTCTGTTCTTTCCAGTTGTTTTTTTTTTTAACTTTTAGAAATAGTTTTAACCCTTTTTAAAGACCACCCTAAAATATAAAACGGTTAATCCACTAAAAGCATGGTTCTTCCTTTGACCTGCTCTCATGTCCTGTACACGCACATTATTACAAATTTAAAACATCTCTTGGGTTTAAACCCAACCCCTCTCATCTTTTAAATGTTGTTATGTGCAGAGCAGAATTTCCCTCAGCTATCATCCGACCATTTATGATGTTTCACATAAAGATTAACGATCCGGATCTCCATTTTTTGACATTACGACACAGAGTTTATGACACGCCCTTGAAGTTTAGTATCTGTATCAGCTTGACGACTTTTACAGCTCATGGTATAACCCTCCCTCTATCTCTATGCCGTTTGCGAGATCATCATGAGATCCTCCATCAAATAATTCCAGATATTTGGAACTGTTAGTAAATGTCCCTAATAACCGACACAGTAATGAACGGGAATAATTATTGTCAGGAAACCTTTGAAACCAGTTCTATAATAACCATCTCTTTGTATTGTTTTTTGATGTTTCCCCATTAAGCCCCACTCTTTATTTTGACATCTAGAATTAGAATTACTCGGAACTTAAAGGCAGAATCGCTTCACTCAGTGATCCTTAACCGTTTGTATTCTGCATTTATACAGTGTTTAAAATTAGGCGCTTCCTTGCTTAGCATATGGACTTGATTCCGTTGTTGTTCTATTATGTTTCTAGCAAAGGTTTAACCTGTGCGGTCACTACCGCCGAGCTACACATTTTTCTTATCCTTTGCTTGTTACAAGTTGTTTCACGCTGTCATTGCTCTCGGATAAATATCCAATACCATTTCTTTGTTCGCCCCATGCTACTGAATGTGTCATATCCTTGAACGCCTTCAACCCTTCTAATAATAATATTGTTTCTCATTTCATCCTTTTCCATCCTCCTATTTTTCATTATCTCTCTTATTATCTCTTTCATTGTCTCTTATTTTATGTTTGCCTTTCAGGCATTGATTCAGCTAAATGTTTCATGTCTGCTTTGGGGAAACAGAAATGTTCCTTTATACCATTTCTTCCATATAAAGGTCTTTCGATTACATGGCCTGGTTACTGCAAGGATGCTCTCCGTCCCACAGGTCAAGCATCCAGCGACGTTCAACTTTTAGAGCTAATGTTTTATGAAGTGAGCTGTGTAATGCAGATTAAGTGGAGGCATAGAAGAACAGAGTGGGGCCCATATCCAGAGAAATGAGACACCACCATTAGCTCCCAACTTTATGAAAACGAGCTCTCATTTAAAGGGGATCTTGATAAATGAGTTATTACGTCAGATCGAGAAGCTTGGCCTTCGCAGTTGGTAACCGATTTTGATCCCTTGAACTCCTCGTAATACCAAAGATTTGTCAAGGAGTTGTTATGCAAAATATAATGTATGAGGAAAAAATGCTTCATTCTATAAATATGGTGCCCGGGTGTCCAATTTATGTTTTTGGACACAGAAACGAAAGAATTAAAGGCAGGGAGAGTGAAAAAAAACAGTAACCGCGCCATTTCAAAATAGACAAATAGACGGATAATGTTTTTCTTAGAGACAAGTATACAGTGGAGGAATATAAAAAGTAAAAGAAAGTGATAAGAAAAGAAATGCGTCCTAGAGAACGGAAAAACAAACCGACAGAATGTCGCTAGAGAGAGAGAGAGAGACAGACAGACAGACAGACATACAGACAGAGACAGAAAGAAAGAGAGAGAGAATTAGAGAGAGACAGAGAGATGGAGGCGTTTATAAGACAATGTATGAAAGAACAATGCACAGAAAGAAAACGAGCTATTGTAATGATTGATTTCCTGAGAGAAAATGTCTAAAATGGAAAAGAAAATAGGGAGAAAAAAACCACACACATATATTTATAAGCCTGGGAAGCGTTAAATGAAGGATAAATGACCTCACAACAAGGCAGGAGAAAAATAAACCAAAAAGGGGGAGGTAGGAGAAAGCGAAAAAAAAATACTTGGACAAAAACGCCGCGAAATGGCCATCAGTGAGGCTGAGACAGGGCCCAGGCGTGATGAGAGAAAGAATTGTCACTAATGCACAACTGGGATAAGAGATTAGGACAGAACTGCAATTATTTCCTCCAGCACTGGAATGGCAAATGAGGTCAACTGATGCGGCCTTTCCATCTTCTTGGCGACCTTAGTTTCCATCACAACGTCCTGCGTCTTTTACTTCTTCTAATTGTTAGTCTTTCTTCTTTCTTCTGTCTCGTGACCATTCGTAGTTCTGACTGTCCGTCTGTCCGTCATTCAGTCTGTCTGTCTGTCTGTCTCTCTCTCTCTCTCTCTCTTTCTCTCTCTCCGCTACCATCATAGTATAACATATCTCCATCATCGTCCCATTATCTATAAATGACTATCAAATATTTATGTAGTTCAATTGAAATTTTCTCTGCCTCCGGTTATTCTTTCCTTCGTCTTCTTATTGCTCCATCTTTTGCCCTTTTTCGGTTCTTTATCCCGAGACACAGTCATGAAAACAACTTCTCATACAACTGTTTTCTACCATTTGCCCATGTTCTATTTGTTTTCGTCATACTTCACCAAGACTGTCATTCATTTACATATTTAACTGCCTCGCACCCATTCTCTCCTCATATAACTTATAGTTATAATTAATCTTTGATGGGAGAAGAAAAATTCCCGAGACGCCCCCAAGTGCAGGTCCGAAGACGTACTGTAAATCCACAAAAACCTGATCAGAATACCAGTACAAACTAAAACCGCCATAAACAGTCTACAAGAAATCATTATGACCGAGATAAAGCCTTTGTCTGACAAGGAAATGCAATTAACCCTCGACGTCCGGGAAATTCTAGAAATGATACAACTTCTGAGAAATTCATAGTTTGTTCCCCTCTTACAATCAAATTGTCAGGCAGGAAATCCTTAGAACGCTTGATGCTGAACGAGATTCTGAATTCAGTTTTGAAAGAGAGTGATTAAGTAGTTCATCTATTGCCCTCGCTCCCAATTTTATCGATGACCTGTCAAAATAGAATAAGAACAAACCAAAAAAAAAAATAATAATAATAATAAATTTTAAAAAATAGGATAAAACGTCTAATACTGCGATTTCTCTCTTCAGATTTCTGCCCTATCATCATCATCATCATTGCCTTTCTCACCCTGGATCAGGGTATAGGCCACCAACAAACACTTCCCATCCCTCTCTATCATGGGCCAGCCTCTTTACATTATTCCAAGTCTTTCCGCTTCGTTGCACATCATTTTCTCTGGCTCTTCTCCACGTTCCAAAGACGAACTATTAATAACTTTTTGGGCGGAGGGGCGGGCTGGGAGGGGGAACCATACTTCTTTTTTCACAATTCCACCTCCATCTATTTTTTAATTTAATTTTATTTTATTTTATTTCTAATTTGATTGGTGATATGGTTGTTTTTTTGTTGTTTTTTTAACAGCACCATTCCGAGTTACTTCAGCTTCAAGCAATATGTACCACTTATTAATTCTTCCATGGCGTCAGTAGTTTACAAGCTCTTCGCCACAAGTAGAACTTTTCAAATTATGAGGTGTGTAGCGAGGATTCAGACTTGCGGTATGATTTTTCAATTTGGAGATGGCTGACCTAATTAGACAAAAGTGGGACACTGACGATGACCTATTCTCCAGTCCCAACCTTTTAACTTCCCTGTCAACGCCTATGTAAGACGATCGGCATTTTCTAATTCGGACCGGATTAAAAAGCACTTGAAGAAAGCGGAGTTGTACAGTAATCAGATGAAGGAAGCTGCCCATGTCCCTTGCCGATTGTCAACGGCATTGTGTGGATCGAAAAAGCTCATGAATAGATATTGGCTGGGGACGCCATCTTTCCCGGACGCCGTGTCCCTTGGGGGAAAGATAAGGAATGGTTTGCGCCAGAAGACGCTGCAGCAAGATGGAAGAGGGCGGCGCTACTGTAATTTAATTTCTGGCCAAACGTGTACGGGGCCGCCCCTGTAATGACTGGTAACGAATGTATCAAACGTTCTAAGCTGAAATTTGTCTGGGGATCGGTTTAGTTGTCGCTAATGAGTTTGTGTGTGCGGGTGTGTTTGGGTGCAGATGGGTTTGTGTGCTAAATTTTGTGCATTTGAATGTATCTGTGTGCGTAGGTACGGGTGGGTGAGTGTGTACGTGTGTGTGTATGTGAGAGAGAGCGAGAGAGAGGGAGGTGTGAGACGAGAGAGGTAGAGGGAGGATGGGAAGAGAGACAAAAGAGAGAGAGAGAGAGAGAAGGGGAGAGAAGAGAGAGAGACGAGAGAGAAAAATAGAGAGAAAGGGTGAGGGAGAAAGAGAAATAACGAACGAAAAGAGAGAGAGAGAGAGAGAGAGAGAGAAAGAAAGAAAGAAAGAGAGAAGAAAGAAAGAGCACAAGCGTACCAAAAGGGCGAGTTATGAAATTATGAATTAAAAGCCTGAAAGCAGTTCAGAGATGACACGATATTACCACATTTATTTGTGAAGGTGTTGTGGTGAATATTTCAAAGAACATTGCTTTATAAATAACCCGTCAGTAACATGATCTATTAAGACGCAGCATATTCATTCTTACGTTGAACAATATACGTCAATGTCATTGTGCTATCTATGGCCTGCTATTTTCACTCCAAGAGTTACGAGATTACAGTGAGAAACCACGCGGCGGGAATCTTTTCATATGAAAAGTAGTGTCGTATTATAAGTTTATTTTATGTGACTGTTCTTACCATAACCTTTGGCGTGCTACTGTCTAGTGCCTGAATCTGGGACCATTATTGTGGTAAAGTCTGCCGACGCGGACGGAAAAAGACCGCACACGGCAAACTAAGTCAAATTTATTTTTTTAAACATCATTTTATAGAATAAAATGTGCGTATGTTTCTATCTGGGTTATAGACTTTGTACGACTTATAGTTGTTTTTTTTTTTTAGTACTAGATGAAGTAGTACTAGATGAAGTAGTACTAGATGAAGTAGTACTAGATGAAGTTCCCGGCATTATCTGTGAACCCACCGTGCTATCTTTCTCTCTTTTTGATTAGAAAGCTTCCCATTGGCTACAGTCTTACTACAGATTTCATACGCACCAGAGCACTAAGGACTCATTTCTGGTAGGCAAACTGCGCGCACCGAATTGAACGCGTATTAATACATCGTTTCCGAAGCGGTGGGCTTACTAAGGGGAGCCAAAACAAAGATCATTGTATTTTACATTTTTACAACTTTTTATTTACAAAATACCTGAAACTTGAATAAACACAATCAGTCGATACAAAAGTGATTGGGCTAGATTAGTTAACACTTAGAAAAATTAACTTTCATAATTGTTGAAACTGTCATTTAGGCTGCAGCGTCGAGCAAAAAAAAAAGGCAAAAAATTGCACAACAATGAATTACTCCCGCCACTATTTTTTTTTAATAATAAGATTTCAGAATGGTTATTGAACAAAGATTGGAGCAAAATGTTTTTTGCGTCTTCTGTAGTTTTCATTTTTTGGCATGTGCGGTGTTTTTTTTTTTCGTGAAATGACAGCACACGAGAAATTTAAGGCTGCGGGCAGTTGTGATTATGAAATTATCAGTAAGTGGTCTTGTCCGCAGCTCCGCTCCGCTCCGCTATTTTACAGAAAATGACGTATGAAAAAGTAGATCACACTTTGCCTTTGTATGCTAGTCTACAGCATCCGTTCCGCTCCGCACCTCGCCGCTATAGAGGCAAAGGAAGTTTTGCATACGCCACTTTCTGTAAACACCCCCCCCCCCCCCTCTCTGTTTTCAAAAAAAAAAATTATTAGTTGTTGTTATTTTTGGTTAAGCAGATTACGCTGTCTGACCTGAGATCAAAACGCAAATAACTAATACAACACATCTTTTGATATTCCCCAGATCTCAGACAAAGAATAGGAAATAAATTACCTATGGCTTTGTGGCTGAGACCATACGTTCTTCCTGACTAGACTACGTGAGACATTCACATCAAGCCCTGAAGTTGCTCAAATTCCCTTGCACAATTACTCACGCAGCAGGAGATGCAGAACCAATAATTACTCTTACGGCATGCCATAGTAATACCTTGAGAAAAAAGCGCTCCATTTACCAGCAACATCGCTATAAACCAATTATCTTTCATGCAGACATCTGAGGCCGTGGATCAGATTTCCAAACAAACAAGTGATCTACAGCAGGAAACACGACCGACCAGACAATTGTGAAAATAAATTGCAAATAATCACAGATAAAATTACAAAATACATTAATAATCTTCCTCACTGCACGTCCTGTGTAACGTTGAGAACTGATGCTCCGGCTTCACCACCAACTGGGACTTGCTCCAGTTTCTATAAGGCTTCAGAGACCGGACTCTCCAACACACCAGTAACGGTAAGTCAAATAGCTTTTCGTGAACGAAGGGGGACAATGTAGGAAGCTTTTTATTACCGCGCGACACTGGGTTTTATTCATATCCTGTGCAAAGGCTTAGCAAATCGTACTTCAAGCTCATAGGTATCAACTGGTACTTCAATACTCAATCTCCGATTCAATTTTTTGTAGAAAATTACACGCTGCGTCATTTTCCAGTGAATTTAACATGTTAACACACTAAAGCTGGTTGACATTAACTGGTACTTGAATATTCAAAATCCTTTGCGATTTAATTTGTAGAAAATTACATGCTGTTACATTCTCCGATGTACTCAACAGACTAACGCCGGTTGATATCACCTAGCACTTACAACATTCAATTTTCTCTGCCATTTAATTAATTTTGAGAAAATTATCATTTCACTGTACATAATAGACTTAACGTATTTTCAGAGTGATTACGCTGTACGACGAATTATGGCAGTATTCCCAGATTTCTCTGACGTACGAGTTCATTCTTTTTTTTGTTGAGATCATAGCCTCAAAATGAATGACTTTAGCAGAATATCACTAAGTATAAGCTGTTGTCTGAATTTGCAATTTTGCAGCTGCTCCAAGTAAAACTGCCTGAACTTTGTTTGTTTGTTGTTCTTAAGTTAAGTGTCCTTATTAATTAGTAAAGTCATGGTTTGACGTCTTTTTTCTGAGTGAGTTAGAAGATTTTGTGTGTATGTGTAAGTTCCTCGAAATTAACAAAACAAATTGTGAAACAACGGGGATCATTATAAGTAACTGAAAACAAGCCAAACCAAACAAAAAAATATATATAGATCTAAACATGGAATCTTTATCATCGCAGAAATAAAAAGAACAAAATCTGTAGTGCTAAAGAGTAAAGTCATAATTATGTCTTCAACACTGACTTTTAATGCTTGCTATAGTTTTCTTCAAGTCGGAAGGGTGACATCATCCGTACAGAGATGTGGGCGCACAAATCGGTTTATGGTGACCTCTTTTGCCAAAAGCATTGCCACACCTACAGTGGAGAGTGCTGTGATTCATTTCAAATATAACTTGGTTATAGTCGCCATCTACGCCGTTTCTCCTGCTGGAAAAGGTGGGGTTTACGGGGAACAACCATGCCTAAATGACCATAAAACTAACGGTAGGAGGCCCATGCTCTCACTGGGACCCAAGTGAGAATCACACTATGGACAACTGTAAACTGTTTCTTTAACAGGTGGTGGGAAATTCCGCTTTGACTGATTTCTCATCCTGAGGAATGTATGATATGATTTTCAATGCAGAGAAAACAACAGCATGAGAACTACACCATTGGGCATTAGAAGATGGCGTCACTGTAAGACTTGTATAATGGAAAATATCATAAAGTCGTATAACATAGTCATATTGAGATCAGCTTTCTGTGAGATGACAATTAAGTTTTATTTCTCTACACTGGAGTCAGCAAGAAGCCTCGCCACTGACAGACTAGGACTTGTCAGGAGGACAAAGAGTACACTAGAAAAGGGTTCACTGAAGTAAAGGCATGCAAGACATTCGGGAATGGCAGTAATTCAAATCCAGACTGGCGAAAGAAGAAACTGAATCAGTCACCAGGAAGCTCATAGTGACAGTGGTTCTTTCATGGAAGACCCAAGTATAAAAATGACTTCTTCAAAATTACAAAGAAAACCTCAATCGCATATCTCCAGCAGCATAATTATCAGGATTAAAGAAAGTGAGACTGAGGTTCTGCTGTAAAGTCTTCGGAAACAATTAATTCACAGAATAAAAACCATAACACATTGGGTGTGAGAAGAAACAACAAACAAATTTTCGCTTTTTTTTTTTTTTTCTTTTCTTTTTTTTTAAAATTAAGTTTACCTCAGCTCAACTACATGCAATGCTTTAAGCGGCTTCACTTGAACAATCTCTTGCAGGAGGTCTAAAGCAATGAAATATTTATTGTGTTAATTCTCCTTGCCGGTGCTTGAAAACGTCAGTCGGATTTTCTTTGGGACATTTGAAATCCCATTTCACAATAGCGGACTTGAGCAGATCTAGTGGGACGTCATGTTGTGAGAAAAAGGGGGAAACTATTAAAACTATATATTACCCATGGAGTGCACTGTATTAAGCGGTGGGAATGGGCCTCATAAAATGATGAAGAAACAAGTTGAATCACGGATGTATTGCGAGATTTATTCTCGATGATATCATCCACAGCAATAGGAACAATTTAAAACAGAGATTAAAATTTTATAATTGAAATCTTTAGGTGTGTGTTTTTTTTTCCTGAAATGTCAGTCTTTGCAAGGCTAAATTTGACGGGGCAGCTGCAGTTCCATACGTCAACATACACCTCCCTAGATCAAGTTTTGTGATTGGAGTCTCTCCTGTCTGTCTGTGCCTATTGTGTGTCTGCTTGAAGTCGTTTTATTTATGAGTTCAGACGCTTTCCCCTTCAACCTGGGAGTAGTCTTAGAATTTCATTTCAAGACAATAAGAAAGACAGATACAGATATAAAAGACATCTACCTAATCAGACAGTCAAAAGCACAAGTGGAATGAACAGCGGAGATCTATGTAGATGATGCATGTGCAAAAAAAAAACACACAGAGAAGCGAACTTGTAGACAGATGAACAAGTGAAACTCAAACTAAAGCAAAACGAGGATGAAAAGCCTAAACCTTCTCATTTCACGCGGATTGAAAAAATAATTAAATTGGATCGAGGGGGGCTGGAAGTGGAAAACCAGATAAGCCACGTTGCTTTTTCCTTTGTTGACAACCAAATTAAACGTGGCTTCAACTTGTAATAAGCTGTTGTGTGGAGCCTGGGAAGCAAATTTAATTTAAACACGCACTCTGATATCACACGTCTTCTTTATCGGAAAACCGTGTCTTCAGTCTGGCAGCGTAGAGTGGCCCCCGAAAGTAACCAAGAAACATGCATTTCAAATTTGACACCTTTTCAACACATAAACTTCATTCAGAGATAAACACTTCACCGAGTGAAAGTAAGACAATCATTTACTTATCTACTGTTAGAATTTCCCGCTTCCCTATTCAATCAGCAATAACTTGTAGACCCAAATCGGCCTGTACACTGATAAATCTCACACCTACGCGTTAGTACCATCAGCTAGATTTAGTACTATCGTCTCCTTGCAGATAATTCTGGACAGTGGCATTAATGTCTATTTTCGTATACAATGCTGCAGGAAAGGGAACATGATAATAACAGAATGGAACAGCACTCTTGGACAGCAGCCCGTGAATCAAGCTGACAGGCTTATTGGATTCGCCACAGTAATGTTCTGATAGCGGCGCTTCAAGCGCAATACATAGTGCAGCGTTCTGTTCTTGTTGCTTTGGCAATGCGCAAGTCACTATTTATCATACGCTGTGACCAAGAACATCAGTTGGATATTCTTGGTCACAAGAATATCCTACCTGAATATCCAAGAATATCCAACTTGAATATCCAAGTTGGATCAGTTGGCAACATTCGCCATCAGCTGGAAACGGTTATGGCTGCACTTGTGAGTTTTGCTTCATAACTGCCGAGCAAAACTGGTCGCTTTTGTTACAAATCCACATCAATTATATTTACTTTTATCACCGAAGCACATCAATACTTTTTTTTTTTTCCAAACATCCCACACGCCAAAAGTCTGCCATCTTTGTAACTGTAACGTACGACAGAAAAATGAAAACTCAACCACAAATCGCCGATTCATTATACTAAAATACTTACGAGTAATATATCTGAAAATCAAATCTAATAATTATTATGCTTTCATAATACCTTGTTTACCCCAAACAATAGCCAGATCTTCAACTCCCGCGACTACAGTCATTCTTGGATAGCATTGCTTTTCCTCAAGAAGACTAAAATCTCCAAAATCCAATTTCGCTTTCGAAATCTGATACCCTCTTCACTTGAATGTCGTCCTCCGAGCAGAACAAAAGCTTCGTGCAGTCAATCTGCAATAAAAAGGAAGCCAACTTCCCATTAGTACTCCATCATGTTTATGCTGATCCATGGCTACCTTTTCTCTCCCGAGTCGCCCTATTGTCATCAAAAGAATGAACTAATCTCCAGTAAATAGCCGTGTGAATCCCAGGCTCAGGGTTGAACACAGTAAACGTCCAGCGGCCTGGCATTGTGGTAGACAGCAGTTCGGGTGGCCCGTAAACCGACCATTGGACATCACACTAGCTGCCCATATCTCGTACCTCGGCTTCAGTTTACCCTTGGTCATCACCAGGGGGTTTGTCTGTCACCTGTGCAATATATCATAATCTGAGCCAGTTTTGGAATTTGGATCCTTGAAGAAGCGCTCGTTGCTCTGGTTATGTTATTACTGTAGCGGGACCTCGATTTGCTGATCTATTCTGGAATCGTATCTTTTGCCGTTCTCATATATCATCACATATGTAGTCCACTCCACATCATTTCCTTTTTAAAGTCATCCTTCCCTCCAGTCCTAATATAACTCGATCCAACCATTAGTCTATTTACAAATAATAATGATAAGTTAGGATTTTGTTCAAGATCCATTAAGACCACCAGCCTGTGCCGACTTACTAAAAATTTAAAGTTGCGTTGTATTACATAATGACAAGAAGGCTTCTAATTCTGCATTCATCGAACGTGAACTTTCTGTTTGAACCTCGTGCCTTCATGATTTACTAGTAGTGTCTTCACGAATTATGGCAAACGGGACATAGTTCTTTGTTGGATGGGTCAGGTGAAGTGACTGTACCAAGTTTCATAAGTAGCTTACTGTTGACACCTATTTAGCAATATTTGCTAACAAATTCTGTCGTAAGCTTTCGTTTAATATCGCATTTTGTCCTAAGATAGCATAATTCTGTCCCAACTTAGCAATATGCGCAAATACAGCCGTTTGAAATTCCTATACTGCTATGTCACAGGTGACATAGGGATTAAGATAGCAGATAAACCTACACAAAAGGTTCCTCCCTACCACCAAACATGTAGGCATAATCCGATGACGTCATGACTACCAAAGACCCCGTCACCGGACTCGCGCAATGAATAACAGGGGAAATAATTAACCAATTTGTGAAGTTGACAGTTATTGCTCGTTTGTCCTGGCACGGGCGGGATGAGGAAAACAGCGATGATATCTGCGATAAGGGGTAAGCATGGCAACACAAAAGGAGCGGGCAAAGTTTTACGAGTGCCAGGGTCTTATCTGGATGAAGGTTAGGGAGAGTTTATGACTGAAACTTAGAAGACGATCTGAATGGTTAGTCTGGAAATTCTATACGAGATCTACTAATGAGGGATTAGTGAACAAAGAGAACATGATTGATTTAAGGAGCAACACGTGATGATGGGGATATGAGGGGGGAAAGGAGGGGTGGGCATGGATGGCAGACTCGAAGGCGGGTATCCACATGCCCCGGAGGTTACTGAGGGTGGCCAACTTTGGCGACAAGGTCGTTGTGAAATGTGAGGGTGAAGGGCACGTGGTCACCAGCTGGAACCAGCTGGGTTTTTACCTCAGCCGAAGCCAGTTAGACTGATGAGAGTTTCAAGATAATTTTCCATTCTCGTGAAAAGCACGAAAGGGAAATATTTTGAAAATTAGACGCTAACAGCTGGTAAAATTTCAGAATCACACAATTGAACTTTAATACGCACAGCCAGTTTGAAAATTTGAAAATGTTCAGCTGAATCAGTGGCAGGGGGAATTTTAAATTGAATTAGAACAATGTTTACACATACAAGACAGCCACAGTTTTCCTCATTAGTGAGTTCAGTAACTCGAAAACCTATATATCAGCAGCTGGGCTACCGAGCGGATTTTTCAATGTGTAAAACATCAAGGCTCGAGCATGACATCATCACTGCGAGCAACAGTTTCTCGTCGTAAACTGTTTGACACGTGTTTAAAGAAGGTTAAATCGCTCTTAGAAGGTGGAGATCGTGTTACCTGGGATATGAAACCCGACTCTTGAACCCCCGACTTGAGCAAATCTGTTTGTCTGTGGCTTAAGGCAAGACAGAAACTGGAAAATCGAATATTATATCACTTTTTTCCACACCTTGACACTACAGTCAACACGCGCCCGTTTACCTTAGAGTTTCAGCATCCCGCACTTTTTTCATGGGTATGTTTATTCACCTCTCACCGATACACTGACCAATCAATGGAGAAAGAAAGAATCAAAACGGCGCGTTCCGCCCGGTGAAGACTGGGCAAACACTATCCTTGATATAATACTCGGATTGAAATAGTTTGGCTCTTTTTGAACCCTTTGTCCGCGAGAGTGGACATTCACGGAGTCGAATATTTCGTGCGATCTGTGAGATTATGTCGACTTCTTTGAGCTAGTCATGAAGCCCGAATGTAGCTGAAAATAGCAACACCACTGCCAGACCCCTTGATGATTCTAAATATCATAGAATAAACTGGAAGATTTGATGCTGCTCTGATATATAACGAGCAACACACCGACAGCACCAAACTGTTTCTGTTCTAAGCGATACTTTGATATTTGTGCCTAAATGAACTATTGGCTCTATTTTAGCAAACGCTGCATTAGTATTCGGAAGTAGCACACAGAAAACATCAAGAAAAAAAAAGATACCTCTTATATCATTAGGCTAAGGGCAACAATGAAAACGGAGGACACACATTGCAGAAATAAACAACAGCAAAAACACATCGCATAATTTAGAAATTATAATATTCTCTATTTTCATTAAACAAAAGGCGCTCTGTTCTCCTAAAAAAAGATCAACAAGGATGCCTATAATCACTCTCTTACCTTAGCTGTACCAAAAAAATTCTGGTTAAAAGATAATTTCTTTTCCAGCAAAAACAAAAACAAAACACAAAACATTGTGCAGAGTAAAGTTCCCAAATGTCGCTAAAGACTTATCTACTATCTGTCAAAGTAGAGGAAAACCCAACAAAATTTGTACACTAACTACTCAGAACACATGTTAAGGCAATAAATTAATTTGATACTCTCCGGGACTGTGAAAAGCACAAACCTGCCTTGTCCATGACATTACACCCCCCAAGCTGACCATTTGTCTGACCACCATAAAGAGAGATTAATCATCATAAATAGCCAGAGAACGCTGACCATCTACCGATGATGACCATTTTTATCACCGCAGTAAATTAATCACACACACCAAGCGATACGTACTCACAGTTACTACTCTCTGGAATAAACGACAGCCGCAGCCGCAATTTTGCCTCACTCCCGTAGAAATAACAGCATGGAAATGAGGGTGTGTGGTCAGAGACACCTTGTGGCCAGGCCAGTCGTATTATGCTCGGCGAATTTGATTAGGATGCACGTGCTCCAGGCCGGCCTACCATATGATGACCACACATATTGGATCCTCATTATTAAAGTCGAATAATAACTATTGTCTTTCAGAGGTTCGGCGGAAACGTAACACCAGAAATTCAGTCATGGATTTTCTCTCTTCCTCTGGTGAAAACCGTTCAACAGCGTACAAGAGCTAAAACTCCTGTATCTGTTTTAAATAGAATAAGCGGTATATTAATCTATGAACAAAAATAAATGTATAAATATAAAATAAAATGATAAATATGTCATTTACTTTTTTTTAAGGGCACAAACATGGTGCCTGGTGGCGCAGCATCAGTTCAATTCTTCCTTGATTTACATTTTTGTTGTTGTTGTGGCTGCTGTTTTTGTCTATACAAAGAAATAATAAATTTAAAAAATGAAACTGACACTCCTCCCCCCCCCCCCCCCCCCCATAAAACAACAACAACTGCAAAACAACCGATTATTATACTGGCAGGGTCATGGGGAGACAATTTGTCAGAAAGGAAAAAAAAGTGCAGGAAATGGATGAGCAGGAACAAAAGATGGTGGGCAGGAGGAGCAATAATGGAAACCCAACTAACGCAGCGGGAGGACAAAAACTGATCGAGGACAAAAATTTGATAAAATACCACATCGCCCCCAAAATGTCTTTCTTTGTTTTTGGAAGTCTGTGGTAATGACGTGTGAGCAGGGCAAGGGAAGGGAGGGAATGGAGAGGCGGAAGGGCGAGAAACTTAACAGGCGAGACCATTATGTCCCATCAGTGACAGTACTTTGCCAGGAAAGTACCTTGGGAAAAACACTGGCGTGACATCTTTCCATAGGAAAAACCAAGCACTGTTTTATGTCATTTCCTCATTTAATGATAGGCTCATTTGGGAAGATTGGATAATCTCTTGAAAAAAACAAAATTGGCCCACTCCAAAGTCTATTTCGGAAATGAATAGAAAAATTAGAATAATAATCATTCCAAATCACAATTTTTTATAAAAATATTGGACATTGCTGAACGACAAATTCCCACACAAGACTATCAAATAAAAACAGTTCCAAATTAATAACTTCACTGTTTGTTTAGGAAATATCCCACTTTTCCCGTGAAGTCTCTAGTCTAAACAAACAATCAAAGTAGAGTTTCGTTGAATATCCTTATTGTAATATTTTAAAAAATCGTAGCTATCTGTAGATGGCGAAGACAATTTGGAAGTTTCAAACCAATAACGATTTGCAAGTTGGTACTAAGAGTGTTGAAAATCCGCTCATTCAAAAATTTGCTCAATGTGGCAACTTCTAACGGATGTTCTATTCCAATAGGATCAGTTCTATTTCATTCTTGGCATATTAAGCTGAGAACAAATTCTTCTCTGGTCTGTTTCTTTGTTTTTGTTTTGTTTGTTTGTTTGTTTGTTTGTTTTCTAAAGAAGGGAAGTATTAAACTCTTCATGTAGTAAAACGTTTTTCAGTTATTAAGTTTTTTTTTTTTAAAGAACGGTTAGTGCCATTTCTCAGATACAGTGCTTTCACCCTGAGCTGTCGCGTTATCATAGCATTCTCTGTAGCAGCTTGCGTCTTCTCTAACTGATGTCTGGTAACATTAACTGGAGACACACCACGTGATCATAAGTCACCCTGATCATAAACCCACACACCATTCCCCCCCCCCACCCCCAAAACCTCTTCCCCTCAGGGGTGTGACCGGGCTCCCTTGATTGAATTACTCACGTTTATGTTAGGATCTGGGAAAACATGGTGCCGTGAACGGTAATCGATTTCTGGTCTTCTCCCCTAAGTGTGGATAATTACTGTCACAACTTACGGTATCCCCGCTGTCCCCAGACCCCACCCCCCTCTGGCACACATCCACCCTCTGGGTAAATATACACTCAACCTTAATGCAAACGCAGTGTGTGAACATTATCTTCTCAGATGTTGCTTTCGCATCTCAGAATACATCTCTATAAAAATAGGTAACGCATTATGAAATGCCTAATTAAAATATGTAAATAAACGAAATAAAAACGAAATTTCAGAGCAAAATAAGATTGGAGTCAAAAAGGGAGATACGAATGAAAAACTTCAATTTTGTCACACTTACTGCAAATGCCGACTTTTTCAGTAAACACTGAAACAATTTTAGTCAACTACGTCGTAGTAGAGCTCTATTACTACGCAAAAGAGAATTTCTTCAACTGTAAGAAATCACACATAACACAGAACCGGTAGAGAGGTGAGATGAAGTAAGATGAAAAAAATCTCTTCAACCTTCAACATCAACAAAATTTCTTCTACAATGACAACAATATGACGAGGGGAAAATTTCAGAGAATAATTATCTCAGATTAATAATTATAGAAAACAAAATGCAAGAAGTTATTCCATTGCTTATATTATTATTATTATCACCTGCGATGCTCAAATTTCCGACCAGAACGAATGTAGTCCACACAAAAAATTATTCCTTGACGTTTGATACGTTTATGAGAAACTGCAGTTATATCCAGACTCGAGACCACATGTTTTCATCAAAATATAACACATTTTTCAAATCTAGTCCATCTATTTTTCTTTTAAAAATTTTTCAGCAGTGAGGAATTACATAATAATTGAGGTGATGACGAATCTGTATTGCGTGGTATCCCCGGAAACATTGAAGAAATCATCCGAACAGTTCAAACCTTGTTCTACAGCGAAATCGCGATCACTTCAACTCTTCAGATAACATTCGCTTCCAAAGGCGACGATACATCTTAATGCTGATGCATGTGCATGAACCTTCATCACTTTGACTGTTCGGCTGGTACTTGGTCGGTGCATACATCAATGATCCATTTTCCTCTCTTACAATGTAGGAACCAAACTAAGGTCCGTGTCTCTCAAGGGAACCACTCCGGTGACACCAAAGGTCGATGCCTTCCTTAATTGCTGTTTAACTCAATTTCAACCTCTCCATGCAGAAATTAACTTCAAATTAGAGCCATGCGCTGGGACATCCTAATTAGTAGTCCTAACGACGCTGGAGACCATCCAGGCGGTTAAGCCGAGGAATATTAGTTTATGTGGTGGTTAAACCGGGATCTTTTCCATACATACTGGTGGATGCTCATCTTTGAAAGGCATCACGTCTCCCTGGCTGAAGTGCGCTGGCATTTACCGTTGCTGCCAAGCGCCCGCGGTCGTTACAAAGATAGAACTGTGCGTCTATGTCCACAGTGTCTATACAGTGTCTATAACTTAGTTAACGTCAAGCCCAAGACATAACACTGGTCTCAAGGGGACACAGGGAAAATTAGATAATTATGTTGCCAGCATAGACTAGAGTTTCTTCATTACTGCTTCCGTTACTTTAGCCAAAGTAGTTATCTTATGACGGATACTAAAGATCCAAATGCCAAAAGGTTAAATGGATGAACAATAAATCAAAATATCATAATAAATGCAGTTTGGGGTTTAGAATGTGTAAATGACAAGAATTTCAATGAGAAGATGACAAAATGACACTAAAAGATTGTAAACTACGTCCCTTACCTTTCACCCAAGAACCAGATAGCTTGAAACTTTTAACGTAAAATCACAATTTGCAATGATCTGTACAGAAATTTTACTTCCTTGTCATAAAGTGAGAGTTTTCCCCCAATTCCTTGCACTCGGTGGCCGCAAAGAAAATCTGAAAACTGTGTATTGTCCAGTTTGTGTATGACAGCAAACGATGATGATCTCTGCACTAAAGCTGAACTGCACTTTAAATCCTGGGGTCTTCAGAAATATGAAAATTTTGCCCCTAACGACCCAGAGAAAATATTGACACGTTTTAGCCCTGACTTGGACACAAAATCCATTCTAGAGACAAGTTTTCTCCTCTTCAACGTTTGAAGTAAAACTTGTCTGCTACTCTACGCCAAACAGAAGAGCAGCCCCGTTCCGTCCCCTCCCTCGCAGCGAGCTGATTGGTCTGTGTGTCCACACAGCGCGCGCGCCAAGGGGCAGCAACTCCAGAGTACCATTGACCTGCCGATATCGTTTGCCAAGCTACAATGGGGTCTGCCGTGGCGAATGCAGTGACACTTTATCAGAAGTAGTGGCACCCCGCTGCTGTTTGCGCGACCCTTAGATTTGTTCTGAGATGTGGAGATATTTTTCGTGAAATTTCTGTGGGAGAATGGGTTGATTTTTGAGCAGGTGACTAGCGTTAGAGCCTGTCAAACCTACCTGACGTTTTCTGAAAATCGGGAATAACTGACTTACCAGCTGCCACGTTACGGGAAAAGCCCTTATTCGCTAATTTAGTTCGAATTCACTTTTAACATCATCTTTCTAGAATAAAAGGGGCTCAGTCTTAATATCTGGGTTGTAATTCTATATGATTAATACATGAAGTTTCTTCTCAAAAAACCAAATGGAAATTAAGCGAAGAATAAAGCGGGGCGCAACGGAAATGTATCTTTGTGTCTGCCGTAAACTTTTGTGTTGGGCATTTACAGCCTTCTTTCATAACACGGCTGCCATAGTGCGTACGGCCCAGAACAATGAAAAGTTTACTGGTGTCGGAACTACTACACTATCTAGATAAATATGAACAGTTCTGTAATTTACACAATAATTATTCATGTAGCCACATTAGGGGTAGTAAAATACTAAAGTGATGCCGTTCAATTTGCATTTAAAAAAAAGAAGTTGAACAACAAATTGGCCCAATTAAACATAAGTAATCTTAGTCTTCTTTGTGAAGCTCTTTTAGTGCGTATTTCCTTAAGAAATTTTTTTTTAACATTTTTTTTTTTTTTTTACACAAACAGAATATGTTCCTCTACCTCACCCAACCCCTTCTCGAGGACTGGCTGCACTCTTGTAAACAAGGATATTGAAATAATCACTTAACCATCGAGCGTCAAATCAACGAAATATTCGTATCACTGGCATTCTGTCACATTTCCAGTCCCACCCATTCCAAATTCCCTGAAGCCAATACTACTGACACTGAAAAGAGAATGTCCCATAAGTTGTGTTGAGCAGTTAGCGGTGGACAATGGCCATATCGGTACCCTCATTATCACATGGATAAAGCGTGATGTTGACATGGTCACGGGACGCTGAACTCCTCATAATGAGGTAGATACAGTCTGCATGACTGTGTGTAACAGTGCTACACAGGGTGACGGCCAACTCAAAGTCACTGAGGATGAGGGGGTGGGAGGAGCGGGAGAGGTGAATGTGCGAATGGCCTGAAGTGGGCAAGGTAAATTTTATTCTTATGGGAAGGAGATTGAGAAATTTGCCGCATCCCTTTCCCCGCACATACAGTCTCAATAAACTGATGTTTGTCACCAGAATTAGGACGGATGAAGCACACAAAGGCGGTGTCTTTCATCTCCACGAAGAGAAAGAAAATGACGATAATGAGTTTTGCAAATTCTTGGAAAGTGGAAGAAGTAACATCAAAAGACATTTTATTGATTTTAGGGCGGCTAATTCCTAGACCAAATTAATGGGTTAATGAAATGAAAGACTATGGCGGTTTTTAGCCCTGGTGCGGGAAATTGAACACACAATAGGTATCGGTTTCCTTCTGCATGCAGATTCTCAGAACTGCACAGTCGAAGCTAGCAGTTGTCCATTCATCACAGCCATTACGTAGAGAGACGAAGACTGTGTGCGACAATGTTATGAGGTTATTCAACGGCACTGACCCTCGGGCTGAGACAAATCTCTACAATCCGATCTCTGTTCTGCACATTGTCTACCTAGACCAACCTGCGGACAATGTGGCTGCTATCATATTTTCTATTTCCAATTTTCGTATATTGTGAAGTCCCAAACATAGAATTCCTCAAAGTGTATTCTGTCCCACTTTATGTTCCATTTTTCTTTCCCTATTCATGTCAAGACTAATTCTGTGACAGTATGGCTGGATTTATATCATGTTTCCGGATATCCTACTGGCTATGTTTTTGTATTTTGGCAGAATCAGGAACTACAAACCAGCAGGAAATGAAGCGTTTTGGCAAACAATCTTAAACTCTGCTAGAGATAACAGTCGTACTAACATCTGACAAGATACAGCAACTGGGAACGTCGACACCCCTCCTCAAGCATTGCCTTTCACCAAAGAGTGTAGAGTACTTACAACTCTACATTTTTTGCCCTCAGCCAGGATGGCATACAACCCTTTTTTGTTACCCTTCCTCCCTCCCCCGCTCCCCTCCTCTAAATACGTCTTACCCATCCTTTACCGTGGCTCTGTCAAGACCAAAGAATAACGGACATGGAACAGTCATGAATACAGAACAGGTGGTATAAAAATAAAGCTATATAGCCATGATCCAAAACAACTTTCAGACCAAAAACAATACGCCTTTGTCATGGAAAGAGGAATCAAAAGCTACAAACAAAGTTCCACAGTGTCACCAACGAAGCTAGCTAGAGTATAAACAACGATTTACAATAAATAACACAGTGATGATCTAACAACAACGAGTAACACCACACAAAAATGCCAACACAGACAATCGAAACTGCCAATGTTATATCAAAGGCTTACACCTTTTTTTTTGTACATACACATTTTGTTCTGACAAGGCTTAGTGTTCGATTATATATAAACATAAAGGTTGTCTTACTTACCAAACTTGCCAATAGATGGTAGAACCTTGACTGTTTTGTTGTCCGTTGTCAATTCTGGAAATCTGCAAAATACAAAATACAAGCATTCCGTGAAATCAAGATGACAGTAAACCTGTATGATCTTTTAAGGTTGCAAATGATCGTATTCTACTTCATTAATCTCTTAAGTGACTTGCCTGCATCATATGGTATCGCACCGTGACCACAATGAACTAAAAAATAATCCTAAAAGTTGAAGAGAGGACACCTGAATGTGCATTATGAGACAAAACCACTCAGAAATGCAGACCACAGACAGAGACAGTGAAATCTTACAGCGAAATACATGCGTGACGTACTGTAACTCGTCTGTCAATGTCAGGCGCAGGAGGGAAAAAGACAAAACCTATCATAAAGTCTATCCTAATAATTATGGTAAGGCGGGGTCAGGTAGAGTTATGATGTGATGATGAACAGCAAAAAAAACTACGTACGTTTCATATTGTAGCTATTCTCTACCACAACCAGGCTCCCCCCTTTTCCTTCAAAGTGTGTTGTTTATGGATGTGGCTGTCGAGGTTGGGGAAGTGGAGGGGGGTTGGATCTTCGTGTATTTTGCGCATGTAGTGCCACAAAACCGCAAAGTGCCAAGTTAATGAACTTAATTGTCTGGATTTTAATTGCTGTGTAACGTGAGTCATTTTAATATGTACGATGCTTTTTTTTTCCTTTTAACGTCACCCCCCCCCCCTTTTTTTGTCGCAATTTCCCTGAAAATTCATTCATAATGTCTCAATAAAACCCGTTTCCTTTCGTAGATCTGCTTGCTTACGCTGTGTTTTCTTGTGTACCGATACAGAAACGGCAACAAAAACGTCAAAAATCCTCTAAGTAGTAAAAAGAAAGAATGTTTCTATGTGTCCCTAAGCGATGAAAACATTCTTTCTACTTCACTACTTGAAGGGTTTTTGACGTTTCCGTCGCCTTTTTCCGTTGCTGCACACATGAAAACCCAGCTTTACTGTTAGATCTCTCTTTCTTGGGGGCCAGATCAGATCCCCTGTTACTCAACAAGAGACGCACACTTCTAGGGACGAGCAACCGAGAAAAACCTCTAGACGACGGGTGTCATCTTGACGATGTGAGGCTATCAAATCTTTCTCACAGCGACCTGAATTTCCATTCATCAACCGACCAAAAAGACATTCATTATGAGCTACAACACGGCACCTTACCGTCAGTCATTTGTCTTGTCAGAAACTAGGACTTAATGTCTACCCCCCCCCCCCTCCCTCAAGCTACTTCATTCATATAACCTCCCAGTCCCCTCCAGTTGTCGTTTTCCTAGTTTGCATCTCCAAAGTTGAAATTACCTTCCACCTCCCCCTTGAAAAAAAACAACCATAAAATTGTAATTTGCAAGATCCTAAATTAGCAACATTTATAACAGCAAAAACGATAACAATAACAAAACACAACAAATTAGAAAAAAACTATTATCTTACTAGAATCTACAGGTTTCTTTTTGTTATTGTTGTTGTTGTTTGCTTTATCCCTGAGATCTTCATCAGGTCACGACGAAGAACTTAAAAAACTTTAGAATTCATATTATTTTGTTGCATTGTGCTTTTCAATCACTACCATCGGTAAGTCTTTGTTTCTAGCATTGCCCTTGGCTGGCCAGTTAGATTTTATACACAACAGAGCATTGTTTATTAAGACGTCAGCGGGCTAAGTCAGGAACAGATTTCGGCTACACTGACATGACCTGTACCCAGGGTGAGCCACACCTCTATCAATAATTACTACACCTGTCCTTGCCCTCACCATTCGCGCCCCCCAACTCCCTCCCTTTTTTTTTTTTTTGCCGCCCCTAAAAACACCACCAGTAAATCATCACTGTATTCCAAAACAGGTACACGTACTCAGTACATGGATGAAGTTTACATTTTTTACAACTCAATTCATCTGTGTACCAATCAATCTCGCTCATGACAAAATGTATCGTGGTCGCTCAAAATAGAACAGTACTGGATCTCGGAAGTGACAATATATTTTCGTGGGGTTTCTTCATGGATTACTGTTTAAACAGCATACCAAACACTACTGCTGTTGAGGATTACACTTGACACTATTAGAATCTGAGGACTGCTCTAGATACTGAGCATATTTCTGTGTGGTTACTGCTGGAAATAGTGAATGGTGCCGTTTCTTGATAGGTGTCTGATGTCACTGTTATCTTCGTTGCTTGTTCTATTAGTGATCCATGCATTGGTTGGTTGATAGATTGATTGGTTAATTGATTGACTGAACTTGTTGTTGTTAAAAATGGTGAAAGTGACTTCGAAATATATATTATTTCGGTTGTTGCCTTTCATTTTTCTGTTGTCTTGGTACTTTAAACAAAATGTTTCACATGTTTATGCTAGATCTGCAGTAGCGTTTAACTGGTAATGGTGGGTCTATTTTTTCAGTTATTATCGTTACTTTAGTTTAATTTCTTTCTGACACCAAGCGTATTTGAATGAGGGTTCGCCCTGGAATTAAGGAGAACCCGTTCTGGAACGGTACTCGGCGGAATTTTGTAAAGTACCCGTAACTTGGACAGTCTCAAGCGCCACACGAAACTTTGACAAGGGATTCTCAGTTTCGGACTTCTGCGGGCTTTTTCTTTTAAAAATACATAAAATATTTTTATCTTTTTATCTTTAAAAAAAAACCAAAAAAAACAGCACGGTATCACGTAGCTGAACGACGGGCTTGCTCATTTTCTTTCTAATTCGTTTGTGATTCATTGTAACGTTCCATTGTTGTTCCTAACGTGGGACTTTGCAATAAACAACCTTCACATCATATATTTTAACTTTGTTCCAAGACCTGCTGTGACCCAAAAAAGATTTTCAGTGGGTTAAAAAAAAATTGTCAATTGATTTCTCTTCAATTAAACAAAAAAATAAAAAACCATTGATTCCACCGTCTTAGGAGACATTTATTTACTTTCACATACACCTTAATGCCTCCTCCTCCACAATACTTTACACATCTTCGTCCTTCCTTCCTCATTTTAACTGTTGCATCCCAGTAACCTGTTGGTAGAGTGTAAACAATGTGGCCCGCCCCCCCTCAACAAAATGAACTACTCCAAAGAAAAACAGGTCTCGACTACCTTTGTTTGCCAGAATTGTGATTTTACACCAGTGGACACAAGTTACTTTCATCTATATTGACCGCGGAATCCCCAATCCCTACTATCTTTAATTCCCGTCTCTCTGTGTTCGATAGCCGCTTGATTTGACACAAAACATTGAAGATTGACGAGTTATTCTTCCAGGCATAAAGGTTTAGCTATGTCTTCAGCACACAGAACATGGACTTATGGTTCCCATAATGTCCAGGGCGTCTATAATGCTCATATAAATAAGTGACAGCTCTGCCTGTTGTTCGCACCGAACAGCTGGGAGTTTTGACGGGCAACCGTGACTAAGAACAGCCTAAAGTCGTGTTCAGATGGCATTCTGTTTGTACCAACAACACTTCAATAATAGTTTATTTGCGGCACTGCTGTGTTGTTGCAGTTCCGTTACTTTTAAAATGTATTATTTTTTCTTGATGTGAATCTGGTTGTTTCGCTTTCTTTCGTTTCAGTCAATGCTCTGTAAGCTAGGTTCAAAATTGCCAAATCGGGATCTTGCACACACACAAAAAATATATATATATATATATATAAAATAAAAAAATACACACTTTATCTGAGATGGAAGAGGGAGGAACTTATTTCCAAAATGACATTATTATTTGACGGTAACGCACCCCTGATTCGCATTAAGAAGGAATGTTCATGTCTGGTAATAATGCTCTGACAATCTATGTAATGTACTGGCATAATATTACACGTTGATGTTACAGGATTAAGACAGAATGATCATAAAATAATGGTAACATGTAAGTAGTGAATGTGCTGTGATCCACACTGAGCTGACCTTTTCTTATTTTCATGGGTTAAGGATGATTTAACTATTGCGTATAGGTTGATGGGATGTATCTCCATTATAAATGTAGAAAATACTTTGTCATTTTTGTGCCAGTACTAGCGTTTTTTTTCTGCAGGAGATCTTCCCTTTGAATGTAGTAGCCTCGTGAAGGCGACATTAATCTTTGTCTCTTGACTGCCTCCGTATCGACAAGTGAGCAGAGCAACATCTCTAACATGTCATGAAACCAAAAGAATGTGAGGGGGGCCAGAAATAAAATCAACCCAAGTGGAAACATCGACCACCGCTACCACCACCACTATAGTAACTACTTGCAACAAGGCCAGCCTTCCACAGCACGGACAATATGCTTGAGGACAAGCACGCTACAGTAGCCAGTAAAGTAAAGAATGGCAAATTTTGGTATTTCACTAGGGGAACACATTGGTCTAGAAGTAAGGTGCTCACTTCTCACGCCAAAGGTACCGGGTTCGATTCCCGGCCGGCGCAGGCGTGTTGGAATTTTGGGGGAAAATTCCTGTCCCTGATCCTATGGTAGGGAGGATCGAGCACCCAGTCCTCTCGGAAAAACTACGAAAAACTCAGATGGCCCGTGTGCACACTGCCGCCCACGTTAAAGATACCTTCGCAGTTGGAAGTCGAGAAGAGCAGGCCTAACAAGGCCAGTTGGAGAGGGGGAGGGGGCGACAAAATTTTAAAAAAAAACAACCCAAATCCCTACTACAAAAACACACAAGAACATGGGGAAAAAAGAAGAAAGAGACGTAAATGCCTTGGGCAGAGCTCCTCCAAAAACAAAAAGCTTAACACACATTTTGCAAGTTGTTCTGGACAATGGTGGACACTGGAAAGTGGCTTTCGTGGTGGCGGCTAATCAGTGATACTTATCTATTAGCTTATTAATTTGTCCAACATTCAAGCTCTGACGAAAACAGCCTTTTAACAAAATGCAACAAATATTGAAACTAATTCTATATAGTGCCATACTACGAACATAAAACAACCAAGATATTTTCTATATTCTTGTCGCCGCCAACAACAAAACTCACCCCATAAATCCTGTCTGCCTACAATCCTTATCCCATATTTCAGCCGGTCACCCTACCGTATACCTGATAAACCCACCGAGTTTCAAAATGTAACGGTGCAACAAAGAAATAACTGATTATAAAGTATTCTTTAATGAGTTTTATTTCACATTTAACCTTAGTCTTGAAATAAAAAACACATTACGATTCGCTAAATTGCCACCTCTATCAAAGCAAGATGCCATAAATTGTTGCTTTTGTAAAGTCAATTCGGACAAAGATCTGAAGTATCGGCTAACCAAGTGTGAAGAATTTGACAATCAGTCATTTATTTCAGAACTGCCCCTCCATAAAACACACACTGACGGAAGAATTAGTTATGCTCTGCCGATTCGTTCAAAATCGTAACAGATTCCTTTATAGCGGTAAGTCCGATTGTTTCAGGTAAGGTCAAGGGAAGTCAAACCGCTGCTGAGGCCGTGGTCGCCTGGGTGTGTACAGTTTATTATTCAAGTCAAAACCTGGTCAGACTGAGCAGCTCACTAACGCTGGTAGCAAATTCATAAAATTATTTGTTATTATGCACTTGCTTAAGTGCGGTTTCTAAATGTAATGAAAATAATACTGCTAATAATAAATACCCGGAGATTTTTAAAAATATAATAATTTATTTATTTATTTATTGTGCCAGAGTGAAAATAATTACATGTAGTCTTGTGGATCGATGCACGTTTTTTTTTTTGTTGTTGTTGTTATTTTGTTTGAAGACATATCAATGCCTATCTTCTATTCGGCAAGTTTAGGGGTCCGAAGAAAAACTGTCCTCAATGCCAAGCCCACTGCTGTTTAAATAACCGTCGCCTAAGAAATGAGCAAAAAGAAATATTTATAATGCCAAAAACCTCAGACATACCACTGACTTTACGAAATGTTTAAAGTGGGTCTGTATTTGTAACGTGTAGTGTTATTTTTCTCCCAGATGGCTCTTTTTTCATGTAATTTTCAATTTACCTATTATTTATAAACAATAATAAGTAGGAGACTTATATTAAGCATTCTCAGATTATCGCTATCCCGGCACCATTGCAAGAATCCCCCCCCCCCCCCCCAAAAAAAAATCCGGTTTTCCTGTAAAGAAACAGGCAGCTCCATTCTGCTCTGTGGTTGACATGTTGTTTCTGTAAAGCGCATAGAGCATTTTAAATGGATATGCGCTATATAAATGCTATACATTATAAAGATAGGATTTATGCCCAAAGTATGATTGTGTGTTGCGTCCTTTTTTCCCAACCAGTGACATGCTGACAGCTCCACGGCACCGTTACTAAAAGTTACCCTCCCAAATTATCCAGTTCCTGTGAAGGAGAGATTTATGTCCAAAGTGTGATTGTGTGTTCCGCCCTTTTGGCCCAACCAGTGACGTACTGACAGCTCCAGTGACCTCTGATCCAACTCCAGTGATCTGAATGTCTAAATTTTTGTTTGTTGAAGAGCCCGCCTAGGGATGGTGTCAAACTGTTCAAACACTTTAGGGTACCAGCGGCATCTCCTGAGAACTATGAATATTTTATCAGCTCATTTCCCTTCCCTGCAGAACGCGGAAACTGTCTTCAGGCGAATTTCTCAGCACAGAACGATCTGATTTGGAACATTGACCAAGTTCAGTGAACAACCTCTTGTGAACAAGGTTGCCCTGGTGATCGGTTTTCTAATGTCTAAAACTCATCTGCGATTACGTGGAATCACAAGGACATCGGTCTTAACTGCAGAAATGACCGGAAATGAGCATTTCCATGCGCGCCGGACAAAAGAATGAACAACTGGAGCCGGACATGAGAAGAGCTATCCGGAATTTTATGAGAGCTTGATGAGTGTACAAGGCTGATTTGTGTAAACTATTTTGACGGCAGTTCCCTTGATTAAGATCAATTTGAAGTGAAAGAATGATATTTCAGAACACTCAACATGGCAGCGCCTGGACAGGTTTGTCAATGACTTGCGACGAGGCGGTTTCTTTGTGATGCCAAAATTGAACAACCAGCCTCTGAATAAAGCAAACTGAACATCGCACAAGTTCAGCGGGCGTGAGTGACGCTTAATGAATTCAACAAGCTGATTCCAATCAACGTGAGACAAAAGCAAACTTGTCAAAAGCTACCCGTCAAGTTGCATGTAAAAAAAGTGCCTTGTCAAACTTAACGGAAAACTTCACCCGCAACAAATGTGAACGCTAAAACTTGAGTACTGAGTACTTCATTCACTTAAAGTGTAATCAACTTCTCGGGACAAGCTCTGCATCTTTTGTGGCTTACCTTTCATTGTGAATGGACATTGTTTTACGAAGATTTTACGATCGGAACTTATATGCATTCCTGGTATGGGTATTCCACATTATTTTGGTTCATTCTATTTTATTTCATTTCAAGTATGTTTTATTTTGTTCATTTAATGCTGGCCCTATTCAACTGCTTTTTTTTTCGTTTTTTTTTTTAAAATTTCCACGGTTCTTGTGGATTCATAGTTCCCAGGAGATGAAGGCAGTGCTTTAAAGTATATTGAACAGGTTGACACCCCTAGCCGGGCTCTTCAGTAAACAAAAATTTCCACTTTCAGATCACTGGATTTTCCTTTTCATTCTTCTCTCTCTCTCTCTCTCTCTCTCTCTCTCTCTCTCTCTCTCTCTCTCTCTCTCTCTCTCTCTCTCTCTCTCTCTCTCTCTCTCTCTCTCTCTCTCTCTCTCTCTCTCTCTCTCTCTCTCTCTCTCTCTCTCTCTCTCTCTCTCTGCCTCATCCGTCCAACTTTTAAATTTTCACTTTTTCACTTCTTCCATCCTACCAGCTCCCTCGCTCTCCTCCAACCCCAACAAACAGGAGCATCCGAGCCCCTGAAAACGCAAAGAATAATCCCTCACAGAAAACATGGGAAAGAATAACTTTAACTTTGCTGTGGTTCTGTTAGATTCTTGCTGCAGGATTCCGGGCACAAAATCCAAAAGACAATATTTGAATTTCTGAATTATTCCAACCCTTCAGCGCCGTAAAATGATCAGAATTCTAGTTGTTCCCCTTGACTACCAAAAACAGCGTCCACTGACCTTGCGCCGAGACTAATACGGGAGACAATGCTGTGCACTGTGAGAAATAAAGGGCCAAAACTTTCACAAATGCAACACGAAACTACAGTTTTCATCGTGCTACCTTCTACCATCTTTGAAGAGGATTACCATTCCAGTTTACCGAAAAAACAAATGTATTCAAATACAGAAATAAAAACTTCTGTATTTGGTTTTTCCAGAGAAACGGTAGTTCGAGATCAGTGGATATTTTAACATTCAACCTTTTCTTGTTTTGCCTGTCCTTGAGACGCCGAAAGAGATTATGGGTGAGATGTGAACATTTCTAGTCTGGCTTTTCAAGGTTTTCGTATTTTGAGCCAGGTGAATTCTGATTTTGTTTTATTTTTATTTTAGAAAGACTTCAGGTCGTCCCTTGGTTTGCGAATACGACACAAAAAAGATACTCTCAAAGCAAGCATGTTTTTGCAGAAATAGACAACAATTTAGATTTCACCTTTTGCCAAAAATGTCCAAATATGTTCTTCTGTCCCCGATGAAATGAGAGGAATTTTATTAAAAATTCTTATTTTTCTGCTTTACCTAGTTCCAGAGGGCGGAGACATTCCTATAAGACAGTTACTTCATCCAAGATTCAGATTTAGTAAGCAGCATGCTGGAAAGGGATGAAAATGTTTACACTGATGTGTATTCTTAGACAACGATCTGCTACGAGACAGTGGCAAATTTCGAGACCCTGAGATGAGATGAAACGCATGAAAATTATTTCATGTCTGTTATCTAGATTCTTCTGAAAAGTTACAATGAAAATTTACATTGATAGTTATTCTCAGACACTGAACTGCGACGAGGCAGTCGCAAAATATTTCGAGACGCCGAGATGAGATGAAACGCATGCAAATTATTTCATGTCTGTATCCAGATGTATCTAGATTCTTTTGAAAAGTTATCAATGACTATTCCAATACAATCTGCAGCTTGATCACGGTAAGTATTACGTAATCTTCACCACCACTGAGGCAAAAATGCATTGGAATGGGAATTTAAATTTCGTTTAAACTGTTCTTATAGGTGGAAACACTATTGCGTTTTATACTGTTAATTTTCAAAGCTCAATTTAGCGAAGTTTCATCAGCCTCGGAAATTCCAACCCCCCCCCCCCCTCCCCCTTTTTTTTAAAATGTCAAACGCACTGGCTTCCTTAATTTTATGGACCGCATAAAAATGACAATTATCTGATATCAAACAAGTAGATACACTTTTATCTTAGCAGTAGATCTACATCAATTTAAATTTTTGGGGGGGGGGGGGGAATCCATGTGTTTTAGGCATAGTGGAACATCTATGAGAAGGCTGTGGCGCACTAGTACTGATAATTTTTTATGTTATACTGATCTGAGCTGAACATAGACTTTTAGGGCCACGTCCATTAGCCAGTAGCCCTTTTCGCAGGAGAAAAAATAAAGCCGTTCTGTTGTGACAGAAGTGAACAGTGGAACTAAATGTGATCTTTTCCTGGCTTTCACTGCAACTCTACCGTGGTCCGAAAAAAGGACGCATTCGCCAATCTAGGTCAAAATTCATTTCTTAACACCATTTTATACAATGAAATATGCTGTATTTTTACATCTGGGCGACAATTTTATTTCATCATAACATTTTTTTTTCTTTTGTCATTCATCACAAAATTGAAATTCAATTTTAAAAAAATCAAGCGGAACGCAACGCCAAATGTTTTGAGTCTATTGTAAAATTTTGTTTCTGGCGTATACCGACTTTTTCCATACCGTGGCAGTACTGTGCCGTCACCTTTAACCCACAAATACAAACAGCACTTGACCCAATGGAGCAGGCAAAAATAAAAAAGGACACACGCTGACAAAAAAACTGTGAAGAGGGAGATGAACTGACAAATCTATTTTCATGTTGTCGAGTTAGGTGTTTGCCCTGTGACATGTATTTTCCTCACCAAGTTCTATGTCAATATTAGCTATACACGGGGTGAAGGAGGCGCTAGGACTTGCTAGGTCGTTCACTTGTCAGTTACTGCCATCTTACTTTGTGTGCTGCAATAATAGCTGCTGTCAATCAACTTCATGTATGAGTACTGCAGGGTGTGGACTACGCTATCTGACGATTGGGGCGTTTTTTTAGTTGCTGCTTTTTATTCGGACGGTTTGGGGGAAATGGTGGGGAAGTTGAGGGGGGAGGGAGCTTACGAGGATGTGATGCAACGATTGGATTTACAATAAACTCCACTCGATCCAAGATCGATATAGCGAGAAAGGTCCTCGGAGAGGGTAATGCATGTAACCACTGGAGACTATTTTTGTGTGCCAAATCTTTCACTTTGTAAGATGCAAGGGAATATATATTACAACTGATTGATTGCACTACATTGTACTTGTAATTTGTTGTTCTATTGGCCCATGTGTTATTGTCGAGTTTGTTACTATATTGACAATGATGTTCTCAACTAAAGAGAACGCCGTGATTTGCATTTTCTGTTGACCACGACGATGTTCTTTAGATAAACATTACCGCTTGTACTGTTCGTCGTTTTTCAAATAACGAGCTAAAACTGTAATCTGTTGAACTCAAGGTTTCAGTGACAGCAAAGTTATATAAACATTGGTTTTTGATGTGTATTTCTGTTTCCAGTTTCTAATCTTAACCTTTTTCCTATGTCTTACAAAAAAAAAAAAAATCCTCGAAACATGGCTGTCACTAGAGTCTGTAAAAAAATTATTGTGCCCTCACATGTCACTGATTTTCTCTGAATTCTGTTGTTATCTTGCCTAAGAAGGCAATATCCTGACTTGTAAGATGATCTAAGAAATAATATTTAATTTGTTGTTTAAGTCAAAAACAACAATTAATTGCTGATGGAATTGACAAGTTTTTAGGTAATGCAGACAACTGGAGGGAAAGAATGACCCTGGTGGTACACACAGAAGGTCGCTTCGAACCACCATACCATGACGGACGTACTGCGCCCTGAGAATGCAAGTTTGCCGCATTTGTTGAAGATTTTATGATTGTTTTGTATTTGTTTGATTTTGTTTATTTGTTGAATTTCTCTGCTACATTTTCTTTCCTGTTTCATCTCTCCAATCTCTCAGACCTCAGCACTTTTAAAAAGTAATTTCCAGTTCTTTGCTTTTAATTTCAATTATTCTAGATCTAAACAAAATTATTCAGATTTACACTTCGTAAGACTGTCCACGTTTCATTATGCAACGGGCTTTTTAACTAAAATCTTTAAAATCACTCCTCAAATCTGGGAAACAAATCAAATGATAAAGCAGCCCGACGTAAATTTCCAAATACAAAAGAAAGTCACACATAAACAACAAAAAACGAAAGAATGAACGGCCGACAACTTTTTTTTTTAAAAATCAAAACCAACATAAGGTTTGTTGTTAAAGAAAACCTAGAGAATTAATGCTTTGATACAGTTCTGCCTAGACGGCCTGATATAGGCCAGGTTCATTGGAGGCCCAGCCTAGTGACTTCTCAGTTACCAAAATGCTACGGTGTGCGTGGGTCTAGAACGAAAGATTGTTCATATTATGGAATGTGAATCTATTTCAGTATAATTTTCTTTATGTTTATCTTCACTTCTCTGTCACAACTGCAAAACTTCAGAGTTCTAGTTGTTGCTTATCATTTTGTTTTGCATCATAGAATGACGGAGGCCTAATGGATCATAATATTAACACTGACGTGATGTGAGAGAGAAAGGCGGAGTAGAAGCTGGAGAGCGATACGATTGTATTTCACAGTCCATAATATTTATTTTGTTATCTCTATGATGAAGAAATCTAGATAGGTTGGTAGAAAAAAAGCATAATAATTATTATGGATGCCTAAGAGAAAATACAGTACAAATATCAAAATGACTATTTTACACCTGGTTGAACACATGATATATTATGTAATTGTACATTAAGTCGGAGGCACTGGCATTAGAGGATCAGATGTTCATTAAAATGTTTTTGCTCAGTCAAAAAGGTGCATAATATTGTCTTCAGATATTTCAACTCACCAAGTGCTGAAGATATTGCTGCTGGTGAGCTCACTCACTTCGACGACAATTTTGCGACCTTTCTGCGTTGTTGTTGCACTGAACTGTCAGCCTCCTCTTGACAGCAGAACTGTTTCATTAAAATGTTCACAATCCTGTGTAATGAGGTGGTACACATACTGATGTCCAGATGAAACAAAGCGGGAAATTCACTGAAAATATTCTTGAGTCTTTCCCTACAACTGGCCTTCGAGTTTTGAGTAAAAAATACATAGGTATATATCAAGAGTTGATACAGACTTTCTGATGGGTAACTCAGACCCCCTCGGTCAAGTGATTCTGTAAAAGATCTGACTTCTTGGGGAACACATACCAAATCTCCCCGCAACTCGCTATGTTTTGAAGCAATGTAGCCCCCGATGTAAAAGAGAGACATCCTCTCATCAACTGACAGGCTACTGGCTGCCACTGGGATGTCGTCGACGATCAACAGTTCCTCATCTGTCAGTTCATTGCCGCATAAACTGCACATGTGACTTGACTTGGAGTAGTCAATCTCTGGGTCATGCTCCAACATCAACTTGGTTTTGTCTATGGCATGGGTGTGTGCAACATCCTGAGCGGTGATGTAGTAGTTGGATCCTGCCGACATACGAAAATGAGCAAAATGCTTCTCAATGTCGTCTTGTTGAAAGAAACCAATTGGTACATATTGGTGATGAACATCTGATTCCGTTGTCAACAAGAATTGACAGATGTCAGTGAGGCACTTGCAGGTCCAGAAGATAGCATCTGCTGTGTCAGTTGTGAGGGATTTCATTCTTGGGTTTGTGGATGGTTTCATTTGTAATGCGTGGTTGGCCCAAACATGGAGCGTTTTCAGTTGTCGATTTCCTTCTTCAGACAAATCAACCACAGCTCTGTCTGGATCCCTTAAGTGTATGCTCTGAACTGGAGTTTTGGTGTTGAAAACTTTCCACAGCTGCAACACTTCATCAATGAATAATGCTGTGTCCTTCCATGATAATGATGCGACACTAGATGATTTCAGAGCAGAACTGGTTCTTTCAGAAAATACGTTTAGGACAAGAGACACTTTTTGTTTTTCAATATTGCTGGGGTTAAGTGAAGCTTGAGAGTTTTACAAGTGTCATAGCCTCGTGATTATGAAGGTCCTGGAGATCTGACCACCGTGCTGATTTGGGCTCACTTGAATCCGTGGGGTAAAAGTCGAGTGTTTTGGTTTTTTCCGTTACCCAGTTGTTACGGATGTTTTTCATAAGATGGACAGGATCGTACAATAAAAAGAGTGGATTGGAGCTGTCTGATGGAGATTTTGTGATCCAAGGTGTCTGAGGGTCTGTCTTCGGGAACATTTTAAAAAACGATTGATTCATTCGTTGATAATAGCAAGGACTTTCGCACCACAAGCTTCGAGGCTCAATATCAGACTGGTAACTTGGTCGAACTGAAACTGTGCATTGAGAGCACGACAGGGAAGAAGTTTAGCAACAAAACTTTTGGATCCAAAAAAGCACTTCACCATCATGCATAAGAGAGTTGTTGCCTTTTGCCCTGGAGAGTCAAGTGCATAGCCGTAAATTGTTCCACCTCGGTATGAAATGGACGCTTTGATGTATATTTCATCAATAATGAGGATGCAGTATTTGCTTCTCTCAGTACTGCCTTTGAAAAAAGAGGCAAACAAGCTTTCATCTGTTGTGTTCTTTGCCATACTGGTGATCTTCTTAAGGGTTGAAATCGATGGCAACTGCAAGTAATCTCTCATATGTGAATAAAGAGACCTGGACCTTGCATACCAGGAAAACACCAGAAGCAAATCCTCAACTGAGTATATACGTGCATTTTTGGGACAATTATGTAGTGCCATTTGTCGCACGAGAAAGTCCATTTTCTTATCTGTTGGTTCATTCTCGGCCATAACAAAGCGTAGCAGTTCATCAAGTTGGCTCCAGCAGTTTATGTCTTTAATGAACGGATGATGGATTCTTCTTAGACAATGATAGTATTCACATTTTAGAAATGGAACATTGGAGTCATGACAAACTTCAAAGTAAATTGAAAACTTTGGAATCGGTCCAGTCCTCTGACGACTAATGAAAATATACAATTTTGATTCTACATCTGGCGCCAGCAACCCTGCATCTAGGCTATTCAACTTTGTAGAAAACATGTCATGAAAGGTATCTGTCTTGAACAGATCCAGTTCTTGAAATTGTGGCATTTCATCTATATCAACTACACGAGCCTTTTGTGTGGACATTTTTGTGGGAGGAGGAGTACTCTTTGATGTACTGGGAACACACGAAGGGGGTACATTTGGAAAAATTGAGGGAGGAAGTGCAGGAACATGATATCTTCCATGCTGGCGTACCATTGGAGTATCCTTTGGCCAGTGCAGTGCACAAACACCCATGTAGTCAGTAACTTCTTCTGTTTTGAGTTGATTAGGTAAGCTGTTAATCCAGACACGACGTTTGTCTGCATCCTTAGGAAACCTGTACACAGGAATTTTCTCGTCGGTAGGTTGATTTCTGTACCCTGTCTTACATCCAAAAACAGAACACTTCCTCACCATGTTTGCTGCCACCAAAAATATATGCTAATCCAGTAAGATGTGATGAAACAATGTCTGGAACTATATATATGTTATGATTGTTCCTGATCACAAAATGAACAGTTAATCCAACAAAATTCAAAACACAATGGTAGAACACATTCTAAGCCACATTTAAAAGTCCCAGCAAAACAGTAATGACAAGGTGACAGGATGTGTAAATGTAGCGTACCTAAGTATTCTTGTCTCGATACCATTCTCTTTGGCACTAGTAAACTGTGGTACCAGTGAATAAACGGTATCTGGCATCCTCGTACTCGATATTGCCAGCCATATCAAGTTACGTAACAGGGCATCAGTGTCTTGGGCCTCCAATGAATTGACCTAGATTTCGGTTACCTGGCCTGTTAGTAAGGTCGCCTAGAGTTCTGCCGTCTTCAGATTACAGATAAGTATTTTCGAAATTTGTGCTATCTGGGAATCAGACGTGTCGCCGGTCCATAAACTTTGCCTACCTAATTTCACAAGGAATTCAAATCGCCGTATTATGCAAATGTGTGTAACTTTAATCCTCGCTTAAACACCCGAAGCGCAATTCACCCGTCGTTTAATCTAATATTGCGGATTACATTTCCCGCACCCTTCTAAACTGGGACAAACATTGTGGAGTTGCAAAACCAACACTTTGACACCTGTGTGTGGACTGAAGGAAAGTCATTGTTACACAGCATTGCGGCGGCGACGGTGCGACCCAGGGTGTGCAATGTGATGCGAGATAGCATTCTTTCCATTACCTGTTACCTACCTCAGTTCTCCTCCATTCCTTCATTGTGACTTACTATTCAGGAATACATAACAGACACAGCCAGATGCTGGCAGACAAGAAGTGCACATCATAATTTCCTGCAGTTTCTTAGTAAATCCAGGAAGACCTTATCACACTAAGCCCGGTCAAACACGGTCAGCTTGTGCCACCATTTCTTTGGTGTACATTTTGCTGGCAGCATCTGACTGTGTTTGACGGGGCTTAATGATATTTCTCTAAAAGGGGATCAGTTGCTAACGATAGGAGAAGTGCGAGAGCCTGGGACAGTGATCTTCCAAAAACAAAAACCTTGAACAATAAGAGATGACAATTTCACTTCAAACTCATGTTTCATGTAACTTTACAAAAGTCTTTGGCATACAGGAACCATTATTCGGGATATTAATGCTTCTAGGACCACTTTGTATCTGATAAACTGGCCGTAATTACGTACGAAAAGTATTAGTTTCTGATCAGGGGGCTCAACTCCAAATAAGATAGAACAGAATAAAATACAATAAAATAAATTGAGAAAAGGGGAGAGAGTAGGGTGGGAGCAGTGAGCACAGGTTATCCTGGCCATTGCTGGGTACTTCATCTATTTAACATGAACAAATAAATAGATAAAGAAATGGATAAAGAAAGAAAGAAAGAAAACTTAGTGCCAAGAGAGGCTTCATTGAAGCGGTGCAGTTAGTGTCTTCTTAAAACTGCAATAAAGTAATTCCAACATCCAACATTACAATTGCATGTACAGTATCACTTTGGCACGGGTTTCAATGTCCGGGAATTGTATGAATATACAAATTAATGTCTTGTTGAATGAAAGAGAGAAAGATGAATTGGTGAACAACTGATTACCAAAAGGCTACAAAAGGAAAGACAAATAAACAACAAACAAGGGGTGGAGCAGCAAGATGGTTTTGAAATACAAGAGAAGAAAACTACACGCTCACAGAATTCTCAGATTTATACTTCGGAAATCTGTGTATAACATCGCCCTATTCGCACACAATCTCTTGATTGTGCGGATTATGTGGGAACCAAATTCCCAGCCATCAGAATGTCTGATTGGCTAATGTACTGAGTATTGCCGAGCCAGGTATGAGTCAGTCCGGACAGCGTGACGTCAGTATTGAATGACACCATTTCCTGTTCGTCCATTGTCCTATTCTCAGCAAACATTCGGACTGTGAAGCCAGGGTTGTTTGACCTAGCCAGTGTTATTATTGACTATTCGGTGTGTTTTCTATTGCACACTGGGTGTGCTGATAACTCTTGATAACCTAGGGAGAGTAAGATCTGTCCCCCCTCTGCTATGTTTACAACCTATGTTTACTGACAGCTCAAGCCAGGTGAAGGCAACCTGGCCAGTTTGTCAACCAATACGCTAGATTTCTTTCGATGTTTGATATTGCTTGAAAGATTGTATTCTTTATAAAATTCCTGTTTACAAACATTTGTCCTTTAAGCTTTTCTTTCACCGCCTCTAACAACATTAATTTTGTGTGTGTGGAACGATATGGCATCCCATTCTTTCTGGCTCTCTCTTTCTCAGCTTCGTCTCTCTCTCTCTCTCTCTCTCTCTCTCTCTCTCTCTCTCTCTCTCTCTCTCTCTCTCTCTCTCTCTCTCTCTCTCTCTCTCTCTCTCTCTCTCTCTCTCTCTCGGGGTTCATCAAATTTATATAATGATCATCCTGACCTGGCAGGCTCTCCGACATTTGTGCCGCAAGTTCCTACCGCTGTTTCTTTCATTCTCTTTTCTCCTTCTCAGAATTAAGTACATGTATAAAATGTACTCGTGTACATCAGTCTTTAAGAAATTCACCTCTAGCCCCGTGTCCTTGTTTCCTTTATACTCCACAATACCCCAAGAGTAATTCCTCCATGACTTCATAACTACCATGTGCATGCAGGACAAAATGACTGCTGTTTTAGTCTGCATCTTTTCTTCTTCAAATCCCCCATCATCCCCTCTGTCATTTCCTTCAACGTCTTCGACGCCATCATCAGTTCAACCAGCTGTCCACGCGTCTTTCGTAGCACTCAAATTTTCTTTCTCTCTCTCTCTCTCCTTCCTCTGGCTCAAAGAGGGTCAATCAGAGACCTCAACTCTCGGGGACCCCCCGTTGTTTCCACTCATTACATCTGTCCACGCTCCCTGGTCGCAGCATTAACGCACGTCACACCGGCTCACGAATCGGTGGGCACTCACGCGGAAGGGTTGCCCCCTCTCTCAGCGATAGAGATAACACTTATTAGGGGCCAACTCTTTTTCCGCCCCGGGGGCCAGTGTCTCCGAAGATGCTGCCCCTCCTGTGATACGATTTCCATCACGAACATTCCAGAGCAAGCATCAACCCCCTTGACAGGCAAGAGAGACAATTGCTTCAGGGCGTTAGAGCAAAAAACATTACATTTGGGGTCGCTTAATTCACGGGCAGAGATACGGCTGAAGGGGGAACTACTTGGGGTTAATCTTACGTCAAGAAGGGGCAGGCAATCAGATTTAGACAAAAACACACATGAAATCTGTGGGATGGGACAAAAAAATATTTTCCCCTTTGTTTTTGATGTCTTGATTGAGTAGAGTGTGGGTCCTGCAGCCTGATACAAAACTTTGAGAAACTTCCACATCTGAGTTATAGAGGTTAATGATAAATCCAAAGAACGAACTACCACCAGCTGCGCCTGCCATATTTCTAGATCTCATTCTGCAATGTTCCTAAATATTATGCCAACATATATTATTATATGGAATGGCGCAGGTGTTTGGAGAGCATATCCGTACCTCTCGGACGATGGAACACAATAATATTTTTTTGTTGTTGTTGTTTACTTTTCTCTCTTTACTTGTTTGTTTATTTTTCTTAAGCCGCTTCGACATGTATGCCGGGGGTGGGGGCGGGGGGGGGGGGTCGTATCTACTGTGGGTAAATGGAGTAAGTGCTGAGCTGAACCAAAAGAGACCCCCCCCCCCCCCAAACGTTTCCCCCAAACACACACAAAGACATAGCTTCTGCTTTGACGGGCACCTTTCACCTCCACTGCTGAACCCAAGGTAAATTGGCCGGGAGGGCCCTCAACATGCTAACTGTATTCACTGTCCCTGTGGTTTGCTCATGTGCAAAGAACGAGAGAAAATGACGTAATGTAATGCAGAATGAAGATGAGCAAAAAAACAAAAACAACCTGAAGTGCGAGGAAAGAAAAATGGGCGTGGTGATGTTGTCAGACATCAAGCCTGGGGCCCCAGGGACAGCTCGGGGCGAGGCATGACCCTGATGGAGTCACTTCCTGGGGTGAAATCAGATTTCATAAGACGGTGAAGGTTCAAAACACAATATCCAACCGGAGTGGAAGAACAATGTCATTAGCGCTCAAGGGGCATATCTAATTCTCTTTAAGATGAAATCTCATTCTCTCTAAGTGAAATTGCATCATTTGCGCTTGACCTTGCCAACATGTTCCCCTCTTTGTCCTTTGGGCCAATTTTGTTTTTGTTTTTGTTTTTTGTTTTCTTTGTCTTCAAAAAGATGTTTCCAGTTGCCTGGACACAAACTTTATAATGTCAAGCTGAAATTTCACGAGCACGCCTCAGAGAGAAAAGGCCTCCCATAAACTGAATGAAGATTGGGTGCGGTGGGATGATTTCAACGTGACAGTAAAAAACGCAAATGGAATTCACAAATTCAATACTGTTTTATGAATATAATTTAGTTCGCATAACAGAGGCGTGGTTGATCCTGAATAAAGAGATTTTATGGCGTTAATATCGCTTCGTTTGGCGTTAATATCGCTTCGTTTGACCAATAAAATTGTCAAAAGCTCTTTCTTTTCTTTGTCTTCCTTTCTTCTTCCTTCGCTTATATTTATTTATTTATTTATTTGTCTATTTATATATTTATTTAATTATTCATTTATCTAACTATCTATTAATGGTATTTATCTTTTTATTATTTATTTACCTTTTTATATATTCATTAAATTCATCTTTTTATATATTCATTTATTTATTTATTTGACATTTGAACTAGAGCCGATAAGGTGACACTGTTTGACAGAAATGGTGCCAACTGGTATGAAAATGATACAACTGTTGTATGATGCTGTATAAATGTATTACAAGATATCAAAGACGACAAGAACTCACAAGTTACAATACAGTAAGCTGAAATAATTATAGTTTCAACATATCTGGGGCCCAAAAATTAAATTCAAGAAAAAAAAAATGAAATAAAATTCAATTATTTACTTACACCACTTTATATATTTTGATGCGGCACGGTAAGATATTCTTGCCAAGTCATGCGCACCAACTTAACGTGGCCAGGACCAAAATTCAGGACACAGTAGTAGATCAGGCTAAAATCTCAGAAAAACCTAAAACCATAAATTGAATTCAGGCTAAAGTCGATATGCTAAAATAAAAATAAAAATTTTAACTACACGCCCTTACGTTTATTGCGCATCAAAGCAATCACAGACATCGCCGTGACAGGGAAGTGTAGGCTGTAAAAAACCATTTGTTTTAAGAGCTGTCTCCAACGGCCCGGTTTTCTTGCAGCAATCGGTACGTCATAGGACCACCAACCCTGACGGTTTATTGTCAGAAAATGTATATCTTTTATTTGATTGTCAAAGTAGACGTTCTGTTAACTCATTTACTACTTACTCCTGCTGCGCCAACACTCACTGCTTCATTGCGAACAAACTCATAACATGACAGAAGATCTTATGTACATGACAGTTTAAAGGGTTCCTCTTCACGAGCTCAGCTGTAGATCTTCGGATCTACGCCACAGTAAAACTTCTCTTTAGACACACACAGACTCGCACTGAAAACTTTACGGGAAAATGCACAGAGATACTTGACGTTGCCTGGCAGTTTTGAAAGGTCCTTTGTCCTGGTCATCACCTCTCGCTATGTGTGTACCTGTAGTACCAACCCTGTCCTTGTCAGAAAATAACTGTAATTATTCCAAGATAAACGTGTCTAACCCGGCCCAATGCAGACAGCCATACCTGTAAATTAAAAGCCTGTTGACTCTCTATCCCCAGTGCCGTAACTATGTACCTGAATGGTCAGTCCCATGTCCAGTACATTTTCCAATGTCCACCAATATCCAGAACGGCTATGATCACCTGGTAAATGTATGTAATTGCAGAGGTCAATAAAGTCATCTCATGCCTGAGTGACCATCAGCTCGGGTTGATATGATTCAGAGAAACGGATCGGACACTTGTCTTTCAGTAAAAGCACCAAAGCGTATTACAACTCCACGGTGAGCCAGGACAGAACTGATGATAAAGATCTCATTGCACTTCTCACTGCGTCCCTGTCCTGTAATTTTGAGCTTCGGCGCTGCAGAGTCGTCACGAATGAAACGATTAGCGCAGAGCAGTTCTTTGTAAAAGCTGTCCTGGGCTATGATAAAACTATGTTGTCGCTATTATATTTAATCATCCAAACTATTTCGTCAAGAGTAATCTCTTTGTGTTATCACACTTCCTCAGCAACATCATTCTTTCTTCCGCTACAGATCTTTAGAGTTGTTTTACTTATTATCATTATTGTTGCTGTTTAGTACTTGCTGATGTTATTTCTCGAATCTATTACTATTTGTTATAAGTAATGCATTTTGCAAAGCAACAAAATTTCTGAAAAGAATACCAGCAGCATCATCTACTTCGGTATGAGCATGTAAACTCTGTGTCCACCCACTGCCCCCTACCTCTCGTGTTTTAACATCACTAAGCATTTTTCAATTATAATTGTACACGTTAAAGTTTCACCGGAGCAGGCAGATGCTTTTGTGTTATCATTTATTTAAATGATAAAGACATGGTGGGTTTCCCTTATCCTTTTCCCATTACAAAGCGCGGTAGCTATCACCTGCGGGCTCGGTTATCGGCAAAGATCTCAAAATGCGACAACTGTTTTATCAGCCAAGATGCTTCCGTTATGTTCTCCGATTCATCTTCCCTTGTGTCCTCTCGCCACATTTCCGACAAAAATATTATATCTTCGTTGAAAACAATATCCATATTTCACATATGAAAAGTGAATGTAGTAACAATCTCACCCGGTATTTATGTTCGCAAAACATTGTTTTCGCCAAAGTGCCACACCGGCCACTGCCAAAAAAGTTTGTAAGAAAAAAACAATACTAAAATTGCCTCAGCCACCAAAGTCACCTGCCGGTCCGTGTACTCCTTTCAATGTTCATATCTATTCACAGAAAGTAACATGAACCATGAAGTGAGACATACACTAAAAAAAAAAATTCAATTTAAACTACTGAGTCCGTCCGTCTTACACCGATAGAAATCTAGTACGGTAAACCGTCAAATTATAACGGCTTAGACAAGTCACTGAAAATAAAAATGACAACTGTAAAACTGCCGTGGAATTCTTTGGTCACTGATATGCGAGACAGATAAAACATAAAAAATGCTGACAGGATCTTACGCCTTTTATGAATTAAATCACCCCCCTGAAATGTTTATGGCCAATCTAGACGAGTAATTTAACACACAAATATCTGTAAAATGACCATTTCAATAGCTCCAACGAAAAAAGGGGAAAAGGAATCAATCCATAAACGATGTGGGACTTTACCCTCATCCCAGTCCTCTTCACTTCAACGGACCAAATGGTTCATTTTGTTTTGTTACTCTCAGTTGCTAATAACTTTCACGCTTACTGGATCGGACTGCAGCATTTCTCAGTCTAGAAGAGGTGGCCAATGTTATAAAGGAAACAGATTAAAAAATATCATTTTATACGGAGTATTCCACGTCAAACATCGAGAATGCTATTGTCATTATTTTTAGTATCTTGATTTGTCAGCTGAGTCAATAAAACAGGCAACGTAGTCAAAATATTTTGCTCAAATACCCATGCACTTCTGCAACCAGCCAGACTGTCACAAATCCCAGACTGGGAGATGTAATAAGTTATGACAGGACAACAATCACGAACAAACAAGTTAACACTTAACAGAACAATCCATCAGACTCACACATTTATTAAACATAATTATACATCTAATAGCGCAATTACATATATTATATTATTGAAATGACCGCCGTACAACGGCCTTATTCTCACACACACTCTCCCTCGGATCCACAATCCGGTAGTTACTCCTAAAGGCACTTCGGCCTCAGCCTCTCCCTCAGGGTCTTAATAGTACATTAATGATTCACTGGCACCGCAGTCTCTCAACATCGCCTTCCTATTGTCATACACCGTAGCACTCCCCTAGCACCTCAGCAGGGCAATAACACATTATTATTTCCATAGCCATCAACATAGCAACAACATAATATCAGTTCACTAGCCTATCAACATGGCAACAATATCGTCTCTCATTCACTCTCATATCTACGTCCCTGTCCGTGGCCTGACTGCCACGACTTTATGTGCCTCTACTGTCCTGCACTGACAGCCTCACTTCTGGCCTATGTGTGGCCTCCGGCCCTAGGCTGGCCTATCCCCTGTGCTCATCGAGGTGGCTCTGCGGCCCGTCCCCGACACCTACAAGAATAGCATTACATTGGTATAATACCCTACCATTTCTATTCACTCCACCTCTCCTTACAACCCATGAAACGTACACACACTAGTTCACCTTTCACTCACCACACATCTTACGGTAACACACCTCCATCGGAGTACACACTACTCACTCGCGCTACAAATCCATGAACTCACTTTCATCTATCGCTCGTGGCGCACATTGCTATATCCAATATCAAGGACTTCCACATTCCTCACATATACTTATTCACATCATGGTAATAGACGAATATAATATAATACATCAATCATAATAATCAATCAACGTTCTACATACCAGTCATAACTGGAAAGACTCTCACTAGTCTTCTCGACTGCTTCCTTTTATCTCTGCCCGATGGGCTATTATTCACAGATCCGCTCCCTAGGACCTAACTTGCAGTGATAGTTATACAGCGCTTTCGCCTCCTTCAGACCCCCCACTCATGACATGCACGACTTTTCTTCCCTGTCTCCGTGCGTTAATTTTACTCTCCTCCTTTCCCCCCGTAATTATTAACTATCGCTCACTCCACTCGTGACACAGACAAATCAAGTTTTTTCCAACCAGTCAATACTAAAGTAGCTCTCTGTGTCAACTTAAGAAAATTAATTAACCATATGTAGATATAAAAGAAAAAACATCAATGTACATTTATCCAGGAATATACCCCTCTCCGCGTCTGTTTCCTGATAGAAACAGTATATTAAACGTAAATATAATATCCTCTATCCGGCACATTCAAGGGGTTAAGCGACTCTACAGGCGCTAAACTAATTCGTAATTACGTTATCAGTGTCACCGAAAGTACTCATTGCCGATATTCAGGGCACCAGTCGATGGCCAGCCACCAAAAAAAGAGAAAGTAATCCTTTCTTCAACACCTCATTCCCGATACCAGAAACACACAGAGATCAAGAGCCACAAAGAACTTGGAGCAACGGCCAATATTTGCCCCCCCCCCCCCCCGTGCACTTGCTCGCCTCTCTTCTGCCTACGGACGATACCTTTTACAAAGAACCATTTCGAATCCGAGTGGCTTTTCATGGCGTCGAAGTAAAATAATTCATGTGTTTATCTTGGCGCAACAGAAGTCTTGCACGGTAAAATGCAGGTTTTTTTCTTTAGTTCTTGTAAAAAAAATTTCCAGCTCATGAATCTACATGGAGATTTGCTGCATTTGACACAAGCAGCATACTATACTGAGAAATAAAACAGCATCTAGAAGAAAGAGTTTATCTCACATAAGGTTCATATAATCAACTCCCTATGCTTGGAGAATTTCCCAGTGAAAGGGGCCAAATTAAAATCTAAATCCAAAAACTTTGGTAAGTTTTCATTGTTCATTTCTTTTGTTAAACTTTCTCCAACTTGTTAGATCTAGTCAAAATGATCAAAGTGCACCTGGCAATTCTGCAAGGTAGTCGAGCAAGTGAATACAGGTACCGACGTTGCCCTCTGCCCACCTTCTACCCAGGTTTAATGATTGTTAAACACAGTCGAGATCCTTCTCTGTGTTGACTCAGAGCATGAGTAGTAACAATAACGGTGGACACGGATCTATTTTTCTACCGGGCCAATTTTCTCCGGTCGAATGTTGCTACAAGTCTCCGGACTTTTGTTCCTCCGGTGTCCACTCATTCTTTGACTCCTGTTTAATTTACACACCTGCTGGCTCGGCCTTTCTCTGTCCCAGGAATTTCGATTTCACTGGTCTCTCAGAGTTTATGCGACATGTTCTTGATGACCAGGGATTCTGACGGTCATGAGGCCCCCCGCGCCAGGGAATGGTCAGTTGGTAAAGAGGTGCTGGTAATTGGGCAAACATAGAGTCTGGGCGCTACGGCGGTCACGTGCTGAATGGCCCATGGATATCCCAAATATGGGAATGAGTCCAGCAAGATTTGAAAGAGAAAAAGAAAAATGTGGAGAAGGGGGTGGATCGACGGCGGGGAGGGGAGGGTTGTGAAAGAAAAATCCTATAAAAGGATCGAACATTAAAGGGAAAACAAATTACGAAACCAAAGAAAGACGGAAACAAAAAGAAAGAAAGAAAATTGTTTGAGAGATCTATAAATAATTTAACAGTGTTGACACTGGTGAAATTACAAAGAGAAGTCACAAAATGGACAGCAACAAAGAAATATTAATAATGTACATTGTAGATTTCAGGGTGGTACATTATCGTACGACAGAATGAATGCGAGAACGAGTGTCCATACTACAGATTGGTAATCCCAGACATCTACATGCAATGAACCAAATTAAAAGATACCACGGCAAGGCTGTGGGGTCGACGCCTTTGTTAAACATGTAGATCTTGGTATATTATTTCATGATCATAATGATGACAGTGTCATTTGAATTTATAGCAGGCAAATGCAATATTGTACTTGTCATGTGATAAGGATATTGGAAGGATTCGAAGCGGAACGTCGTGAAACTTCCTACATAAAACATGGGATCTAATAAATACATGTAAGTCTCGGCATGTTTTGACAGCCATTTCTGTTCAAGACAATATTATCTATGGTCCTCCACACATTCCCAACAGCGGCTGTTGAAAGAATTTCAAGTAACTATAAGAGTTCGGGAACTGTACGGACCGGGATTTTGCCATGAGGGTTTCAGATTTCACACTGGTATGGTAGGAACTAAATCAGAGATCACATCATTAAACTCAAGTGTACACAAAAAAGTGGTAGCTTCAGACAAATGCTGGGAATAATATTTCATAGCGCTAGATCATGAATAAGCTTAGTGGAAACTCAACAGTGGAACTTTGAGGAAAGAGAAAACTTAAGATGAAAAAAAAAAAAGGTGTGAATTTATAAGTTATAACTTGATTGAACATGGAAGTGAGAGAGCGCCAAGGCAGGAGAAATATTTGTAAATATTTGTTAAAAATATTGTAATTTTGTACCCAAACCGTACGCAGCGAAACACAAAATCTCCATCTCAGATCACCACCTCTGCAGTCATCTTACATCTGGAATAAAAATCCAGTTTTCATAACACGTATTTACTTTAAATCTAGATGTAGGTCGACAACACTTATAAAGATACCACGATCGCCACAGTGCAGCTTGACATCCACGGTCTGCACATTGTACGCACGACCCATTTAGGTTTTGACATCTGTAAGAGTTAGCGTTTTGTGTAAATTTTCTTTGTCCTTTTTTTCTTTCTCCTGAGCGGCCGGTGCTTGCATAGACTCACTACTAAAATGGCATTGAAACGCAAAAGTTATTGATATCACAAGACAGCGGAAGAATCACCGACTCTCACAACAAGATAAGTCAAAATAATTACCTGTTGTTCATGTTCAAGGACCCTTGAAATTTGGTTATTTGGACTGAACAGAAAAACGCCACATGTTGCCACCAAATGTGCAATCATTTTGTTACGGTTGGTCAGTTTCATACAAGGGTCAACCACAGACCCAGGAAGCGATCCCAGCAGAAACTAGAGATATTATCAGAGTTTGCCACAGGACCAGGCAATATAACTGTTTTCCATTTACATCCGGGGTCTGAAACTGGCCCTGGATTTCAAACTTGTGTATGTAAGAAAGAAGCCCCGGAAGCCCCCCCCCCCCCCAGCGTCTTCCTAAAAAAATAACGTACGTGTATTTATCCATAGCTGTTTTAGCTAAGTACCTATTGGTGTTTTTGTTTGTCCTGACGTCATCATCATCATCATTGCCTTTCTCACCCTGGATCAGGGTATAGGCCACCAACAAACACCTTCCATCCCTCTCTATCATGGGCCAGCCTCTTTACATTATTCCAAGTCTTTCCGCTTCGTTGCACATCATTTTCTCTGGTTCTTCTCCACGTTCCGCGCGGCCTTCCTCTTGATCTCTTGCCCTGGGGATTCCAGTCCAATACCTTCTTCGTGATGCTGTTTCCTGGCCTCCTGAGAGTTTGGCCGATCCATCTCCATCGCCTCCTACCAATTTCCTCTCTGACTGGGTTCTGTCTTGTTCTTTTCCATACAATTTCATTGCTGACCTTGTCTGTCCATCTGATCTTAAGTAGCTTCCTCAAACATCTGTTGATGAAAACTTGGATTCTCTTTATGCAGGCCTGGGACGCATTCCAAGTCTCACATCCATACAACAGGACTGACTTCACGTTCGAGTTGAATATCCTCAGCTTTGTTTTTTTTTTTTAGAGATATATCCTTGGTTCTCCATTGTCCTGACGTCCCAGAAGTAAATTAGGATTTTTTTTTCTTTTTTGGCAGGGGGGGGGGGGGGAGGAATCAGATACAGAAAACAAAGAAAGCGGGACAGGATATTTGGAATCAGGCTTGTCTACCTATGCGTGTAAAAACAATGAAAAGACGATATTATTTTACCTCTTTCAAGAAAACCATATTTTCTTTTTATCATATAATACTATCAGTATTTAATATGTGACTTTAGCACTGCATTCAGATTCCCACGTCCGGTTTTCAGAAATACTACCCATATGGTGCTGTCAGAAATACTACCTTTTAGCCACGGCCGGTTAACGTTTGACAAGAGGGTTCTTGTGTGATATCTGGGATAAACGGTGATAATGGAGCCGATGAAGGCAGTGATGGAGGAGTAAATGTCAACCAGTATAAAATTAGAGTCCTCATTTGTCTCCTACAGCTGAAGAAATCTCACCTCCACAACGACCAGGTTTTCACAAAATGACGCGCCAGATTACAGTTATTGAGCTGATGGGGGTCCGGAGAGCATTAGTTCATTTATTTTTTTTTTTCTGCTTGTCTTTTCTTACTGCCAGCGACACAATTCCTGAATCCAGCCTGGCAATGTCATACATGGTTGTATTCATCAGGAGGTAAGAACAGTGATAAAAGGAGCTCAGTGGAGACATCGTGGTGCGAAAATTACGCCTATTCAAGGTTTTCCGGACCCTCCTTCTTGTTCCCGCCCCTGAATTAGATCTAGACCAGAGGAAGTCTCTAAACCCACCCCCTAGCCCCCACCCGGGGCCTAAACTGATTATGGTTCAAATACAAAGAAGGAAAATGACCTTAACACCTCTAATTTATGCACTGTGTATAAAAGTACAAACGCCCTCCAAATTTGAAGCCTAAAAGCCGTGACACATTCCTAATGATATCCTTGGATGATTTTACGGCGTCTGGATAATTAGGGGGCGGGTGGATTTGGTGAAGTTTCACTGAAAAGTTATGCCTCTTTTTTCATTGTCAAACACCAGATGATTCAGGTAAGGTATTGTGAACACTGCGGGTAGCCCCGTTATTAGTCTCTCTCTGCCTGACTAGGCGAGGCATCCACTCCGCCACCTTATACCTGATGACATGAAAGGCTGACAGCCCAGTGCGATAGGTGTCGGCCAGAACATCATTGAATACAACGATAAATGTCACGATTTTCTACATTTAATTTGCTGTTGTCTGGAAAATGGCCCTGGCTTCACGACTTAACACCTTTTGGGGCTTGGAGACAGATTTTTCCGGGCGGGGTACAGGATTTGGTGAAAATGTCCCCTCGGTTAGAATTAGACATGAAAAAGTCACAGAAACTGTAGTTCGGAAACCAAATTCCCCAAGTGTCGTGAAAGGAAAGTTGATCTGGGCTGTGGCGGCACCGTATGGCAACTGTGGAAGCTGGCACAAGGAAGAACGCCCAGTTCAGAGCCGGGCTCATCAATGAAAGTCAAAATACGAGACAAGAACAGAAATTGATGGAGGAAACTGATATCCCACCACCCTCATCCTACTGTCAGAGGCGTCAACTAATCTGTCTTTCAATCCGCCCTCTCCTTCCAGTCATGTGATAATATAGAGGAAATGAGGGAACGTATACGGTGGTTCTTCTTTGTTTCCATGCACCAACCATCCCAGCTCCCTGTCCCGTTCCCCACCCCCCCCCCCTCTTTCCTACCCACAAAATAAGCCTTACAGAGTAATAATAATTTTGTCATTTTTACAGTTAAGCAAGTCTTGGTAGATAGGGGAGATACCCTATAAAATAAACATTCCGTATAAAACTGGTATGCATTGCAAGACTCATGGGCCGAGGATTACGAAAAGTGCGCGGCCGGGGGGGGGGGGGGTGCCAAGGAAAAAGATATGTAATACGATCATGTTAAATTTTCCAAATTACTGTTCAACACCTTTCTTACATGTCGTTGGAATTTCCCTCGGGTCTGTCCAAATTATATGTCCTGTCACTTATCATTCCATCTTGACTCTGTTCGGTAGAATGTCTTACAAACGTTTCAGTAAAAAAAAATTAAGTTATCCAATCATATTGCACTGCATTGTAGAACAGCGGAAAATAACGCAGAACCGTATACCTCTGTCATTTTGCCGGTAGTCATTTGTGTTTTGTAGTTCTTCATTCTGATATGAGCGTGACAGATTATCTCATTTTCTTATCAGCGCAAGAAAGCAGTCTCAGATTTCAAGTCAGCTCCGCGCTGACGCCTCTATGTGAGGGTGAGAAATAATTACGGTGCCATAGATCCGCTCCTGCCGTACCGTCATTTTTCATGGCCGTTCTGAAGCCGTGACTTTTTCCTTTTATCAGTGACCATTAACTCTGAGTCCCCAATGTCCAAGACAGAAGGGGGAGGAGGATCTGTCCCGCATTGCAATCGGTCAAACTGTCTTCTTAAGATCTTCAGCACTATACTGACCAAGTTCAGCATAGAAGATAAAATAAGGAAGGAGAAAGAATGGACGTATAAAAGTGCATTACAGTGTCTTGGAAAGGGATGATTAGGTGAGGGATTAGATAGAGTTAACCCTTTCACAGTTTACAACCCAAGCACAAAACTGAATGAAGAAAAGGGTGACTTCTGAGTTTTTGATCTTCTCACAGAATGTATGTGAAAATGAAACTATAAGAAGGTTTTATTATAAGCTCCTTGGTTATAAGTCATGTATGGCAGTCTGTCGGCAACTCTTGACTTTATATGCCGCAGCGGAAAAGGTTAAATGGAAGATGGGAGCAATAGAGATCTGGGTGTCAATGGGAGCAATAGAGATCTGGGTGTCAAGCTCACAAGAAAGTCTGATGAGAAGATCAAACGTAGAAAATATAGAATGGTTCGGGGAAAACGAGAAAAAAAATTGTATGGACTCGGTGCATCTTCTGACCACAATGAGGATTAATTTATTCTCATAAAAATATCATGCCACTTCGTGGGATAACCCGACGTATTTTGGTTGCAGCACTGTGATCCGTGACGATGATCTTCAAATCTTTCATGTCGTGCACTGGCATCGCCATGTATATAATTATTACTTTCATTAGTGCATTGTCAAAATACAAGAAAGGAACAGAAATTGATGGAAACAAACGAGATAACAACAGTCTTGGCCTAATTTATTTATTTATTAATATATTTATTTATTCACTTATTTGTTGATTTATTTCGTGTGTTGTTTTTTTTTATTTATTCATTTATTTATTTATTTTATTTTCTTTCACTCTTTCTTTCTTTATTTATTTTTCTATTTATTTGGTTACTTTCTCGTTTTTGCTCGGGGCAATTTGTTATTCGCATTTCAGAACATTTCAAATGCATTTTATCTGGACTTTTACTACATGTAAATCCAGTTATTTAATATTCTACACTTCATGTATCAAATATTACGCTGGTCTCCGTCGTCCCTAACCGCTTGGCATCTATTAAGCTCACAATGACATAATAACTTGCTTAATCATGAACTGACATTGCTCCGTTATAACTTTACACATAATAATTTATGACTCACTGCTGTAATTTGTACTGGAAGAAAGAAAATTAAGACACAAGGAGATGAGAGACAGTTTTGTTATTGTTCTGTTGAAATCCTGACATTGCACACAAGCACAGAAACAGCGGGAAGCAAACAATCCAACAAAGAGATGGACGGTAACAAATTTAAGAAGACGCAGAAAGTCATTAAATAATTAACATTCTTTCGCTCTGACTGTTTGTTGTAGCAACATTGAAAATTACCAGAAAATGATACGTCCGATCTACTTTGTAATTCCGGATGAGTCTGGATATTTTGTTAGCATTTGATGTTTTTGCACAGGGATACCTCGTAATAGTCGGGGACTTACCCTGCGCGCCGAACCCTAGCATTAAAATGTCATTATTTCACACTGTGGTTAATGAAAATGAATATTCACCGAGTGCAGTGTCACCCTGTCCTATCTCCCCTCGCCAAAGCTGCGTTCGTTTTCTAAAGTCTTACCCCAGATACCGTTCAAGAAAGATGTAGATAAGCATCCAGTCTGATCCTTTTTAAATCGGAAGGGAATTTGTCAGACAGACAAATGAAATGAAATCATTTCTGTCTAGAAACTTAATAAATTTATTTATCTAAAAAGCATTCACGTTTAGTCCGTTCTGCTCTCATCGGCTTCCTGGAAAAAAAACAAAATTTATCATAATTAAGTTTATACCGTTTACAGGAGATGGTACGAATTGTTTCAAGTCCATTTCGACAAGACTGTACCTAATGGCTTAGCTTGTTAGTATAGCAAAGTAATCCTGAAAAAGTGCAAGAGAACATCAAACCCGTAGACCCGTGAATCATGACACAGATGAAAGAGTTTTCAACGTACACTTCTGTGGCGAAGAAGACTACCATAGAGAAAGATGGGAAGAAGAAAGAACGGAAAACATAATTCGCTTCATGAAGATGACAAAATGTACAGAACAGATTTCACAAGTACAGTGGAAATGACCGGCAATGAGAGCCAAGTTGACACAACGAAGAGCTGATACATCAAAGAGTTTCCATTATGTTCACATTAGATAGTTTGTGTGTTGACACAGTAAAACTGGGGCTCGGAGGAACTTTTTCACAGTCCTAAGATGTACCTTTTGCCAACAAGGGAAATGTAAATGTCTTTAATTCAGAATGTATAGAGGTCTATGAAACTTGTAGAGTCCACAATAGAAGCTCTGTTTTGGAAGAGAGTGAAGATTTTGAGCTCGTCAATACAAACGGGACCTTTTGACATGAAGAAAGCGGAGTAGCATTTCTTTATACTGCCCATTCAAAGGACACGAAGTGTAGTTTCTGAAGTTTTCAAGTTTTTAGCTTTCTAAAATTGTTTGATTCTTTTCACTTACTGCTCAAAATCCAAGTGAGCTGTTTTTGTACTTCACTTGTTCGGTTTCTTTTAAGTACCAAGTGGTCCGGGACAATACTGTCATCCGAAGGCAGAGCGACGTTACTGACAGTATGGCCTGTTTCTATTTTATTGTCTATATGAACTTACGTCACACGTAATTGTTTTATCTATATATATTGAGCATTGAAACATTGCATCCTGATTCGCACCGTGTCATAATGGAGTGCACATGCTTCCAGATCTTCAAACCCATATGGGGGAACGCGCAAGATGAAGACACATTAATACCTGTACATTGCATGTGACAAAATTTCTTCATCCCACGCCGTCATTGGGTGCACTACTTCATGACAGTCGACGCTCTATACCACCCACCGGGCTGCAAATTGCAAGTCGCTTGGCTAGAAATCGCCCGTGGTGGGGATTAAAGGGACATCCTTCGGTGACCACGATGACCAGTGTCCACGTAATATGCTGTGATTTATCTCTGGCGTGCGGATATGGGGGATTAACTTAGCGGATTAAGATCTGATAGAGACAAATAGGCGGGACTTGATAAAGGAGGGGCTTTGGCTGCTCTTTCTTTTGTTTTTCTACGTGCTGCAGTGTTCACTGCATGCATCAATCTACAGACAAGAGGCGTTGTTTACGTTGTCTAACCAGTTTTACAGGAGGATGTCAGAAATCTGATGCGGCGTGGTTGGGAATGATAGAGATGCTTTGAGATGGACAAGGCATCTTGGTACATGTAATATAATAAGTAGATCTGTGCGTAGACATGTTTTGGCGAACAAGAAAAGGAAGGATTGTCGTTCATTTTCTTCAAAAATGTTTGATAATGTTACCTAAGGCAAAAATTAACGAACAAACAAAACGCAAAAAGCAGTGGTCTTTGTCGTAATGTAAAGATATTCATAAATATAGTTAGTAGCAAGGCAGCTGTTTATATACGCAAGCATTTGAAATGAAAATATGTTGCATTCCAGTTTCTTCATACCTCAAACGTGTGGGGGTGGATAAGATTTTTTTGTTTAATTTTCAGAACAGAGCTGTAGCGTGGAACATAGAGAAAGTGCCCTTTCAGCACGGAGACTGTATCCTATGACACCCAAACGGTTTAATCAGAAGAAATGAATTTTCCTAAATATACAGAATTGACTGTTCACATATCCGAACATTAATTTAAATTACAGTTAACGGCCAATATTTGTCTGCGACACCTCACTGTTGACTGCATGCATGCAGGATGCAGGAGATATTGGATAAAACATGACAACGTAGGGGATGTCGTCTCTGTCCTCCTTGCTCGTCTTGTATGTCACTACGTTTTATTTAACTTTTTGAAAGTCTATTTTTTAGTGACTTTTCAGTTTGACCTGCCTGCTGCAGTCTACATGCAACTTATAAAACAGCACGACGTACACCCGTCCAACAGCGCATCGAAGACACTAGGGGCATACTAGCTAATGGCCGTCAAAAATTATTTCTTTTTGGAAATTAGCTTAAAACATTTGCACTTAAAATACACGTACGATGTTGAAGTCTGCCAACCCAAGAGCTGAGGCCGAGATGTGGTAAAGTCTCAACCAATATCAAAATAACAGCGAAATTGCCTGGGAGGAAAACACGTTCATGCCAAGAGGGGAAATAATGACAGTTCTGGAACAATAAAAAATTAAACAAAGAAGGAAAGAAAGAAAAACGGGGGTGGTGTGGGGGGGGGGGGGGAAACAAAATTACCACTGACTTATGAAAACGTATTTGTCATTAGTATTGTTTCTTTTTCTTTTATTTTTTCTTTTTTTACAAATAATAAGCAGGAATAATTATTGTACTGTTTCATGGTGCTCGTCCCAAAGACAGGTGCAAAATACGGAAGGTGTCCTTTCTGATCTGTCCAATGGTTCTCCTCCATGGTCAAATTAATCATAGGAGTGAGTTATGCCCCCCCCCCCCCCGCCACCCTCGATTCTCCAAAAGCAAAAGAAAAAACCAAACAACAAAAACATATCTCGATCCGGTCAATCCTGATCGAGATATTTTAAGATTAAAGTGATCTGGGTTTCAGCTTCGGCATAGTTTAATACCATGTAAACCTACAGAACGATTAGCAAAGACAAGGACAATCAAGTGTAAAACTCACCAATCGATTTCAGGACCCGTCTTTTGTCGTACAGAGAGTGAAAGTCATCAAATATGTAATGCTGACAATGTTTCTATTGTAGTCCTTAACATCCGTGCAAATTCAATAAAGGTCCAGCGATGAATTGTTTTTGGTACCAAGTCACAAGCTCCACTGCTCAGTCTGTACACAATTTCTCTGGTTACTCCAATACATAATTCAACAGTTCTCTTGTTTTAAAGTCCACGGACACTGTTTTCACTGCGAGCACTGATACATTGACAAAACCCACTCACTCCTATTCATGTCAACCCGAACGAAAATCTACAAGGCTTCAATTATCGATTTTTCACACATTCGCTCAGATCCTATGAATTCTGGAACAGAAAATCCGCTCACCAAACATTAGTTCTCACTTCAGGCTGACAGCTGCCAAGGCCGACAACTGGACACACTCCTCGCTCTGTGATGAGAACAAGCTCCTAGATCAATGTTTATATCAGCCTGTGTTTTCCACATGCGTTTTCCCACCACGTTTTCCAGTCACCCTACAACGGCACGTAACGATACGGTTTGGATGGAAGTGTCGCGCGCGACCGGAGCGCCCGCTTCGCCATTGGCTGGCGGGTGGCGCATGAATACAATAGAGGAGGGAGGGGCTTGTCGATAATCCGAGCGCAAGGGCCTGTAAGATAACTGTGTGTTTTTAAATAACATTTTCCTATTAGTTTCAAAATTGGCTTTAACCCTATTACTGTTACTGTGTCCAACCAAAAGTATTCTAACTGCAAGTCTTTATCCTTAACTTTAACACCAGAGTTTTTTTATTTAGAAATCTCGATAAAGCAAACACTTCTGCTTTAATTCCCTCCGACAGTCATTAAGGACGAATAACAATTGCAATGCAATTGTCTTATGACAGTAGAAGGGTTAATGCGACAAAAATCTACAATTGCATCATACCGAAGCCCCCATGAAATAAAGTTCTTCACCCACAAATATTCACTATTATATAATAATGTCCCACATTTCCTCTGCATTTAACCTGTTGGGTGTATTATGAAGTATTAATTCCTCTCCCTTTTTAACGTTAGATTGTTGGTAGTTACAACATAGCGTGACATCATGCTATTTCTAATCTGTTTGTCATCCAACATGGCAGTCCACCAATGTAACCATAATAGTGATAAACAAATTAATTAATTAAGATAAATACATAAATAAATAAATGAATAAATAAAAAACAAATAAATAAATACCCATACACATTACTTCAGTCGACATTATCTATTATATATTTCAGTAACTTGCAACCTTTGGCATGATTATATATTACGCACTTTCTCCACCTTTGAACGCAAAAGGCTTTTTTATTAGGCCATCTACAGTAACCAAATTTTACATGTTCATTTCAAATACTGCGGAGGGTGCACGGAAGTTTTCATTATTTTGCTTAGTTTGGTTCTTGAATTTATAGAAAATGCATTGTTTCATCGTGCTGTCAATAGCTCTAATTTTCATCCTCCATCTTGGCTCCATTCTGTAATAGTACCGTGCATGTCATAAAAAGTAACCATATCAAGCGTTCAGTTTGGTGCGTAGTGTCCTGGCGCGCATGAGTTCTGAAGCAAGACTGCAGATGACTACTTTTATTATAAGAGAGAGAGAGAGAGAGGGGACAAGATTGTTTATTCCGGGCAATGCCCGGTACGTCATCTAGTCTATTATATATTTCAGTAACTTGCAACCTTTGGCATGACTAACTGACCCAAAACATACACTCTTCGGGCCTTAAATTTGGCAGGAAGGTGGCAATTGAGAGAAGGAAGATGATGGCTATAATTAAAAGTTGTTTACTTCAAGCATGTATTTTTAAAAAATAACAATGTTTATTGCTATGTAACATCTGTATTTTTGCATGTTTGGAATCAGAGGGGTCGCCCTTAAATGGGTCGAATCTTATCTGTCAAATCGCCACCAATTTGTTGTAACCAACAAAATAAGATCTTTTTCCTATGTGCTTCAGTATGGCGTACCACAAGGCTCAGTGCTTGGTCCTATTTTGTTTACTATCTATATTATTCCACTTGTACATGAAATAAAGAAATTTAATTTACAATATCATTTCTATGCTGATGATACCCAGCTCTACAGTTCTGCCTTGCCATGCGATGTTGACAGCCTTCTGCAGCAGGCTGGAAACTGTATAACAGAAATTAAAAGCTGGATGAACCAAAACAAACTGGCTCTAAATGAGGATAAAACTGAGGTTATTTTATTAGGCCGTGAGCGAGTTCTGCAAGAAGTGGACAGAACTGAGATGATAATTGGCACTAATTCAATAGAAATTTCAAAAAAAGTAAAAAACCTAGGGGTTTACATTGATTCAAATCTTTCTATGTCATCTCAGGTTAGTCACCTCATTCGCATTCTATACATGGAAATCTGGAAAATCGGTAAAATCAGACATCTTATTTCGACTGAAACTGCGGCTGTTTTAGTAAATTCTTTTGTACTTTCAAAGCTTGACTATTGCAACTCCCTTTTGGCTGGAATTTCACAAAAAAATATTAGAAAACTCCAAATTGCTCAAAACAATGCAGCGATACTTGTTTTGAAGAAAAAGAGATTCAGCCCTGCCACTTCTGCAGAGTTTGCACTGGCTGCCAGTCGAGAAAAGAATAATGTACAAATTGTCATCCATTTGTCACAAATGTGTCAATAATACTGCTCCATCGTACCTAGTTGATTTAACTGATTACTATGTTCCATCTCGTCAACTAAGATCATCATCTGACACTACAAAATTGAAAGTACCTAAAATGACTCTGTCCACTGTAGGAGAAAAGTCCTTTTCATTTCTTGGCCCTACCATCTGGAACACTCTTCCAAAGACAACCAGGGAAATTAATGACATTGGTTCTTTCAAACGCCATCTGAAGACCCATTTCTTTCAGACAAACTAGGCTAGATGTTTTTCGGCAGCAACAAGAGTAAATATTTTTGAATTTCTTTTGTGTATGCGTGTGTGTGTGTGTGTGTAAGAGTTTGTTAAAGCGCCCAGAGCTTGTCATCGACGGGGTTGGGCGCTATATAAATGCAATATATTATTATTATTATTATGTTTGTTTCGTTATATATGGTACAGTGCATGTCATAAAAAGTAACCGTATCAAGCGTTCAGTTTGGTGCGTAGTGTTCTGGTGCGCATGAGTTCTGAAGCAAGACTGTAGTTTATTACTTTTATCACATGAGAGAGAGAGAGAGAGGGGGGGGGGGAGGGGGGGAGCACATGATTGTTTATTCCGGGCAATGCCCGGTAGGTCATCTAGTAAATAAATAAATAAATACCCATACACATTACTTCAGTCGACATTATTCTATATAAGAGTAAGTAGTGACGGGTTTGCCTAATGTGTACGAGGCTGTTCTCATTGCGTTAATTGTTATTCAACCACATTCAGACAATGCAATAATCTGTCTTTGTTCTTCTTCACTTTGAGTTCATGACTCTGGTTTACCGGGACACTGTTGAACTTAAGTCACTTATAGCCTGTTTTACTAGGCAGCTCTGAAACGGGTAGTTTTGTAAACTGAATTCTTAGAGAGGCGGTGAGGGGAAAGAAAGTATCTTTCAACACAATAATAAAAGTAACATTGATTTCCCATGACCAGGCCATGGGTAAGAGGTAACAAAGACTGACTTAAGAAATCAAGATTTGTCCTATCAAAACTTTACACTTCAGATTCATGTATTGTCCTGGTAATTCCTTGTCCTCTGTTACTGGTGATGAGTCTTTCGTTGATTTGTATTTGTATACTTCTTTAATCCCCATTTGGGAAATTTGCCTTTGTGCCATTGCAGCCCAGTTACAACTGGAGCAGGCACGTCGTCGCCACAGTGCGGCGAGGGTCGGCGGTTGTTGTTGTTGTTGTTTTTTTTTGGGGGGGGGGGGGTGAGGGAGGGAATGGTAGGAATGAATTTTTATATTTTGCCAGGGCAGCGATCTGTTCGGCCTGCTCTTTACGATTTCCAGCTGCCAAGGTATCTTTAACGTGCGCAGCGTGCACACGGGCCCTCCGAATTTTTTCGTCCTTAGCGCCGGGTTTTGAACCCGGGACCCTTGGCATGAGAGGCGAGCACCTTACCTCTAGACCACCTTGTCCCCCCCCCCCCCCCCCGTGGTCCTAACGCTGGTGCTAAGCTTGATGGTGCTAACATGAGAAAAACATTATTTTTGTTTGCACGTTTCATCTGAGATTAATATATTCCATCAGATATTGATACTCAGACCTCCAGCTATAAATAGCGGCAACATAATAAGTTAATCTGTGTAAAATCATGACTCCGGTCATTAATTCTGACGCTGTTTTTTCCTGTAAGTGCACGTGCAGCGTGTCTGGCTTTCACATTTCTCCTCGTTAATTTTAGGGACCCATTTAACATCTGCAGCTCTTTTGGGTCGAAAAAAGAAGCGACCTGCTAAAAGTCTAAATCTTATCAAAACAGAATATGGCTCTAGTGCGTGAAGAAAGTCTTGTTGTTGTTGTTGTTGTTATTGTGTTATTATTGTTGTTTTGGTTGCTTTTGTTGTTATTTTGTTTTATTGTTATTTATTTCATTTTCTTATATTACATTCGGTTTGATTTGTGTGTGTGTGTGTTGGGGGGGGGGCGCGTTAAAGGCATGATTAAGTGTCTGTGAGTACGCATGAGCGTGTGTGTGTGTGCACGTGCACCTATGGGAGCGGGTGTTAGATGTGCGTGTGTATATGTGTGTGTTTGTGCGCGTATCCAATTTTAAAAGAGTTTTATTCGGACATTCTAGAGATCTCATTGGACGTGCTTTTGTCCATATCCAGGACGTAAAAATTAATGTTCATTTTCAAATAAAGAAAACGTTCCTGTAATCATTTTTTTCTCTGAATAAGTCGCGCCCAACTCATTTCAGCACGGTAGTGTGACACAGCTTAGAGCGGTGGTTCTCAACATTTTTCAGGCAGTCGCCCCCTTGGGTTCCAAATTTTCTTTCATCGCCCCCCCCCCCTTTCCACAAGCTAAAACCCAGCTAAGTGTATCCTGTTGCTCCCTTCCCCCACCCCCAACGCCCACCCCACCCCCAAAATCGTTCTCATGTTTTCGCCGCCCCCCCCCCCTTTGTCGCCCCTCTTTCAATGTTTTCACTCCCTTGTCGCCTTTTCCTGCGTTTTCGCACTCCCCCCCCCCACCCCCGGCTATATTTATCCCCCACCTTGAGAACCACTGGCTTAGAGTCTCCAACCTGGAGAAAGAGATGGGTCTACTGAATGATGGCTTGTTCACCTCGTAACTAATCATCCTTTGTACACCCTGTATAGTTCAAGTCTTGTCTAAAGAATTGCAGATAATCCTCTTAAATGTAATCCCTCAATCCTCCATTGTTTACTTTCGACAGAGAGGCGGCCCATCGATCTTCTATTCTTGGGACGAGATCAAAGAGAGATGTGCACTGCGCCGCCGGGGAGAGACATGTTAAGTACATGTTCAGTGTCTTTGGTCTCCCGGATAGTGCAATGTTGATCTTCCGTCTAAGTTTTTGTAGAAATTGTTGTTAGTTCATCTATCTATCTATCTATCTATCTATCTATCTATCTATCTATCTATCTATCTATCTATCTATCTATCTATCTATCTATCTATCTGTCTGTCTGTCTGTCTGTCTGTCTGTCTGTCTGTCTGTCTGTCTGTCAATATGCTTGTCAATCTATCTATCTATCTATCTATCTATCTATCTATCTATCTATCTATCTATCTATCTATCTATCTATCTATATGCTTGTCAATCTATCTATCTATCTATCTATCTATCTATCTATCTATCTATCTATCTATCTATCTATCTATCTATCTATCTATCTATCTATCTATCTATCTATCTATCTATATGCTTGTCAATCTATCTATCTATCTATCTATCTATCTATCTATCTATCTATCTATCTATCTATCTATCTATCTATCTATCTATCTATCTATCTATTTCTGTTCTGCCTCTCTATGTATTTCTCTCCCTTTTCTTTATGCATGAGTCAACCAGTTCTACCCATCCGATAAATTTGTTGGCCCAACCATCTGTCTGCTTGCCTGCAAGTTTATTCATACCATGCCCTGGCGGGGAAAACTATCAATATAAATTAATTTTCCCCCGTACACGAATTCTCTGTGTTTACAACTCTAGCATTATTTTGATTATGTGTACAAATTAAAGCTATACATAAATAGTTTGTGCGCAATGGGCCATCTCAGTTCCTTTGAAGTGTGAGGGCGCAAGAGTTTACTTGTTGACAATGATGTTTGTTTGGGCCCTGGTGTGGCTTTGCTCTGGGGATTAAAAGCACTCGGTGTCTGTTTGTGGAATTATGTGCTCTGGGTGAGGGGACAACAAGAATCGATAAATGAAGAAACCAAATCAAAAACTACAGAGAGCCGACGTAGATTGTGTAGGAAAGAACACAATCATGTGAGTTCGTCAAATCAAAGACTTACACAAGTAAAATGTCAGTTCAAAGATTTATGGAAGATAACAAAGTAAAGATTTCGCTCACTAAATAGAGAAGGGAGGAACTTTTATGGCTGATAGACAAGAAAATTACGTCACTGTAAATGAACAAAATTAATGGTTGAGTAAAGTACCGGGACTACGCTAAAGAATTAGAAACAGAGAGAGAGAGAGAGAGAGAGAGAGAGAGAGAGAGAGAGAAGAAAGACGAAGATGAGATGGAACAACATCATAAGAGAGAGAGAGAAACTTGAATTTTTCATTTAAAGAAAAAGGCACAAATCTATCTATCTATCTATCTATCTATCTATCTATCTGACTGTTTGCCTTCCTGTCATTCTGCCCGTCCGTCTGTCTGCCTGTCTGTCTGTCTATTTATCTCTCTATCTGTCCGTCTGTCTGTCTGTCTTTGCCTGCCCGCCTGCCTGTCTGTCTGTTTGTCTTCCTGTCAGTCTATCTGTCTGTCCGTTGGTCTGTCTATCTATGTGTCTGTCTGTCTATCTGTCTATCCGCCTATCTATGTGTCCATTTATCTCTATCTTTCTCTCTGCATAACGATATGGCTTTTGTACGGCAAGCGATCGATGTCGCAACATAAACCTATTCACAAACACATACACACACACGCACACACTCACATAGCCATCGACGTACAAACACTTTCCACGCCGATTTCCTAAAAAAAAAACCATACATTAAGACAGATCCCATGCGTTCCCAGTTCGCTATGACATATTCAAACAATAACCTTCTTTGTTTTCTGTGAAGGCCACGCGTCCAGCATGATCTTGTGATCTTTGAACCCATCCTGCACTCACAGCCCTGGCACCCTGCAAAGTCTTCGCCCCCAAAATCAAGCCCAATCCATCTTTCTTAGTCTAACCAAGCGTTTTATTCCTTCTCTCTTTCCTAGCTCGTCTTAAGCTCTTTTTACGAGTTCTCACACAAAAGAGTGCTGCAACCTCCAACAAAAAGGGTTTAAAAGACGTGGAGCTCGGCCGTCAGAAACTGTCAGGGTATCCATTGGTGGCCAGTGGAGAATTGCCCTAAGTTTTGGGTAAAGGAATGTTTATTTACTGTGACCACATACGATAAATTGAATACTAACTCTCATGAATTTGAATTCAAGTGTAGTGATGAGACATTGGTATGAAAATGTAGCTAGATTGAACAATTCCATAGCCGAGCTGCCATGTTTGTTGATATTTTGTATCAAATAGTGTTACCACTGGATTAAGCCGTGTTTCAGTAACATGTTTCGGCACCCAGCGCGTAAACTATTTGTGGAGCCACCATGTTCGTTCCTATTTGTTAATTGTCATGAGAGACAGACTAGAGGACAATGTTGGCTGAAAAAATGGAAAAACTCAGTTTTGATTTTCTTTTTTCAAACATCAGGTGCATGTCTTTCTATCCCCCCCCCCCCCCCACCCGCGCCACCCCTCTGTTTTCTCGCTTTCTCCTTCTCTTTCTCTTTATTCTTTTCAAGGATCGTCACGATTATATGAAAAAAAATTAAATATATGTCGAAAAAATAACGAAAAAACAAAGCCAGGAAAAAAAGGAATATTTAATAGTTATAGCAACCGCCTTCATCCTCTCTACTGCTCTTTCCTTCCATCGATTCACACTGACGCTGTCCGTTCGTCAATAAAGTCACGCCGGGATACCACAGTCACTGTGGGCAATGGTGACTGGAACAGAAACACAGTCAGACCTGGAACACGCCAAGTGGCCGTTAAGTGTTGGGGACTGAAAGGGCCCCCGGCTTTAATAAAAATCTTACTTAAGATGTCTCTAGTTAAGGGGGGGGAGGGGGAGGGGCACTGAGGAAAGAGAGCAATGATGGGGGCGGCTAGAGGAAAAATTACAGGGCTGGAGATAGTGAATGGGTGCGAATCTTTCTGGTCGTGGAAGTGAAGCAGTTTGGGTGTCAATTAAAAACATTGTAAGGGATTTTGTCAATGCCACGGTCATGATTTGGCTGGTTGGTGGGGAAAGGTTGAGATGCTGGGGACTGCGGTGGTAGTTGCGTGGTTTTGCGTCACACTGAAAGATGATATAGGACGGATGAAAGGATGAAAGAGCTGGCTGAAGAATTAGGAGAAACAATCTAAAACGGTCAGAAAGATGAATACTGGAATAGACATTGAGTGGCCTTTAGTTCTTGTTTGTTCCAACTCCATTTTTTTATTTTTATTTTGCACAACTGAGAACTCCGACATTAAACGTTTGCGGCTTTAGTATTATTGATGAAGAGTTCGAATAAATCGAAACTGTGAAACAGCTTGAAAAATACCACAACGCATTTTAAACAAGTGTCAATGCAGAGTGTGCATTTGTCATACCGCTTCTACATACTAAAAGATTTCCAGTTTTCAGAAGGTGGAGATAGAACAAGCAAGATTGAAGGTCGCGATGCGTGCAAAAATAAGAAGGAAATTTGTGGAAAGAGCGTTGTTTCTGACAACATGACGTCGCTGACTGATGCAAACACCGGAAGTAAAAATTTTGTCATTTTTCGATTTTTCACGATAAATCGCCACCTGAGTTCTTGTTTTTTCCTGTCTCCATTTTCTGAAAAAACTGGAGATCTTTTAGTATGTAGAAGAGGTGTAACAAATGTGAACTTTGACACTAACTCCATATCATAATTACTAAAGCCGCAAACGTTTAACATCGAATTTCTCAGTAGTACAAAAACTGAAATTGGCACAAACAAGAATTAAGATCTCGAAGTGCTTAGAATATTAATTGTGCATATTATGTTAAAATATTGAAATAAAAAAAATTATAGTACTTATCATTTTATCCATCAAAAAACAAAACCTCTTATGATACACCTATTCAGTCAAAAACCTCGCAAGAAACATGCCAGGTTTTGATTGATAATTCCGCTTCAACTAGATGCCAGGAAAAGTGTCTTGCGTGTTTTTGTATGGGGTGAAAATGTGAAAGTTGATGTAATTTTAAATGCCAGCAACATTGGTAATTAAGATGATGGACATTACATATGAGAAAGATTTCGCAATTATTACAAAGAGAGGAAAAATCAACAGATCATGAAAAAGATAAAGGAATGAATCAAAGAATGTGAATAACAGAATAATGTGATTTGCTGCGCAAAGAATCACAGAAAATGAAATAAAAGGCCTAGCCTGAGATAATACGATAAATTAATATCTGAAGTAAGAAATTGGGAGTGCTGAGAATTGTTAGCTTTATTCTAAATATTAATCCACTGAACTTTAAACAGCATTTCAGACTGCCATTCCCCGTTGACGACCTTGTTGTGCGTATTAGGGGCCCGAAAATTAATTTTGGGAGCTATGCACTCTCGATTTTGCCGACGTTTATCCCCCATTCACTCACCACCACCACCCCACCCCCTCGCCTCCAAACCACCCCTGTATGCTTTTCATAATTATGCTCGACCTCAAACCTCCCTCATATTTGTACAAACGCTCGGCCATTAGAATGGTACATATCCATGATACGACCTTTATGGTTTAGAGACTTAAAGTGACTGTTTATTTTATGAGAACGAAGATTTTTATGTAATGCAACGAATTAATTTGCGGGAAAAAGTTATTTTTAAAAAAAATGTTTATTCCATTACCATAATTCAAAGGTGTACGAAGAGGGGGATGGGGAGGGGAGGGGGGGGGGTTATCACACTAAGCCCGGAATATCACAAGCAGTTCCCGCCAGATAAATGGACACCCCAGAAATGCTGGCAGAAGCTGACTGTGTCTGACCGGGCTTGGTATGACAGGGTCTCTCCGGATTTACTAAGAAACTGAAATAATTATGGTATGCACTTCTTGTCTGCCAGCAGCTGGCTGTGCCGTTCCGGGCTTAGTATGATCAAAGATTGTAGAAATAACATGATACCTCCCCAGACTCTCTAGTCCCCCCCCCCCCCCCCAACACACACACAAACTCATGTACGCATCTGCTGCTGGGGCAAACACCCTCCGCCCTCTGAGGGCAAGAAGTACTTTTTATGGATGACCCTTTGATTGCAGTAGTTGTTGGTGCCATCAGCCGTCCAATGATGTGTCGTTATCATCAACAACAATCATTACTGTCACTGAAACTCCAAGTCATCATTCTATAGCTTATCGTGATTTTGTCTGATTTATTGTCACATTGCTTTTTTCATCATCTTTCTTATTGCCTTGTCAGTCGATTGTAAAAACTGGAGCGATTTTTTTTTTTTAATTTTCGGATTCGGTGTCCTTTGGTTCTTTAAAGACGGGCCGGCAAGCCTGAAAAGACTCTTCGTGTTTTGATTAAGATTTAGTGCGCAATCCTGGTTCTATAGCTGCACATTCTTCCGTGGTGATGGATGCCTGAGGGTTCAAAGCTCGATATCTGTCACTGTCGAGATGATTCCTAAAGTTGTCTTTTCTTTGGAGCCGTATGTAAATATATATTATTTTATATTAGTTGGCCCGCTGACTCGGGGAATACACAGATCTGATTTTTGAAGTTGAGTTTCAATCGCCAGTGTGTAAACTGAGGCGCACAGGGAAATTTCCTGTCATACTTTTTAATTCTATTCGAAGAAAATGCGTCTTTTTTTCAGGCTCAAAATGTCGGAACACTTTCTTCTGTTCAACTCAGTTGTGGTTCAAAATCAAGGAAGGTATTAAAAATACAGCGAACTGCAAGACCTTTTAAAATATGTCCAAATACACCTTTACGTTTTTCTGTGCATAATATGACACTCTGTAGACTTCAAGGCTCAGCGGTTAAAAAGCCCTCCATGATTACAATGTTGCTTTACTTCGTTTAGAATATGATTAGGCTTTCGTTTTTTTTTTGAAGAACTGGGAACTGTATTCTGTACAGTTCAAGGAAGGAACTGGATTTATATATATATATGTTAAGTCTAGAACTGCTTTTGGGTTTTTTTTACTTCGTCACTTTGATCCTGTCATTGTGGATACGCTGTTTTATTTGCCTCGTTCTTGAAGTCCAGTGATTGCTGCTAGATTTTGGGGCTAGATCTGTTTATTTGGAAGAAACGGGTGGTCTAGACGTGATGTCTGGGAAAAGAGGCGTTTTTTTGTGTTGTTTTTTTCCACAAATCACGGGTTTTGACCTAACCATTAAAAAAGTCATATAGTTCTATATAAACAAACTCGATTTAGGTAGAATTACTTGGCTTTCGTCTTCATTGCAGACAGCTAAGGCGTTGCAGACCATTCATCTGGTGACCTCTTGTCTCGTGTCAGTGTTTAAAGAATGTAAATCGCGTGCCTGGCAAGGTCAGTGACAGAATGGTCACTAAATTCTCTTAATAAGTTGTTCCTATGAATTCCCAAGAACTCTCAAAATGGCCTCTCGAGTGTCCTTGTTGTTAGGAGCGCATTTTTTGTTGTCACCGAGAAACGCCGCCATTTTTTTTAAATGGATGTCTATTAGTAGAACTTGTTTCTTTCTAGAGACTCGTGTCAATAGACAGAATTGGGTCCGCGTCCATCTTAGGCTCGTAAACAACGATGCTAGACGCTGCTGGAGGCTATAAATAGTAACAATCCGTGTCGATCTATGACAAGCGAGGCGAGTTTTCGTGTGGTGAAAAATGTCGGAATCGTCTCCGATCTGTTGTCATTTGGGCAGATTGGAAGTTGTTTAGAGGCGTTTAGACCGGGTTAGGGCTAACCCGCCCATCCACAGCTGAAAGACCAACTGGCTAATATTTGCAATTGTCTCCCCCCCCTACGACGTTTGGCCGGTGTCAATATTGTCCCCTCATGCTGCGGGCACATCAACGTCAACCGCCCACGAGTTGTCTCCCGGGCTTGCCGGAAGTCAAGACGGTTTCCCCGCAGTCCGTCACTGGCTTCCTTCGTTCACTCTGCGGACGGACAATAGTTTTCTCAACTAACTGTTGTATAAGGATATGACTCTGTGAAGTCCGGTTATCAGAGAGGTACCAGTGTTTTAAGATAATAAAGCAAAGGGCACAATTTTTGTATACGTTTGTGTGTTCCTCACAAGTAATCGTCCAAATTTTATGGAGCTGAGAGACGCCATAGGATTAAAGGAAACGACCTGGAAAAGAAAACAGCCTCCAGAATTCAGTCACTCACGCTTTCCGCTTTCGAAAAAAACTGTTCACATGAGCGTGCTTTCGTGACTTTCTCTGCTGGCCGTTGTTGTAAGTACGTACGGTCCCCAAGTGTTTGTGCTAGAGGCGGATACCTATACATACCTATCCCTAACCCCGCCCTAATCCTCAACACTAAATCTTATCGAATTCCAAACCCTGCCTCCTAGACTCCTACCCTTTCAACCAAAAAACAGGAGGAAAACAAAAAGAAAAACTGAAAGAATAATTAATTAAGGCTATTTTCAGAAGTATTTCGCCAGGATTTCGAAAGAAGCTCTCTATCTCTGGAGTTAGAATAGGCTTTAAAACACGTAACCCTAGCGCAAAAAACTTGGGGGACGTACGTACTTGTAACAACATATGGTCTGCTCATCTTTTTCAGTCAGTGAATGCGCTCGTGTTTCATAAAAAAATAGCTCCTTCTATTTTATTGTAGGTGTTCCCATGCAAGGGTGTTTCTTTTAAATATTTATACTTTTCGAAAAAAAAAAAAAAAATGGTCGTTAAAAAGGCGCAGAAAAAAAAAAAAAAACCATTCACGGAAACAGGCTTTTATTTTCAAGAGGAAAGATTTTACCAGCTAGCAGATTTTGAGAAGGGAAGGGAAGGAAGGGGGTTGCATTTCACTTAATTACCAAAATAATAAGATTAGATTTTGAAAACACATGACACGATGTGATATATATTGTAATAAACGTTCGACTTGCATCTCTTTCACACATTAGGAATGCCCCCCCCCCCTTCCCCCTGTTAGACTTTTTACTTGAACAACGTGGAATTAAGAATAGAAGAAAAAGAATGAAAGAAAAGACAGAAAAAGAAGCAAGACTAGATCCTCTACAAAAACATAACACACATTGCAAGACAATGTTCAAAGCTCAGTTTCCAGGCGTTCCATGCTCCTATGTTAATAACACAAAGATTGCTGAAGTTCCCTCTCAGTCTGAATGAACAGTGCTACAGAATTCATCCCTTTGCGCTTTCTTGTTTTGTTGACGCCGAGACGGCCGAGGCCACGGTGACTTGTTAATCCTTTCACTTTAACGCAAACATCGGCGTTTTCTTGTTACTATCCTCGGTTTTTGGGGTGGTGGCTTAACAAAACCAGCTAATCCTGATTCTCTGCCCCTTGTTGCTTTTTTGGGCTTATTCGGCTAGTCTGCGGCTATTTGCGGACGTTTGTGAGAAAACTGGGAAACCAAAAAAGAGACAGCGGCAGAAAACAAGGATTCCACTTGCAATGTTGACGGAACAAATAATTATTTTGGTTTTCCTCAAGGAAACTGCAAAAAAGCAGAAGTGAGAGGGAGGTACAAAACCAGGGAAAGATGTAAAACGTAAAAAAAAGACGAGAAGAGGGAAAACAGTGAAGTGCAAAAACTGGGGACAGTGGACGCATGCCGGAAGAGAAGGAGAGAAAGAAAGAGGCGGGAAGGGGGCTGGACAGACTCAAGGCAGAAAGAGTGGGTAGGCAGAGAGAGATGGACTGAAAGTAACTGGTAGTGCCGGATGAAAGCATGGGCTTTATGGGCTGCACCCCATCGGCCTCTATCAGCTGAGGGCCTCCAGAGATTAAATGAACTTATAAATATCCAAGCCTTATTTTAATTTTTATTACAGGTCGTTCTTAAAACATACAGCGTTATTTTCATGAAAATATTGATAGGTATTACATAGGATAAACAGAAATTAGGTATTGATATTTATAAAACAAGTGGTATTATATTTTATTCAGCATTTATATATTAATAGATAAATGTAAATAAGTTTCGAGAATCTGAAATTCGTGCTTTTATTAATGATTACTAGGGGCCTCACAATATCTGTAGCCCAGTGGAACTGGAAAACTGGATTATGAACGTAGTGGAAATTTGGTTTTAGGAAACTTGCTATGATCACCAAACACACGCTAAAACTGGCCCTAAAGGAAACACCCGAAACCTCGGATTCAAAATTAGTAGATGCCTCATGTAGACCATTCTGCAAGATTTTTGTTGTCCAAGTTTTCCCAGTGTGTCTATTTTACCCTAAGCTCTTATCCATGGTCAGTAAATAACTTAATTCATTCATTTGTGATTGATCTGACCTCAACTGCAGTCGATGGTCACGATATTTTTTAACATTAGTAAAGGTGGTCAACTCAGTGCCCTAAATAAGTTTACAAGCGGTGAGATCAGAAAATGCTGATGTGAAATGGTTATATTAATTTCTGGAGGATAGGTAAAACATGAATGTGACAAATCACTGCGGTATGCTGTAAACCGCTCTGCACTACCTCCTCTTTCAGTACTGTCATGTGGGTGAGTGGGCCAACAGCTGGTAGTCCTTGACAGCCATGGAAAATTAATGTGGGCATAGTCTAAAGCAGTGTTTCTCAAGGTGGAACACACACCCCATCGGGAGGAGCGTTGCAACATTCTGGTTTGAGCGTAGGACTTCAGAATGGGGCCTAGGGATTTTTCAGAGAAATTTTAATTTCATAGTGTATTTTTACTTCCATTGAAGTAAGAGACAAGTGAATGAAACTTGAAATAAAGTTTTAATTAAGACTTCTTTTGAATATATACATACAGAATATATAAATATTTTTAAAACTATTTTTTGGCTATAGATTTACTGTTAACTAACTTCGTCTAATCATGTTTTTATTAAACAAAATTGAAGTAGGGTACGGGACTAAAATGTTGAGAAACACTGATCTAAAGTATCAGCCATGGAACAGCTGACGACCCACTTAGTCTTGCACCAAGTTTTGGGCACAGATGAGACAGAATGCCAGACGAAGACATTCCTTGGAAGTGATACATGTGCCCCAGTTTTTTGTTGTTGTTGTTGTTGTTTCTTAAAAGAAATGAATGAATAATCGTGTTCTGTATTTTTTTTTTTTTTTAACTTTGTCAGGTTTGCACGCCATTTCTATGTTGAAAACGGGTGATCGGGGACAACGGATAGACAGAAAAATTGAGAAAAGAAAAGACTGTGAATTGTGTGTGAAAGAAAAACAGTTCAGGGGGAAATCAAAAAGGGAAGAGGCGTTTTCATTGTACGTCCAAAGTGTCAGAAAATGGATGAGAAACAGGCAGTCAAAATTAATGAGCCATGGAGAGAGACAGACAGACAGACAGACACACAGACAGACAGATAGAGAGAGATAGAAATTCACACAGAGTATTAGTGTGAGTGAATGACGGAGAAAAAGCTGAAAGAAAGAAGAGAACTACAACAAATACAAGGTTGCTTTAATAATGATAATAATAATGATAATAATAATTACAATAATAATCTTAATCATAACGACAAAAAGGACATGATCATTCCACGCTACCAAGCGCTCGTCCTGTTCAGAATAATGATGACTGGAACTCTAAGCTACTTGTTTGACAACGGCGTGTCCAGGGTGTAAAGGTCAAGTGGAGAGCCGTCATGCGAAAATCAGAACTGTGTCATTAATGTCAAGTGTCATCTTGTCACAGAGTTGCAGTTCCGGATCACGTGACGAACTCTGCATTCCTACAATGAAAAGGCGAAGACCATGGGGAATGATAGATGGACGGGAGTGGTGAGAAGCTTCGAGCATCTAGAATAACTTACCACACTTCACTTTTGCAGGCTATCCGCCTTCCTCTACTTACAAAAAGCACCGGCTTTGACCACCCAGAGCCCCGTGAATCAAAATGAATCCGGTGTCCTCATCGAGTTTGAGCAAGGTCTTGTAGTGGTCAAACTTGCTAGGGTTCTGGAATGTGCAGGTCAAGGATGAGAGAAAAGGCCATGCGCGGGGTCAAATCTCTAAGAACAGACAACACTATTAGTTTGGTGCGGGAGGGGACACGTTGATCTAGAGGCAAGGTGCTCGCCTCTCATGCCGAGGGTACCGGGTTCTATTCCCGGTCGATGAAGGCATGTTGAAATTTTGTGGGAAAATTCTTGACCCTGATCGTATGGTAGGTAAGATCGAACACCTAGTCTTTCTCCGAAAAGGACAGAAAACTCGGAGGGCCCGTGTGCACGTTGCGCACGTTGAAGGTAGGTTGACGGTTGGAAATCGAGAAGAGCACGCCTAACAAGGCAGCTACCCTGGCAAAATTTACAAACAAAAACAAACAAAAACCCACAAAAATACAAACGTGAACAAGAAAAATAAAAACAAGAAAGTGAGGTGTAAATCCCAACAGCGAACGTCCTAAAATAAAGGCCTAAAACTAAAAGAAGTATTTAATGAACGAACAGAACCATCGGTTTGGTGCGGGGCATGGCAGCGAAACTGCTCAGTCTTTGTGATTCATTCTTGGAAAAGACAATTGTTCAAGAACAAAGGATGGCGTTAGATAATAGAATTCCGTTGGGCAATAAGTTTCATTTTGAAATTGAGGTTGGAGAAAGCACACCGACACGACAACCTGCCATAGTGTGCTGGGAAGGAGCAAAGACGATAGAATATCATAGAAGAATAAGACAGAATGAGACCATATTGGAAGCGCCCACGAACTACCCGCTTGAGACAAAAAAGAGAGAGAGAAAGAGAAAGAGAGAGAAAGGGAGGGAGAGAGAAAGAGAGAGAGGGGGAAAGAGAGAGAGAGAGGGAAAGAGAGAGAGAGAGAGAAAGGGAGAGAGAGAGAGAAAGAGAGAGGGAGAAAGAGAGAGAGAGGAAAGAGAGAGAGAGAGAGAGAGAAAGAGAGAGAGAGAGATGAAAAGAGAGAAAGAGAGAGAGAGAGAGAAAGAGTGAAAGAGGGAAAGACAGAGAGAGAGAGAGAGAGAGAAACACACTTTGTTATGGAAGTAGGGCTTTTAAGGATTCTGTGGAATTTTCTTCATTGGAAGGGCTATCTCAAAATAAAAAAGGGACAAGAGAGAAAAAAGTCCGATATCACCCCCATCCCGCATCCCTGACTCTCCTTTATATAAAAAAAAAAAAAAAGAGAAGAAAGTGAAGAGGTGATTTTTGTGGAGGGAGGTGGGGTGTGTGGTCAATTAACGAAATTAAGTCGAAACTTACATTCGGGGAACATAACAATATATTTTGTCTACTATTATGCAATCCAGTATCGCTAATTTTTAGAACAGCTCCATAATTATTGTATTCTCCCTCTCCCACCCCTTCTTTATATCTCCGCATCTTCTTGTATCATGGTGTCGATCCAGTTATCTCCACCTGAAATCTTTCGTTGTGAACCATGGGACTACTATTGTCACAGCCATCAAAATCACCATTTTTTACCTTTTTGTTTTCCCACCACAACCTCCATCATTATTATCCTCATTGTCAGCAGTTATACGCTGTCATCCTTCCAACTACGTCTACTTTCAGTATCTTGGTTTATTATCCTCTCTTTATGACAACGTGGACTACCATTATAATATAAATCTATTATAACCACAGCTACCACTCCCGACATCTTTATCACAACTATCACCATCACGACTAGAACACCACCTTTGCTACCACCATTATTACCTCGTCTACTACATCACTTTTATGGACACCATCATAACCACAACTACTACATCACCTTCATGGCCACCACCACCAGAATCACTACCACCCTCTTCACTACTACTGACTTGACAGCTGGTATAATTTCACCATCACTATTGCCGCCCTAGGGAGGAAAAATGACGTAAGCGAAAATATGGCCTTTTTTATGTTATTGTCTCTATGAACTTGTCTCACACATAATTCTTTTAATGTCAAGACAGATACGCGTATCTGCTCCCAAAATTATAGTTTTTAATGTGGCAAACCAATGTATGTGACTGTTCGTAATACGAGACAATAAATTAAGAAAAAGGCCATTCTATCAGTTACGTCGCTTTTCCTTTGGGCAGCAGAATCTCGACCACCCCTACTACCAAACTACCACTACTACAAGCAGCAACATCACAACCGCCACCATCGGCATCGTTTTGCTAAGTCGACACAACATAAAAATATTTCCGAACTCCACAGTTGCCTCAACCCCTCGCAACACAAACAATATTTCAAATGTCTAGATGGGTAGCACCTCCCTGCTATGTTGACCGTCAGACACAAAAACTACCTGTTAATCGCTTTTCACACCCAGCAAAAATGTCGGCCATGCAAGGGAGAAAACACAGCATGGGAATACACGAAAAAGGGAGAACACTCTGTCTAAAATTCTATCTCCTCTTTGAACCTGTCCTGGGTTAAAGTTACTGTATTTGAGCTCATGTTAAGCTCACTAGACCTGTGTAAATAGTTAACTATAGATGTCTGTTTGGGCATTCAAGTTTGAAGTCAGTGACCTATGTAAGGATTTTGTGTGAAGTTTCCTTCAGTATCGGGCCCTAAAGAATTGTGGAGTTTAAATAATGCCGGTGAATCAAAGTAGAGATTAAATGCTTTAGGCTGAAGCCCCCGAGAAACAAAGATCTGATTTGCTAAAAGAGAACTCAGAAGGTCGTGTTTTTAAGATGACACCGGTCTGCCGGATGTCAGATCTTAAGGACATATTGCATTTACACAAGAGGAAGACATACAATAAGGCAGTCACACAATAAGAAGACATAATGTATTGCATTCACACAATAGGAGGACATTTATAGCATCCACACAATAGGGGGGCATTTATTGCATTCACACAGTAGGAGGACATGTATTGCATACAGACAAAAGGAGGACATTTATTGCATCCACACCATAGAAGGACATTTATTGCAAACATACAATAGGAGGGATTTCTTGCATTCGCACAACATTTGTTGCATTCACATAATAGGACGATATATATATAGCATGCACAGAATAAGAGGATATTTATTGCATTCATGCAATAAGAATACATATACTGCATTCACGCAGGAGGAAGATCTATACCGCGCATTCACACAATGGAGGGACATTTATTGCATTCACACAATAAGAGGACATTTATTGCATTCACACAATAAGGGGGCATTTTATTGCATTCACACAATAAGAGGACATTTATTGCATTCACACAATAAGAGGACATTTATTGCATTCACACAATAAGAGGACATTTTATTGCATTCACACAATAAGAGGACATTTATTGCATTCATACAATAAGAGGACATTTTATTGCATACACCAATAAGAGGACATTTATTGCATTCATACAATAAGAGGACATTTTATTGCATTCACACAATAAAAGGACATTTATTGGATTCACACAATAAGAGGACATTTATTGCATTCACACAATAAGAGGATATTTTATTGCATTCACACAATAAGAGGACATTTATTGTATTCACACAATAAGAGGACATTTTATTGCATTCACACAATAGGAGAACATTTTCTTTGTTGCATTCAGGCAGTAGGAATTGAAAGGTGCCTGTGCAAAGACCGTATCGCCAGCTTTGTAAATTGTACAGGAGAGTGATTTGAAAATTTGACATGAAGTATCAAAATCTCTGCTACGACCTTTAAATCCTCATCAATAATTAGGTCAGTTAATTCGATAATGGAATTCGCGTCATGTCAAATTGTTGTACTTAGAAGACGAAACGGTGTTTGCGCAGGCACCCCTCGGTATACGTATCGCATTCACAAAGTTGGAGGATATGCATGGCATTCACGCAATAGGAAGACGTCCTCATGGTATTTTATATGTCTGCGTACAGCTTATGTTTTTCTCTCTCTTTTTCTTTGTATTTCCTACTCTTTTGTCCCTTCCTCGCCCTTCTTTTCCCTCTGCCTGGATAGATAATGTAAATGGCCCTTTTTCCCCTTTACTCTACACTTTCCGTTTCTCAACAAGATTATCTTCAATTTATCGATCCTCCGTGGGCTGGAAGAAGGCGTGCCCGCTAATGTTTGGCATTGTGTTAGCCTTAACAAGAAAGACTGTACTACTCGAGAAGGGGCATTTACCCGAAAGGCTCCCCCCTTCACATACACACACACACACCGTCCTCCCCCCCCCTCCAACCACCCCAGCCCAAAAACGCTTGTGATTGTTAGTTTTTGCCATTCTAATGCAATTTGACGTTATTTGTTATGGTAAGTTATTGTTATTGTTTTTGTTACTGTTGATGGTAATGATGTTATCCAGCCGAGGACTTTGTTAATTATCGACGACACTGAATAATTTCATACGGCTATTGGTGTTCAGAAAACAATGAATATTATTTGAAATGCCTTACAGTGACACGATGTGCATGAGTGCACATACATACACACTCATACACACACACACACACACACACACTCATGCAATCTAGTTTTATATCAGTTCCATGTTATTTGCTCAAGAATTTACAAACTCTTAGTCGTTATACAGTGTATTAAAATAAGCTCCTTGCAAACAATATTTCATATTTTATTCAGATTTCACAAGGAACTTATTAAAGCCATTTTGTCAGCTTCCCGAGTTCTTTGTCGGGGGCAGAAACTACAGGAAATGTCACTATTTCATGACTATCTTGTAAATGTGGGTGTTTCCAGATCAAAGTCTGCGTGACTGATTGCTTCTGACAAAATGTCGTTATTAACCCTTGCAATGCCAAGGCAATGCAGCTATTCTTTTTTTGTAGCTCTTGTTACTTTTGAATTTAATAATTTCAGTTTTTCCAAAAGGTAAATCGGAACTTTTGTAGCAAAGTTTTTCATACGTCTAAAGAGTAATAATAACATGAGATAAATTCACAATTGACACACACAAGATTAGACATTACTTTAGGATGTCGGCATTAGAGGGGTTAAGCTAGAGAAAAATACCTTATCACTCATGCAATAATGTTTTGTTTTGTTTTGTGTTTCTTACTGCAGGTAGGGCAAAATACATCGAGTTTACATCTGCCCATAGACAAAAACTGCCCACGATAAGCCGCTCTGTTCTATCAAGCCAGTTATTCCCATCTCTGATCGTTTTAGATCTGACATGATAAATTCTTAAATGCTTTTTCGGCATAAAATCAAAAGATTTGAAAAGGGCCATTGTCTCACTTTCGATTATCATCAACCAAGTGTATAACGATGGGTATTTACCAAATTGTTGTTTGAAACACTTGCCGCTTTTTGAAAACTTTTTATAGTAATGTTGTATGCGTTTTGGCCCCTTTGCCGACCGGCTTTCAATCCTCAATATCTCGAAAAGGCAAAAATACACACACAGCAATAATTATGGCAAATACCCGACTATAAATTCTCTTCTAACCCCACAGGTGTCCAGAGCTAATCTCTGCTTGTCGTAATTCCAATACCATAACCCATTTGTATTCATTTCTAACGCTGACACACACTTCCCCTCAAAATCACCAACGCCCAAACACTCCCGACCCCACACACGTGCTGAAGACTCGTGTCTTCTTTGAAATGTTTCAAATCTTTTTCTGAACTAGTCAAAATTGAAAACACTGGTCTCTGCATAGAGAAAGGGCTGAATAGAGGCAACCGTTGAGTTAATGATAGCTCCAGGAAGCGAACTAATGATGGAAACGATACACCTTTCACGGCCTCACGAGCGTCAAATCCAGGCCTGGCCCCTGTCGCGTACGGTGTTGTTTGTTCTAAGATTGTAGTGATATTTGCCAGGGATGAGAAGCTGGGGACCGGCAGCGGACTTGGAGGAAAACACAGAAGTTGATGACGGCATTGTCAGACTTCGTGACGGTCAACAATGAATTTGTGGACAGAAGTCAACGCGATTCGGGGGACGGGGACAGGGCGACAGTGGGACTTGTGAAACCTGATGCTGGTAATTAGATTTAGTGAGATTGTGAATTGAAGAAAAAGTTCAGGTGAAGCCCTTGAAATGGACGAAGTTGTTTGTGGAGAAATCGTGGATTTGTTATGGTTTCCTGGTATTTGCGGTTCTGTGTCGTAATAAATTTTTGATGGCCTCCACAATAAATCCTGATTATTTAAATTTGTATTCGTTAACGTTATGTCTTTGTTCTGTGCCAAGAAGGTTGTTTCAGTTCGTGAAACCGTTATTATTTTTATTTCCAATGCAGTCATGCATGGTGTGTCGGAGTTTTGATTAATTTTCTTGATACAAGAATTCTGCTACTTCTGTCTTTCTACGACTGTACAGTTGAATCTGCAGGGCTGTGGAGGATCTGTGTCAGTTGTGCACTGATGTTGGTCTTGTAATTAGCATTTGCCACTGCTGTTCAAACAGCAATGACACGCAAAAATTATTGTGTGACAGCTGTTACTTCTAAATTACATGCAGTTGCTGTTACTGCGATTACTTTTACTATTATTACTACCATACTATTATCACTAGGGCTCCTACTATTACTACTACTACTACTACTACTTAACTACTACTACTACTACTACTACTACTACTATTATTACTGCTACTACTACTATTATTACTGCTACTACTACTACTAACTACTACTACTACTACTGCTACTACCACTACTACAACTATTACCACTGCTACTAATACCAGTACTACTACCCAAGACCCACTACACCAAGACGGTGCAATCGATCGTTAAATACAAAGGCGAAGATTTCCGCCGCCTGCGTTGTCTGCTAGTCATCGCTCGGTTAGCAAAGATTTAATGGTGGCATGAAGTAAACAGTGATATTTTCTTTATGTCCCATTGGATGAGATGAGGTTAATAGACTACCAAGACTACCAAGAACTGTACAATAGATCATCTATTCAAAGAATTAATTTAATGATTAAAGCAAATAAATGAGTATAAACTGCAAACTTTGAATGGAGTTCCTACATACATAAAACCAAAGGGGAACTGCATATACCGGTACATCTTCTAATCTTATGAAAACGTGTAAGGATAACCAGGGTAGCAGAACAAGAGGAATGAAGTAGGAAAAGAGACCAGATGGGCCATTATTTAAATGATTAAAGCAAATAAATGGGTATAAAACACAAACTTTGAATGAAGTTCTCACATACATCAGACCAGTGAGGAAATTCACATCTTCTAATTTTATGAAAAAGTGTAGAGATAATCAGGGTAGCAGAAAAAAGGTAATGGAGTAGGAAAAGTGACCAGATGGGCGATTCAAAAAATCAACAAAAACTCAACAAAATCCAGCCTCAGTATTCTGATGATAATGAACGTTGAAAAAGTGTTACTTATGTTGCAGCTTCTTCAGTTTTCCAACTTTCTTTCCTGAAATTTTCTGTTTGGGGCACTATTTCTGATTGAATTTCTATTGCTTGTAGATTAAAAAGGAAAAAGGAAAGAAAGAAACAAACAAACAACAACAACAAAACACTTCCTTTAAAAGAAATTCGGGATGATCAAGTGGAAAAGTTCATTCACATAATTATTGATTGTACGCATGGGATTCCTTAGCTTTGAGAAAGTTTATCAGTATTTGATCGATGACGTTTTACGGCTTCCTCAAACAAACAAAAAGACGATGCCCTTATACCAAAAGTTGAATTAGCAATTAGATTTTTACGCCCCTTCCTCTTCACAAACACAAACACACAGCTGATGATCTCCATAGCACCATGCATTAGTCCAAACACAAAAATATTGGGACTGTATGAGGAGTGCAAAGGTGTATGTCTAAAGTCCAATTTACTATAATAGACATAAACTTCAAGTCGGCAAACAGCCTTGCAAAGTGTTCATTTTGATTCTTCACAAAGGAGCACTGGTCTCCTTGATTAACACGTACGACGAACCACGTGCCTGTGTTTACGATTGTACGCGCCGGACTATTTTTAGAAACTCCTGGCTCGGCGGACGGAAGTGCTTGAATTGCACTGTCTTGGTATAGTGGGTCTTGGCTACTACTACTACTACCACCACTACTACTACTATTACCACTACTACTACTACCACCACCGCCACCACCACCACCACCACGACCACCACTACTACTACTGCTACCAATACTATCACTATTGCTGCTGTTATTACGACTACTACTTTTACCACCACAACTACAACATCAGTACCGTTACTGCTGCTAATATTACTACTACCACCGCCACTATCACAATTACTATTACTACTTCTCCATTACTAGCACTACTACAATAACAACAATTACTACCACCACACTGCATGTGAAACAGTTATTGAACGGCCCCTACCAAAGTTTTTCCACTGTTTGTTCTATACTTATTTTTGGTTCACTAGTATTTACTGACTTATTTTTCCACTTCATCACCATGTTGATTCCCATCACTTCTTGTATCCGATATTAACAATAAATATGGAGTTAAAGATGATAGCAAAGAAAGATCGAAAAATGAAATAATGTTGAAACGAAAAGACCTAGGGAAATTTATCGATTTCAGGAAAGCCCGACCTCTGACGCTTGTGGTCATTAATCTTCATCAAGAAGTCTGCCCAGGAATTAAGGCAGATTCAGTTAGCCAATCGCCGGCCAGCCCCCAAGTCATCAGCCTCTAAGTGCCTGCACCATGGCGACCAAAAAACCAACACTATCAGGCTATAGTTGTCAATCAGCGTCCGTGTTCGATATCCCCACAGACTAGGGAGACTAATCTTGCGTCCGATTTCGTGCGTGTAAGTCAGGTTTGCTTTTCTTTCTGTGGAATCGCATTCGCGTAACTCCTCAGTTGCAGAATCGAATTCGAGTTTCCTCATTTGCTCTTGTTCTATTTCTCTTCTTCGCAGCCTTCACCTTCTTATTCGCTCGTTTTTTCTTCTTGTTGTTGTGGTTGTTTTCTTTCTTTGACGTAATATTGTTTTTTTCGGGACCTCCATTTATTCTTTTTTCCTTCTTTCCATCACCGAACGAAGTTACAGTTGGGGGAAACAAAACAAGAAATGCTTTTGTGAAGCCTTAAGGGAGCCCCGCCCCAGCCTTCCCTCCGCCCACTCTGTTTACAAATCCTTTTATACAATATGATAACTGTAAATAATGTGCTCCTAGCCCCACAGTGTCCCACAATGTAGTAATGTGGGCATCTCAAAAGCAGTCTAAAAACGGAGATATCTTCAGAATGTTTAGACATGTACAAAACATCACTGGTTCCTCGTCCTATCGAACACTGCCATGGCCATGGGTGCTGCAATCTCTGGACTGTGCCTGATATGACACTGAACGTCACCGAAAATCCCTGGGATGTGTTGGTGCTGTCCTGTGTTTGGAGGTGTGTTGCTGTCCCTCTCCTGAATTTGCTAAAGCTCGTACGGAAAAAAATCACACACCCCCTCACCCCCCCCCCCCACCCGGGCGCCACTGCTCTACGCTAATGACATAAGTCATTTTTGACACATTTGAGGTAACAAGAAAAAAGCTGTTTCGTTTCCTCTCATTTGGTGACTTGTGCCATTATGATTCCATTTGATTATTACATTTTTCCTATTGGTGCATTTCTTTTTCTATAATAATTATTATCTGATAGCCCTCATGCTCAGGAATGCAATGAACAGTCGATTGCCTTTTGGCATAAGTCTGACATAGCATGCCATTATGGCAGAGCAGTGACAGTGTGTGGTCCATTCACAGACGTTCCGTTTCTGGAATTCGAACCCTGAGTTCAGAAATGAGAAGGCCACAGGGTCCCTGACGATACCGCATGTGCGGTCTGATGAAGTTGTCGGGGTGCTAATTACTGGTGCATCCCCCGCTGTGGACGCAAATATCATCAGCTCCAGTGTGTAAAGCCGGAGATGTGCAAGTGCAAACAGAAGTGGACAAATGCCCACAGTCTCTTTGTCTCAGTGATAAATGGACTCTGACAGTCTGGAGCTTTAGCTGTTGTCCATCAAGGCGTGATCATGAGCATGCTAGAACCATTCTGGTCAGCTGTTGTGAGCAGCGCCAGTTACTCGATGCTGATTCATCGGGTCTGACCAGGAATATTCTGAAAATTTCAAGAAACTTCTAGACCTTTCATCGAATTTAACTAAAACTCAGTAACAGATTGTAACAATTATTACTAAACTGCCACTTAGGAATAGTTTTATTCAGTGTTATCATATAGAGTTCATTCTAATTTTTCCAAAACCACTGAGTGGAACTTTTAATGCTTGCGTAAAAATATTTTAAATTCAACGCTAGTGCGGGACATCTGAACTTTTGTGTAAAATTCTGATGGGTTCCTCACCAGTACAGCGACTGCGCAGCCGCGCACCCTTTCAGCTTAAAGGGAGCAATGGAGGAAACTTTATTTTTTAAGAAAAATAAAGGAAACATCATAACCTGGAGCACTTCGATCTGCCCATAACGGAATTTTGTTCTTATAACTGGAAGACATGGACAGACTCGAAATATTAAAAGGATTCGTCACTCCTTCAGCACGTCTACAATAATGATAACTTCATCAAATGGAAGTTTTGGCCGTTGGTTATGTTGCTTATTGTTGTTTTAATGTCATCCTTGTTCAGCCCAGCCACTTTGCTAGGGCATTTTTGTGGTCCTTTTTATCAAAATTAATCAAACCAGGACTGGCTGGGCCTCAGCCTCTCCGTTAAGTTTAGAAAAACTCTGCGAAGAAAAAGATTTTTTTAACGAAATATAAAAATAATTCTGCTCATCACACTCACAGTTTTTGTTTTTTTTTGCTTCTCCCGAAAAGTAACCAACATTGATTACCAGAATTTTAGAGAACTGTGACGACTTTAGTCTTACGAAATTATAACCCAGTTATAATGATAAGCACATTTCATTCTACTAGCCGACCCGCGCACGACAAATCGTGCAAATGTTCCATGTACCAAGCCCAACCGTATAATCTAGATCTAGGCTACATTAAAACGGCATTTGAATTCGATGCCATGTCTAATACTGTTACACCGCCATTTCACATAGGAAAATACAGATGTGATTACGTTGATTTTAGACTACCAATGTGTAAAAAGAGGTCAAGGACACAATTTCCGGTCACACTTTGCGGTTTTATCCGATGAAAATACGTCTGTTTTTGGGGCTCAAAAAGTGTAAAGGTAAATAATAGTAAAGACTGATTTTTGTTCAAAATGAATGTATTAATTCTTCGTCAAAAATTGATGCAGTGCACCAAGTTTCATAATTTTTTATGGCGTAGTCGCGACGTTTTAGCTGCTTACAGGTTCACCCTGTAGCTCAATTATAGTAACATACAATGATGTTCAAAAGTGAATTTAATAAAGTTTTGCACATACAGTCTTTACCCTAAAACGGCCGAGTTAGTGTCTTAACAGTATGCCATCTTAAAGGTGAACATTACAGTAACGGCAGTGTGGGGATGTTACAAAACCTTTGAACTTTTGAGTCCCACAAGAACAAAGCAAGAATCGCCAATTAACGTTCTGTCCTTTGAAACTGTGAGTCATGACATCACGTGATATTTTTTATGAGCATATTAACGGCTTTATGTATGGAGAAAATAAAATCTTAAACATTTTTATTTTTTTGGTGCACGGATGAAATAATAATGATGTGCTTCAGATTGCCCGTTCCTTTAGGTTTATTTTCTTGTTGTTCTTTGTTTGTTTGTTTGCTTGCTTTTAAATAAGTCTTACTGTATTCCCTTTGCGCGACAATGCATTACGCACTCCGTCAGCTTTGGAGACGAGAGTTGTCATGAAATGGCAATAAGCTGCACATGCGCAGCTTGTTCAATAGTGGACACGTCGCAGGAAGTGATAGCGTCATGGAATTTTGCGTTCATGGAAAAGAAAGGACCAGGGGACGAAATTCGCGACACAAAGCAAACTCAAAAAATACTTCCCCATCATTTCAAGTCTAAATCGACAAATTAAAGACCCTTCTGGAGGTCAAAAGGAAGGCACCTGTAAAACTTGAAATAATGCCGGGTTGAATGAGCGGCTCTAAGTCTTTAAAAATCCCGCGAGTTTTTTATAATACAGATTATTATTTCCTACCAAGGCATAATCTTCTCTGTGTTATAAAATCCACGGCTAAACAGAATGATGCTGAGATAGTAATTTTAATGGCATTCCATCTCTTCATCTCCAGGCAACGTTAAGAGGAGAGAAACATGATATGAAATAAACACAACAATGATAACGAGAACTGATGTGTTGACCACTGGATGATAAGGTAAGACAATCTGCCGACGTCCTAGTTGACAAAGTGTGTGATAACAAGAATTTCATCTTCATGGCTCAGACGCTTCAATTGCTCAACCCATGGAGCTGGAAGTGCAATCTGCTTTGAATTATTCGACAAACTGCTGAATATCATTTATTCACATTTATCAAGTTTTGAAAATTTCTTGTTTTATGTGTTCGCTTTTGTTGTTGCCATTGTTCTTTTTGGAGGGGGTGGGTAGGTACGGTGGATGGGGATGGGGATGGGATGGAGGTGTCCTAACTGATGGTTTAAGTATTGATAGCCGACATAAAGTACAATGAGACCTGTAGCAAGAAGTTCGCAAGGAAGCGTCTTTGTTAGATCCTTTTGTGCTATTCTGCACATTACAATAAACTACGAGCCAGGAAGTCAGGGGCCTTGTCAGTAAGTTTTTGAATCAGTTAGAATAAAAACAGACAGTGAAGTAGCTGTTATACACTTTGTAACATCTCTTTGTAACATTTGGTTGATTGCAATATACACACTGTAAGATCTCAAGTTGTTTAGAAAATTGAGATGGAACAAACAACAACTAAGGTCACGATGTGAGCGGGACTCGTAGTGAACAGCAATACGCCACGGGCCAATGGCTTGGCAGCTTTCCGTTCTATATAATTCTGGTGGCCTAAAGAATTATACACTTGCCGAGAAAATTAACGTAGCAACTACAGTTAACCAATTTTCTCTACCTAAACCTAGCTTGAGATGAACTTCATCAATCCTGAAAAGTTTGTATCTCCACTACCTAAGACAATGGAATAGTTAGCGGAGAACGCCTCGGGTCCATCTTTGCACATAAAAGTATCATGATGTGGGTTTAGCGCCTCACCTCCCCAGCCGTTAATATCCTCTCTGTATGACTCTGCAGAATGGACGAGGTATAATAAATGCACACTTTGACCCCCGTTTAAGAGTGTATTGTGGCACTTATCAAGCTGTTTCACAATTCCGATCTATTTCTAACTCCTTATCATCATCATATTATTATTATAAAGGAAGTAAGGCCTCCAGTGTAATCATAAAAGGCTTTTTAACCGCTGAGCCTTAAATCATACAAAATATTTTACTACGCACAGAGTGACGTAAAAGTGTACGTGGGCATAATTTTAAGGGGTCTTGAAGTTGGCTATACTTATAATACTTTCGTTGATTTTGAGCCACAGCTGGGTTGAGTAGAAGAAAAGGATCCCATATTTTGAGCCGGAAAAAAAGCATTTCCTTCCAGAAGATAGAATTAAAAAGTATGACCGGAAATTTCATCTGGGGCCTCAATTTACACACTGGTGATCGAAACTCGACTTTTAAATCACATCTGTGTGATCCATGAGTCAGTGGGCCACTAGTAATACCAAAGCCGCAAATGTTTAACGTCGAGTTTCTCAGTTGTGCAAAATGTGGAGCTGGAACAAACAAGAACTAAGGTCACGACGTGCGCACCATAAGAGAGTGGACAGAATTGGGACGAGATCAGAGAATAGTCGCTCATCAATTATAAAGTATTCCAATAATAAGGATATGCTTCGGTGGGGACAATTATCTCTATGGAATTTCTTGCAATTTTCTAAAATCAGCACAAACAAACTAAATTAACCCTTTGGTGCGTAGACAAACTGATCTTATCCAAAACTACTGAGACGTGCAAAACTGAATTAAGATGGACAAATAAATACAGAATTATAAATATTTATCAGGACTGTTTTAGAAGCTTATCAAACCTAAATTTTATTATTTAAAAAAAATACCAAAAAAAAAAAAAAAAACAGCTGACAAATAGAAGAAAGGGAACAAATCTACCTTATAGGAAAGATGCCAACAAACCGCCTATTCCCCACAATATTCAATTTTTTCTTCATCCCTGCAGTGGTGCAATGTGAACAACACGTCACAAGAAAAAAAAACAACAACATATCCACTAAAATACAGCAAAGTATAGCTGAGGATAACTAAGGTGATAACTGATTGATGTCAATGGTTGACCAGAAAGTATAGGAAATCTCGAACTGGAAACATAGTTATATTTGATAGACCAGACAGTATTCCAACAATCGAGCATTGGGCACCATGTGATGTGTTTCAAAAATGAGATACTGGTCACTAGAATATTTAGTACGATGATGCTTGTTAATAATATCGTTAGCCTGAATTTCTGCAAATCGTTCGTTTATCAAACTGAAAACAGGGTGTAATCTTGAGCAAAGAGTCTGAAGTGCGAAGTGGAGTTTGGGGTGTCCTGTAATTGCATTCAACACTGGATCCAACCCAGATTAAAAACTCTTCCTACCATTATGATCTGGGGGCGCGAAGAGCTTCATTTGTGATCCGATATGGACACACTTTACGTGAATTACAACAGTGGCAGGGGCTGAAGGGAGTAGTTGTCAGTGGCTGGAAAGGGTTTGGGTGATAGGGGGTGGGATGAGAGGTTGGGGAGAGGTTCCAGGAGATGGAATTAAGGAGTGTGTGGGTTACTGAAGAAAGTGTCGCCAGATAATAACGGGGAGGAAAAATCCAGGATGAAATGTATGTTATTTCTCTAAGCCCCAAACTTCGAAACATACAAATAACATTAATGATTCAAACTCTATTTTAACGGTAGCTCCAGTGTCATATGGCAAATTTACATCATAAACTTATGCAGAAAATTTCATCAGGTTATAAAGTAATACATGCAGAAGTGGCTCTGTAAGGTTCATGGGTTTTTTGCTTTGTCTGTGTTAAGAGTGAGAGAGATTTCCTTGACCGACCATTGTTTTGGTAAGTATGACAATTTTGGCTCTACCTGGTTAATGGAACAGGGTGTGAGACCACTCTGGTATACACAAATATGAAAATTGTAAATAAAACTTAAGCAGTACAATGGAAGGTTCTGTTTGAAGACGGGAAGACAGGGAGAGAAAGGGGATGGGGGGTAATGTTAATATATTAGATGAGTCCAGGGATTGGTCAAACTGGTGGTGGATTGAGAGCAGAGGGTGGGAAGAGAAGACGATTGGTTTGAGACACAAGTGTCAGGGTTAGGATTTGAATTGCCGTGCTGGGTCACGCTTTGTTTATTTCATGTCATCATTGATTTTGGCCAGTGCAAACGTCCTTGAACTATTCCCGTGGACGGTTTGTTTTTGAAACGCTTTTTCTTAGAGATGGAAAGAAGGTGGGGCAAGATAGAACGAATGGATAAATTAACAGTGACGGTGCAGTTTTTGACCCCGTGGTTTGGGTGTACTTTAGCAAGGGAAGACGGGGCGAATAAGGTGTGAATAAATTCGTACATAAAACGTAGAGGGTGGAGAGACTTTGCGAAAGCTTTTGACATACTAATTTAACTTTGTCTGTTACTATTAATAGACTGCGAGCTGAGCTCGAAATGGATGCACCAATCAAATTTGAGCAGTTGGCTGGGGGTTGCAGAAGATATAAGCGAAGCCATCTTTAGGTTTACTCCACTCCATGCAGATCCTTCCATCTGCGAGGGCGTCGGCTTAAGATTCAGCCTGAGAGAATCATGAGACTGTTAAAGACATGTCTATGTCCTTGATAGACAATGGAATTTGCCCACAGCTATTTTCTCCAGTTCCCTGATATCGTTTCAGGGAACCAATCGTAAGTTTCGAGACAGTGCGTCGACGATGACGTGAATCTGACCCTAATTTTCCAGTAGAAGTGCTACCAAAGGATGCAAGACTATAATGTTTTTACTTGCAATTAAGATCTAGAATGAGTGACTGGTATACACATTTGTAAATTGTAATTGATGTGTCTGGATGAGGCTGGGGATTGCCAGCCCATCCTAGAGCAGATCTAGATCTATCTTAACTACGTCAGTGTGTCTTGACGGTTTGATCCTTTATAAGCTATTACTGAGTTAATATTGTCGTCTGAGACATAAGAATATTATTTGTGAGATAGTAGGCAGATATATTTCTGAAGATAAATAATTACTAAGTAAACTGTGAATGAGTCAGAATGATATGGATTTTCTAATCTTTTAAGTATCTAGAGGAGACTTCTAGTTATGTATTATAGTATTTTCATTTGATGCTGCTGTTGTCTTTTTAATAATTATGTAAGATAGACGAAATTGTTAGGAATTTTAAGTAATAAATTTGTGGCCCTACAAGGTCCTTGATATAACTTACTCGAAATTGTTATTAGTGTATGTGGCATGGTATGGCAGAGTAATTTCTAAAACCTCTCGATAGTTTAAAATGCAGTCGAACACCTAAATTCCATAATATACCACCCCGTAACATTTGAGGGCATACCCCAAATCGTAACACTGGAGAGGGACCCTTAAAGAACTTTAATAACGCCATGCCATTTAGATAAATTATTTAAAACCTATTGTATTTTTTTATTCCATCATTTAATATTGTACTCTTGTAATATTATGTTTTCAGGTCTTTTTATTATCGATTTTAGGCAATTTGTACTAATTTAATATTGTGTTTCAATTTCATATGGTGAACTCAACATCCCATTGACCCGTGGACACCGGCGAGGGAACCCTTTCACCGTACAGATTTACCTCAGACAGAAATACAGTTTTTTGGGCTTGGAGCTATGGATTAGGGATACATACCATCTGAATTCCTCAAAAACAAAGTTAAGTGAATCATCTAACTAACAGTCTTGAGGAGGGCGACGTACTTTCCGCTCTGTGTGTGTTTCCAGGCCATTTTACTATTTACTATATGTTTAGTTTAAGAGCGGGAGGTTGGTTGGGATCATAGTTTAGCATATCTTCTTTGCCATTACGAAGGATATTGGAGTGCCTTGGTGGCTATTTATAATAACTCGGGGGGATTTGCTTCACTGTGAATAGTTCTTTTAGGGATCCATTATTCGTATAGATTGTGCCGTTTTTCTTACTTCCTCACTTTTCTTTAGGAAGATGTCTCTCCTGTCTTTCTTCTTAAGCTGTCTGTAATATAAGTTAGGACTTGTAGGGTCTGTTATCGTTCGTTTTACTTGTCAGTATAGCGTCCTGTTTATTGTATTTCTTTTTGCTTATTATAAACTTTGAACTACTATACTAACATTGATATGTTTGCAATATATGCCTGAGGTGTTTCACGTGCTAAAACCACGTTGAATTGTAATCTGGTATTGACATATGAGAGAGAGATATAATAAATTTTTGTTCACGTGACAATTTCACGTTGAAGATAGATCTAGAGAGAATAATTTTGCAGTGGTAACAGAAGACACTGCGTGTCCGCGTTTTGAGAAGAGAGAGATATTTCAAATTTGTCGTGTTGAGAGAGAGATATATTTTTGATTCATCGCATTGAGAGAGCGATTCGTTTTTGACAGTGATAACAGAGGACACTGGTTCGTCGCGTTGAGAGAGACGTAAATTTTGAGAGTGATCACTCAAGACATTAATTTATCGCAGTAAAGGCGATATATAGTATTTTATTGCAGTGGGAGCAACGGATAGACGGCACTGCCTTATTTTATTGCAGTGGGAGCAACGGATAGACGGCACTGCTTTACTAGAATTCAAATTCAGAGAGAGAGAGAGAGATAAAGTTTTTGCCGTTTAAATGATACTGCCTGTAATTTACAGAGAGAGATAGAACGTTCTTTTCGCGAAGCAGTGCTAACGTAAGACACTGAATTAATATTAACAGTCAATAACTGTTCATATAATATAGTTGATACCGCGATATCCCTTAATAGTAGGTAAATACTTACTATTTACAGACTTTAACATAAGTCGGATGAGTTCTTTTGTTTCTCGGGGGCCTCAGCATAGTGCTGTTGGCCCCCTAGACTTTAACATATCATGGCTGAGTTTCTTAAATACTTTGAATCTGCCAAAGTTCTGGGCATACCAGAAGAAGAACGCGCCGCGTGGTGCGAACGACAAGTACAACAAGACCGAGAGCGCGAGGATCGAAAAGAAGCAAGAGAAAGAGAAAGAGAAAAAGAGGTAGAGAGAGAAAAGGAAAGAGAAAGAGAACGAGAAAAAGAAGCAAGAGAGAGAGAAAAACAGGCCGTAGAGAAAGAAAAAAGAGAGCATGAACTCGCAATGAAAAAGTTAGAGCAACAATCGCTTGTAACACCCACTACTGCCAGCAATACGTATGCTAAGAAACCAAAACTGCCTACATTTAATGAAAAACTCGACCGGATCGACGCGTATTTACATAGGTTCGAGCTACACGCTAAATGCGTCGGATGGCAGCAGACGATGTACAGTTCATGCCTGTCTAATTTATTAACAGGTAAGGCTTTAGAAGTATTTCATAGCCTCAAAGTAGAGGATGCCAATGATTATGACAAGCTTAAAACAGCACTGCTTAAGCGATTCCAGCATACCGAGGATGGCTTTCATCAAAGATTTCGCTCATGTAAACCTGAGCCATCTGAAAATTTCTCAACTTATGTGAATCGGCTGAAACATTATTTAGATCGCTGGATTGAGCTCGCGAACGTAACTACCGGAAATTATTCCCAACTTTACGATTTGGTCTTAAAGGACCAAATCTATACGGCATGTCATTCCGATTTAGTTGCCCACCTTAAAGAGAGGGCACCGACATCCTCTGAAGAAATCACATCGTGCGCGGAACGGTATGCGTCCGCCCACCCAAATCGTCCTTTGGCAAAGCCTTCAACCACAACACCGTGTTATGCCAACGTAGGCAAAGGAGCGCCAACCGCACACGATCGTTCAAGGCCGACTCGTCGTCAGGCCCCAAATCCGCGCTCTCAATCAGAGCCGCCTTTTTTTAGACAGAGAGATTTTCCGAATCGAGGTAATGTATCCCCGCGTCGAGGATACCAGAGTTATTCTTTTTACGAGCCTCGCCCATATTATCGTGGCAACTATCCAGGCCAACAATATAACCGGCCTCAAGGACCGCCGCGACGAGTGCATTTTGATGATAATCATAATTATAATAGACCGCAGAGTCTTCCTTATCGTGGAAACGATCCTAATCGTACTATATGTTTTAGGTGTAATAGGGTAGGCCACATACAAAGATTTTGTAACGCGAAAATGGAAGCAGCAAATGCCTGCTCGGTTAAATCTACACCTTATGAGACTGACGGTCATTCTAAATCTTCATCGCAATCAAAATCTATTCCAGTCATGTCCGCCCTACATGAACTGGGTGAATTAACATTCTACCAGGGCCGCGTGAACGCGATTCGCGCTTCTGTTCTACGTGACTCCGGATGCACGACTATCGGCGTTCGACAGTCACTAGTCCGTCCAACACAATTTTTGGATAAAGAGGCAACTTGTATTACTTTTGGCGGATCTGTGGAGCGATTCCGTCTTGCAGAAGTTTATATTGATACACCTTTTCTCACAGGTATTGTTACTGCATGTGTACTGCCTAATCCAGTGGCTGATATAATCATAGGGAATGTACCTCAAGTAAATAAGTTTCCTATCGGTAACTTGGAAATTTGGACTGAGGATGAGAGTGTTGCTTGTGCGACAACACGCCTACAATCGAGTCGACGAGCAGACAGTCCATTGAGTAATCCTACTATTGAAGTGAACATAACGTCTAGTGCATTTCATGAAGAGCAACATTCAGATCCCACATTGAAACATTTGTTTGCTAAGGTTGATCCTACCGCACCGGATACCTCTAAGTTTCTTATTAAAGATGACTTATTATATCGTAATTTTCGGAATAAGCGAGAGGCCATTATGCAGCTTGTAGTACCGAGATCTTTTCGTCGCGACATTATTCGTCTCGCGCATGACACTTCCTTGGCGGGTCACCAAGGAAAGGCCAGAACTAAGTCTCGAATACTATCGCAATTTTTTTGGCCCAGTATTTACGCAGATGTAAACCGGTTCGTATCAACATGTGACGTATGTCAGAGACGTACTCCTAAAGGAAGAGCATCACGAGCTCCTCTGCAGGAGATGCCTATGGTCTCCAGACCATTTGAGCGCGTTGCCGTAGATATAGTTGGACCCCTACACAAGTCAGACAGAGGACATCGTTTTATACTTTCTGTCATCGACTACGCAACCCGTTGGCCAGAGGCCATTCCGCTAAAAGACATTTCAGCTGATCATGTCGCTGAAGCCCTTATTACTATTTTTTCGCGTCTTGGGTTTCCGGTTGAAATTTTATCAGACAGAGGTCCACAGTTTACCTCTGAGCTTTTTAAGAAAGTCTTGGAATTAGTCGGGATTAAACAAAGATTGACGTCTCCATACCACCCACAGTCTAATGGCTGCTGTGAACGTTGGAATGCTACCATGAAAAGTATGCTTGCACGAGTTTCGGCCGACAAACCGAGTGATTGGGATCGACAACTCCCCGCTATTCTTTTTGCATACCGAGAACTGCCGAACGCATCGACGGGTTTTTCCCCCTTCGAATTATTGTATGGTCGTAAGCCGCGTGGTCCAATGGCCATACTCCATGATTTATTCGCCGGATCAGACACCGACGACAATGATACGCGGTCTGCATATCAATACGTTGTAGACTTGCGCCATCGAATTCTTAACGCATGTCAGCTCGCACAAAAATCTTCAGCTGCGCATGAGAGTCTTTATAAACAATATCGTGATCAAGGTAGCCGATTGCGAACCTTGGCCGTCGGAGACCAAACTCTTGTTCTCCTTCCGGAGACCAAAAATAAACTCCTTCTTACATGGAAGGGACCTTTTAAAGTTCTAAAGAGACTTTCTCGAGTAAATTATCTTATCAAGATTCGAGGACAGGACAAAGTCTTCCATATAAATATGTTAAAGCAGTACCTGTCCGACGATGATAATCGACGGAATAATCGCCGAAATGTGGTTGCTCAGGCCAATGCGGCCTTGGTTTCAGTTGACGATGATGATCCTATTAAGATAGAGAATTCAATCCCCGCACTTCGATCTTCTGAAAACACTTCGGATGTAAATATAAATCCAGACTTATCTGAATCGCAAAGACAAGATTTAAGAGATTTGCTTAACGAGTTTACTACAGTCTTTACTGATCTACCAGGTAATACTTCTTTGGTACAGCATGTTATAAGATTAAAGACGGATATACCCGTCTTTGTTAAACCATACCCGCGTCCGCTGCACGCACAGGAGACTATAATAACCGAGGTACGTAACATGTTTCACCTGGGAGTGATAGAGCGATCGACGAGCCCATATAACTCACCCATCGTCTTAGTGAAAAAAAAAGATGATACCGTGCGTTTTTGTATTGACTATCGTAAACTTAATGAGGTTACGATATATGACGCTGAACCGATTCCCAACCAGGAGAATCTTTTTGCTCAGTTAGCGAGGGCAACGATTTTTTCTAAAATTGATCTTTCCAAAGGCTATTGGCAAATTCCGCTTGATGAGAATAGCAAGCAATATACCGCTTTTCAGACTCCGTTGGGTCTCATGCAGTGGCGCTATATGCCTTTCGGGTTAGTTACAGCCCCTGCTACTTTCGCCCGTATGATGACAATATTGCTCCAGGGTATGAATTCCGTATTGTCGTATTTTGACGACATTTGTATTTATGAAACCGATTGGTCGGGCCACCTCGCAGCCCTACGACAAGTTTTTATTGCTCTTCGTCGAGCTGGCCTTACGGCGAAACCCAGTAAGGTGTTTTTAGGATATAATGAAATTAATTTTCTGGGCCATACAATTGCCCACGGCGTTCAGACTCCTGATGACAAGAAGATAACTACCATCTTAAAGCTCCAACCACCTCGAACTAAGAAAGAAGTTCGTAGTTTATTGGGCTTTCTTAACTATTATAGGAAATTCATTCCAAATTTTTCTTCGCTTACAGCTCCGTTGTCGGACCTCACAAGAAAGAATTTTCCTAATAAAGTGAAATGGACAACCGAATGTGCTGATACACTTCGTACCGTTCAACAACTGTTTTCCACTTCCCCCATTCTCATACTTCCAGATATTAACCAAATATTTATTGTCCGCACTGATGCGTCGGACAAGGGATTGGGAGCTGTGTTATTACAGGAACGAGACGATACCTTGCGGCCATGTCTATACGCCAGCCGCAAGTTGCTAGATAGGGAATGCCGCTATGCAATTATCGAGCGAGAGTGCCTCGCTATCATTTTTGCTGTAAACGCATTTTCGCGATATCTACTCATGTCCGAGTTTATAATTGAAACGGACCATCGTCCGTTGTTATTCTTAAAGACTAACAGGGCTAAAAATGCTCGATTAACGAGGTGGAGTCTTGCACTCCAGGAATACCGGTTTGTTATCCGGGCTATCCCGGGCTGTGACAATTCCCAAGCTGATATTTTGTCACGTCTCATTTAATTTCCCATTAAAGAGTGTTGTGTCTTGTATTGGGGTTGGATAGTGCTTGTCCCCCTCAATTCTAGACGGTGGATGGATTCACATTTATCTTGTTCATTACTTTATGAACCATTTTTACAATCCTTTTTTTTGTTGTGAATATCCTCTTTCCACCAGCGTCATTCCTGACTGTGACCTGAACTTCTGGCAAACCTGACGCCCTTGTCAGCGGGTCAATGAGATGGAGACATGGCAAACCAAGCTACCAGAGCTACTGCTGCCATTGGATACCACAGTATTTTAATTAACAATATATTGTGTGTGAATGTGTATATAAGCAGCAATTGTGTGTGTTGACTATATAATTATAAGCCTATTCCTTCAGTAAGGCTTCATTATTTGATAATAGTTATACTTTAATCCAGCAGTATACAGTGATATACTCATTATTATTATAGATGTTTCTGAGAATTTTGATTGTGTGCAGTAAGAATGTTTAAATAGGATAAATTCTATAGAACGTGGCATCAATAATTGTATGCTTTTTGTCCATCCAATATGCACGTTCTTAGTTAGATTTTTTTTCTCAAGCTTAAGGCTCATCTTTCTACAGTACTACTTAAGCCCCTACCACAATAACTGTGGGATTTCTTGGATCTTATCGTGTAAATTTTTCTTAAAATTTTCACTGGGGTGGGGGATATGTCAGGGTTAGGATTTGAATTGCCGTGCTGGGTCACGCTTTGTTTATTTCATGTCATCATTGATTTTGGCCAGTGCAAACGTCCTTGAACTATTCCCGTGGACGGTTTGTTTTTGAAACGCTTTTTCTTAGAGATGGAAAGAAGGTGGGGCAAGATAGAACGAATGGATAAATTAACAGTGACGGTGCAGTTTTTGACCCCGTGGTTTGGGTGTACTTTAGCAAGGGAAGACGGGGCGAATAAGGAGTGAATAAATTCGTACATAAAACGTAGAGGGTGGAGAGACTTTGCGAAAGCTTTTGACATACTAATTTAACTTTGTCTGTTACTATTAATAGACTGCGAGCTGAGCTCGAAATGGATGCACCAATCAAATTTGAGCAGTTGGCTGGGGGTTGCAGAAGATATAAGCGAAGCCATCTTTAGGTTTACTCCACTCCATGCAGATCCTTCCATCTGCGAGGGCGTCGGCTTAAGATTCAGCCTGAGAGAATCATGAGACTGTTAAAGACATGTCTATGTCCTTGATAGACAATGGAATTTGCCCACAGCTATTTTCTCCAGTTCCCTGATATCGTTTCAGGGAACCAATCGTAAGTTTCGAGACAGTGCGTCGACGATGACGTGAATCTGACCCTAATTTTCCAGTAGAAGTGCTACCAAAGGATGCAAGACTATAATGTTTTTACTTGCAATTAAGATCTAGAATGAGTGACTGGTATACACATTTGTAAATTGTAATTGATGTGTCTGGATGAGGCTGGGGATTGCCAGCCCATCCTAGAGCAGATCTAGATCTATCTTAACTACGTCAGTGTGTCTTGACGGTTTGATCCTTTATAAGCTATTACTGAGTTAATATTGTCGTCTGAGACATAAGAATATTATTTGTGAGATAGTAGGCAGATATATTTCTGAAGATAAATAATTACTAAGTAAACTGTGAATGAGTCAGAATGATATGGATTTTCTAATCTTTTAAGTATCTAGAGGAGACTTCTAGTTATGTATTATAGTATTTTCATTTGATGCTGCTGTTGTCTTTTTAATATGTAAGATAGACGAAATTGTTAGGAATTTTAAGTAATAAATTTGTGGCCCTACAAGGTCCTTGATATAACTTACTCGAAATTGTTATTAGTGTATGTGGCATGGTATGGCAGAGTAATTTCTAAAACCTCTCGATAGTTTAAAATGCAGTCGAACACCTAAATTCCATAATATACCACCCCGTAACATTTGAGGGCATACCCCAAATCGTAACAACAAGCGAGCCTAACTTTTCATGTCCCAAGAGACCGTGTGGAACGGCGTAGTTTGTTATATCACATAATTACACATCTATCTTTACATGCAAGCTACAGCAGATGCCTTTTAATACACAACAGCATCAAAACTCACTGAGTATCAAACTGACAATTTTAATAAAATCAACATTTTTAGCACCAAAAATTGTCACACAACATTCCCACATGTAGTATGGTAAATTGATTTTAAAAAGGTCATTTTCTCAATCTATCTATCTATCTATCTATCTATCTATCTATCTATCTATCTATCTATCTATCTATCTATCTATCTATCAATCTATCTGTCTATCTATCTGTCTATCTATCTATCCATCTATCTGTCTGTCTGTCTGTCTGTCTGTCTATATCTGTCTGTCTGTTTGTCTGTCTGCCCATTCATTTATCTATCGGGTTGTCCGAGTTTATAAATGACAAGTATAAAGCTTACAACTTTTTTTTCGTTTGCTTGTTTTTAAAAACATTTTTCCCTAGGAGGAGCGGAGAGTAAATTCTTTCTCGATCGGGCGATCTAGCCTTTCTAAGTGTTAACCTTCTAACATTTTTATCATAAAGTGGACTCAAGTTATCACTTTGTTTGACAACCTGGCCCAACTTGGTCAATGGTAGGGCCATGGATTACCCTGCACTTTATTATCTGTTGGCTGATCCGTTTATGATAAGAGGGGCCCAGGACTGAGAACGAGCGAGCTTCGATGTTGTGAGCTGTGTCACTAACATAGCCAGATAACTCTGATAATGAGTAATTTCGGAATATTTTGTGAATATACTTCTCTCAGGAAATCTACACCCTTCCGTCTATCCCACAAGTGAAACTAATGAACCAATTTGACTTCGATGAGTATTGATTTTCAATCCGTTGTCTTTTTCTCTCTTCCTTCAACAGAATGATGTCTTTGTGTTGTAATTTTTTTCTTACTTTTTTAAATTAAGTCAAGGGAGTCACAGGCAGAACTACATGGTTGATGGGATTTTTCTTCCCCATAAATCCCTGTGTGGTCTCTCTCTCCGGTAGCATGACGTTTGGAGCACCAAAATTTTTAAAATATGACATTTGGAGCACTGTCTAAATCTAGGTCAAATTGCAGTATGACATTTGGAGCACTACCAAAAATTAATAAAATGTCAGTATTACATTTGGAGCACCTACACCGTTGCTGGTAATCGATTACAATTTCACGGACTCATATCAACATCAAGTCGCAAATCTATTGAAAAAAAATTTCTATCCTTTACACTCAACAAATTTTGTTCTGCACATCATCGTCATCATGAATTAGGTAAAAAAAAAAAAAAAGACTGGTCTATAAATGATGACGAAAATGATGATGTTGTTGTTGTTATTATTATTATTATTATTATTATTATTACAGGTATTATTATTTTATCGTCATTATTGTTATTGTTGTTGTTCTTGTCCATGGCCACTGTTTGTGACATTTGTGGCCATCCTGATCTCTGTGCCCAATTCCCTCCACAAAACTGTGGAGCCAGACCAACAGATGTGAAGAAAAGAGACTGGATTAAATCAACACAGACATCCTTCAGTAATGGAAATATAACCATACTTCAGTATACACAGACGGTTTGCCACATCTCGCTGCCTTCGACAACAGTGTGAAGTCTCGTGTAGATTATCTATTTTGTTCAACCAGTTATTATATATAAAAAAAAAAAAACCAATAAAATAAACATTATTAATGCGCGCCTCTTCAAGAGACAGTCCCATGTCTGTATAAACGCAGACGGAAAATGTTTATTAAAGGGAAAAAAAGAACATTTATTCAAACCGCTCACGGCTCCAAGATTTTAACGAAAAAAATGTGAAATATAAAACCAATCGTTGAATAAATAATGGACTATTTAACATGTTTCTTTGTTCAATTATGCTTACAATAATCTATATTTGAATTCTAATATATCCTGATATCCAAATAATTTCAAAAGAATTTTGTAAGTTTTAAAACGCTTCAACAAACACTTTGCTAACGTTAACCAGTTTCCATACATCTGGAATTGACTGACGGAGAGTGTATTTGGCCTATAAAGAAACTTTCTATCCCTGTGGTACCCTCCGCAAGTTATTGCAAAATATTCGTACAGTAATCGATAGTCAACAGGTTGATTAAAATGCTAGTGCTCCAAATGTCACATGCCGGCTTTCTTTGAACTAACTTAGTGCTCCAAATATCACATGGCGGCTTTCTTTGAACTGCAGTATTGCTCCAAATGTCATACAACCCTCTCTCCGGGAGAATTTCAACTTTCCTTTCAGTTATTTTATGCTTTTCACATCGAAATATTTCCAACTTCTATTCAAACGACGACGTTGTAAATCTCAAGGAATGCAGGATTTATAAACACATGTGTAAGCTCTGTACTGCATTCATTCTATCAATACTTCCGTCTATCAAGCCCTCAGCGACACATGGCTTTCCACAAAATGCTAAACCTGGCCGAACTCGTCAGGGTGCGATACTGGTAGCTTAGAAAAACAGAAGATAAAAAACAACTCCTGAAGAGTTTAAATGACCCAGCGCAAATCCCTCTCCAAAATCTTGACAGGTCCCTGTTGATTTTAGCATTTCCGGACAGATTGTGGCATGTAGCCGCTTTCTGGGATTAGGTAGAAATCTTAGGTGAGAAATAGTATTTTCATAGAGATATAATAGGGTTGGACTAGAATTGATTATTTTATTCTATGGGCATTTTGTGAACTTCTTAAAGTGTCATTTTTACCGTGACGCAATGGATTGAGCAAGTGCAGCAGGGATGGATGAGGCAATGTGTTTGTGGAGGGGTGTGTGTTTATGTATGTGTCTGTCTGTGTGGCTGGGGGCAAGGGGGGGGGGAGGGGGGAGGGGGCGGGGCGGGATTGTAAAGTTCGTAATGACACTGAAACCTTTTAATTGTTTTTTCTCCCAGAATTTTCTGCCGTATATTATGATTGTCGTCGTTGTTGTTGTTGTTGCTGTTGTTCTAGAGTTATTGGTCAGTTGATGATAAGACAGTGATACAGCGATCAGTGCCAAACTGAGAAAGTTCTGGAAAAATAAAATAATGGAACTCTCTGGCATCGTCCCATTCTTCCCCATCTCTTCTCTCTAATTCCTAGAGGGTGATACGTGAGCACTTCCTATAGGGTCTCCTTCTGTCCTTCCAAACTGTATTCTAAGTCAAAATCGGGCAAAAAGAAAAAGTTGTATATTGCGAAACCCTGCGTGAGAAATAAAACCCAAACGATACAAAGCAAACTAAAGAGAAGACAGAAAATACACACAATTTTCGGCTTTCGCCTTTTTCAAATGAAAAAAAAAAAACGAACAATAAAAGACTTCAATAGGAACGAAGCGAAACAGTTTACTTAGCTGCGAATTCTTGCTTCGTTAGCACCACCAAAGCACGTCCGTCCGCTTTGTATCGTTTGGGTTTTATTTCTCACGCAGGGTTTCGCAACATACAACTTTTTCTTTTTGCCCGATTTTGACTTTGCTTATAGCCCTGCTGCGACCCCAGAATTTTTCTGTGGTTTTTATGATATTTCGCGAACTGTATTCTGTCTATCGTCTTGCATTTTCCCAGGACAATGAGACCGTTGTCTTGTGGACGTGTTTTCTCCAAACCCAAACCCAAACTCAAATGTTCTATATCCCTCTCTCTCTTTTCCCACCCATCTCCTGCTCAAATCCCAATATCTGGCCATGTCCACTCCTTACACTCCATAATTATCTCCCAATAGTCTACCACTCTATTATCTAATAATAATAATAATAATAATAGTTCGTCCATCAGGTATGATGATGACCTTAACAACACCAGAGGAATAAAGAACAGAAATTGTTGAGAATTTCAACACATGGACAATGAAGAGAACTAAAGGACACAGAGGACAGAATGGAAAGACTGTTCTTTCATGACTTATGGCTTCTCATGTGACTGATAAGTCCTATTTTTGCCCTGCAGACCCTTCCGCATAAATGACAAGAGTGCTCCGTTGGTTCAGTACCACTGGGCCTTTTCTTGCGCCGTTCTCTTTTTTTGATAGCCTGCTGGACTCTGTCAGCTTCCCATGCTTTGCTGCCTCTGGTAAGGGCCGCCCTCCAATTTGCACGATCAAGCGAGAGCTTTTCCCACTCACTCACATCAATGGCAAAGGCCTTCAGTGATTGCTTGAGAGTGTCTTTGTACCGTCTCTTTGGGGCCCCAACATTCCTCGTTCCATTGGAGAGCTCAGAGAAGAAGATTTGCTTAGGGAGTCTGGAGTCGGGCATTCTGACAACATGTCCTGCCCAACGTAGCTGAATTTTTTTCAGGTGGCAGAAGATGCCCAATTCCTTGGCACGATTGAGGACCTCAGTGTCTGGAATTTTATCCTGCCATTTGATCCTTAGGATCTTTCTAAGGCAGGCCAGATGAAAGTGATTTAGCTTTCTGGCATGCGATTGGTACACTGTCCAGGTTTCAGCCCCATAGAGTAGGGTGGGAAGGACCACAGCATTGTACACTTTCAGCTTAGTGTCTGTGCGAATGCCGGCAACATCCCACACTCTCTTTCGAAGCCTGCCAAATGCAGAGCTGGCTTTGCTGATTCTTGAGAGAATTTCAGTATCAACACGAGCCGTGGAAGACAGTGTACTGCCAAGATAGGTGAAGTTCTCCGACACCTTCAGAAGACTGTCATGGACTTTGATATTTGGGGTCACAGGATACTTGTCGTCTGGAGTAGGCTGATGGAGCACTTCCGTCTTCTTTGTGCTTATTGTGAGGCCAAAGTTGTCACAGGCACTAGAGAACTTATCAACACAGTTTTGCATGCTATCCTCATCGTGTGCCAGAAGTGCACAATCATCAGCAAATAGTAGGTCACAGACTTGAGTACTTTTGGTTTTGGTTTTTGCCTGAAGTCTCCTGAGGTTGAATAGACTGCCATCAGTTCGGTACTTGATGCTTACCCCTTGAGGAGGAGAGCTAAAGGCTTCTTGTAGCATTGCAGAGAACATGATGCTAAACAGAGTTGGGGCTAAGACACAACCCTGTTTTACCCCATTTGTGACAGCAAAGGGCTCTGAAACACTGCCGTTGCTTTTGACTGCAGCTTGCATGCCATCATGAAACTGGCGCACTATTGTGATGAATTCGGGTGGACACCCAAACTTCGCCAGGATTTTCCAGAGGCCTTCACGACACACTGTGTCAAATGCTTTTGTGAGGTCAACAAATGTGATATACAGCGCTTTATTTTGTTCCATGCATTTTTCCTGAATCTGTCTGGCAGCAAAAATCATATCCGCCGTTCCCCTCTCTTTACGAAAGCCACATTGGCTCTCGGGAAGCAAGTCATTTGACGAGAGGTGATCAAGAAGGCGATTCAGAAGCATTCTTGCCAATATTTTGCCAGCAATTGAAAGTAGAGAGATTCCCCGATGGTTGTCACAGACTTGGCTGTCCCCTTTGTTTTTGTACAGATGGATGATTGAAGCATCTTTGAAGTCCTGTGGCAGCTTCCCTGCTTTCAACATATGATTGAACAACTCGGTCAACCTTTCAATAAGCTTTTCTCCACCGAAGGCATACACCTCAGCAGGAATTGAATCCACGCCTGGTGATTTGTTAAAGGCCATCTGATTTGTGGCAGTTCGGGTCTCATTTGCTGTGAATGGCTTGGCAAGAGCTGCATTAATAGGAGTCTGAGGGAGGCGGTCAATGGACTCAGTATTTATATTTGATGGCCGATTTAGCACACCTCCGAAAAGATCTGCCCAACGCTGAATTATGGCATTCAATTCAACAATGCGTGTTGAACCATCTGACGCAAGAAGTGGCGTAGTGCCAGAGCGGGATGGTCAAAACACAGCTCGGAGGCTCTCAAAGAACTTTCTAGTGTTGTTTGTGTCGGCATATTTCTGAGTTTCTCTTACTCGCTCTTCAAGCCAGTCATTTTTCATTTTCCTCAGCTTCTTCTGGAGTACACCCTTACATGCACGCAGTGCATCAGCTTTTGCTGTGGAAGAGGGGTCACTGCAGTGAGCTTGGATGAGACTATTTTTTTCTTTGATGAGCACTTTGATTTCATTATCATTATCATTGAACCAGTCCTGGTGCTTGCGGACAGGAAAACCAACTGTGCTGCTGGCGCAAGAGTGCACAGTCGTATTTAGGTCAGTCCAGCTCTGTTCAATGTTCTCAGGGTCAAAAGCCACGCAATCCAATTTTGAGGAGAGTTCTGATGAGAGCTCGCTCTGTTTCTCAGCTGAGCAGAGTTTTGAAACATTTAGGCGTTTAGGTGGCGCTTTCCCTTGAGGGCGTCTATTGCGCCTCAATGTTAGTCTGAGCTTGCAAACAATGAGTCTGTGGTCAGTTCCACACTCGGCACCACACATCGCCTTTGTTACAAGGACATCCTTTCTGTCAGTCTTCCTCACAATGACATAGTCTATGAGATGTCAATGCTTTGAGCGGGGATGCATCCATGACGTTCTGTTTCTCACGGGGAGACTAAAATTTGTGTTGGTAATGAACAGGCCAAATTCAGCGCACAAAGTAAGTAAGCGCAACCCATTGTTATTGCATGAACCAACTCCATGAGGACCAAAAACATTTGGCCACGCTGAGATTTCGGAGCCAACCCTAGCATTGAAGTCCCCCAAGAGAATCAGCTTATCAGCTGCCGGGACAGAGCATATGCCAGATTCTAGATCAGAATAGAACTTGTCTTTGGCTTCATCTGGGTTTGTCATGGTGGGCGCATATGCGCTAATGAGGGTGGCTGACTGGCTTTTCCCAACTGGGATCCTGAGTGTCATTAGCCTGTCATTTATTTCAATTGGCATGGACTGCAGGTTTCTGACAAGGTCATTTTTAATTGCAAACCCAACACCATGCTGTCTCGGTTCGACTGCACCCTTGCCTTTCCAGAAGAAGGTGTATCCACCACTGAGCTCTTTGAGTTGGCCACTATCAGGGAGTCTGGTCTCACTGAGTGCCACTATGTCCAGGTTGTACCTGCTGAGCTCAATGGCAATAAGTGCAGTGCGTCTTTCCGGGTTGTTTGAGTTGTCCTGTAGTGTGCGTATATTCCAGGCTCCTAGCCTGAGTAAGCTGAATTTCTTTTTGTTTCGACCGCAAAAAGGGATCCCCACTGGTCGCAGTATACCAGTCAGGGTGATGTGAAGTGGGCTTTCTTTAGGGCACCTTTTCTAGCCCCTTCCTCAGTTGAGGTGAGCAGTGCTATCCTTAAACAAGGCTGCTCAGCTACTGTGGGTGCTGCCTCCCCACGCCTCCACTTCAATCGACGATGAAGCGACCATAGCCCACAGCCACCAACGTGTAGGTCTGTGCTAACAGCTTCCAGTCTATCCAAACCTGCTGCCACCGCACTCGCCCATCGCCGTTGGAATTTTGAGAGGAAAGAAGACGAGACAAAGATGAAAGAAGACGAGGTGAGTGTTAAGACTGGCGCAAAGAATTTGTTTTTAGTGAGAAAGAGCTGCGCAAACATCAGACTCACTCTCTCGCCTGGACACAACTTATCCAAGTGGCAAGACAGGGTCAAGACGACTGGAAATGTATCCAGGTGCAGGAGGATGCCAGAGGGACAGTCATATTGCCTGACCGGCTGCCTGTAGGCTACTCCACAGCCTCGCAGTCCCAACTGACTAGAGTGAAAGACCCAAACCAAAGAACACCAATACTGGTGGATGCTCTGTGTCACGATATCCAGGCCAGAGTGACGGTATATTGCCATCTGCCCTATCAATCAACCACTGGCCTGCTGCCGCCAGCTTCGAAGCTGCGTCCGGGAAGTTTGCTCAATTCTTCGTCTGTGATTTAGGCAAACAAGCCTATGACCACACCGCTACCGGGGGCCAATATGAAGGACTCAAGTACTGAGGGTCACATTGTGCCCTAGCATGTGGCCGTTGGGTTAGATGAAACCTCCTCCGCCCTGGCCGTTTGCACCGACAGGTGCACGCCCACTGATACCATGCTAGCGTACCAGTTCATGAAACAGGTTATACTGGATTACATGTTACCAGTAGCAGATTTTTCTGACCTGACATCTACTCTATTATCTATGCCATACATAACTAACTCAATAGCAAACTTCACATCCTTTTCTAAACATCACAGCGTCCCTTCTGAATAATGGCCAGCTCTTCAGCGGATTACCTGGCTTGTGCTATCAAAACAATTTGGATCTACTCTATCACTGTATGAGCTACGGCTGTGACGCCAGCGGGCCGGTCCGTATCAACCATAGGATTAACCCAAGTGCAGCTTGGAAGACCTTTCGCTGCGTCAACTGTGGAAGAGAAGCGACAAACGGGATTTGATGTTACAGAGTTTGATGAAACTATTTTATCTGTGAATTGGTTCTACGGTTTACTTAGAAGACTTTGTTGACTGGCGATTGTGTGGAATTGCAATGTTTCATGTGAACCAAGCACGACTTTTAATGACTTGCTTTTCCCGTGTTTCTCAAAGTATGGGTCATGAAGCTTCGGCAGTGAGTCGCACGTATGCGCCTTATTTTATTGTTTTCTGATTTTAAATGAAGGGCGATTTTCCAAAACTGGGTAAGTCAAATTTTGCATGAGTTATGGCTCCTTTCAGATAGTCATTCAAAATTGATGTAAGAGGCAGAGAAAGTGCTCAGTTAAAACTTACCATGTCTCGTTTTTATTCGATCATTCAAAATTAGTGTAATATTATTTTTGAATGACTATCTGAAAGGGGTCATAACTCATGCAATTTTTGGCTTACCCAGTTTCGGAAAAACGCTCTTCAAATATTAATGTACTCTCAATTATTTTTGATTCTCGAGTTTTAAACTGATATTATTATCTAAGCCCTGAATATTTCATTCACTCACCCCCCCCCCCCTTAACTCACTCACTCACTCAATCACTCACCCCTCCCCATCTCCCAGTCCCCTCCCCCTTTCCTACTCCCTCCCTCATTTACTGACTCACTCACCCTGTGATTCATTCACTCACTTACACTGTTTACTCAATATAATGATTCCATGTTTACATATGACTATCACGTTGAGACTGCCAGTAGCTTATACATTTTACAACACAATGTTTCAGAAACTCCTTACAAACCACTCCACACATTCCCCAGGTGTCAAATCGCTCTCCAGGCCCCAAAGAGACCGAAAAACACACTATGACACTGTTGGCTTTCAGGTGCGAAAAACCTATTGCGTTTCGAGTCTTTAATTGAAATCTCAGCATTCTGATAAAAAAAAAAACAAGGACCAAACTCTTAAACTCGTCTTTGCAAACTTGTTTAAAATCTAAATTTGAGGCACATATTAACATCAGAACCGTGAACATGACAATGTCCCGGCAACTACAGGGACTCCTCCCTGTAAAAATATAGCTCAGCACATAGTGTCATTTTCAGGTTTCCTTATGTCTCCGGATCTAATTATTATATAAATAGTAGCAATTAAATTGTCATTTCACAGAACAAAACTAGCGACGGGTAGAACAGACAGGAAATTAAAAGGCAACCACGAATGGTAAATACTGAAGACTTGACATTAGGAATGCATTCGCACGTACGTTCCTCTGCATAGAAAGACTTGGGTATTGTTAGAAGATAGATAGCGTATCAGCGCGTTCGTCTTAAGGGCGAAAGTGACATTGTCCTGTTCTTTACAGGGCCGAATTTATAGGGGAGCCTAGGGGGCAACTGCCGCAGGCCCGGGGGCCTTGGGGGCTCCCTCCATAAAGAAAGAATGTTGTTACAAGTACTTACGTACCCCAAGTTTTTTTGCACTAAGGGTAAGTATTTTAAAGCCTTTTGTGACTCCAGAGCTAGAGAGCTCCTCCCGAAATGCCCCTTGACATTAAATAACTATGATTAATTACTCTTTCAGATTTCAGACAGGAGGCAGGTTTAGGGATTCGATAAGATTTAGGGTTGAGGATAAGGACGGGTTAGGGATAGTACCTATACGTACGCACCCTTAACGCAAAACGATTGGGGTGCCTACGTACTTTTAACAACAGCCATACAGAAACAGAATGGCGAATTTAATTTTGTAATGTTATATTGGTGAGTCAGCCATTGGAAGCTAAAAAGTACACATAGCACTATAGGTACGTTCTTAGTAATTGTCGTATCTACAAAAAAAAACACAAAAAAAAACTATTTAGAGGTTTGCTGGTATATGTATATTTTACGTGTATGCATGTATTTACTTCAGATATGTAACTCGATTAGCCTTTCTATGGATGTATAACTCGTCATTTCCAGTTACTTGCAGTAAACGGACTCCGATGTGTAAATCTGGTGATTTGCCTTATATTTGAATTCCTGTGTATGATGGGGCCCATCGAACCTGAAGTGCTTCGGGCCCCATACGGCTCAAATCCGGCCCTGATTCTACAGCCAGACAAACAGCTGTCTTGTGACATAGATATGAGGACTGGAAAACTGCAGAAACATCAAAGTAATAGCGACATCCTCACTCAACCTTTCTCCAGATGACAATGACAAATGTTGACATATGTAAATCCCAGTACGAACCTCAGAGATCCAATTTCACTCTCGTCCAGGACGAAGGGGGTGTCAATGGCCAAGTAGTGTAGACGAACATCTCCAAGTAAAAACTATGTCCCGTGCCGGTCTTTGATTAAATATTTGCGTTTGTTTTTACGCTAGAACAGGAAGCTATGGCACTGATTCATATTGAAAGACTGGATGGACATATTTGAGGACGGGTGGGGTGGCATTGTATTCAGGATACTGGGATGCAATTAATTGACAAGTACAAACTGGTCTAGCTGGCAGATGCGTATGTAGAGAGAGAAGGACAGACAGACAGACAGACAGACAGACAGACAGATAGATAGATAGATAGATAGATAGATAGATAGATAGATAGATAGATAGATAGATAGATAGATAGATAGATAGATAGATAGATAGATAGATAGATAGATAGAAAGATAGATAGGTAGATAGATAGACAGGTGGGTAGATAGATCTATTCTCTCTCTCCCTCTCTCTTTTTCCCCCTCTCTCTCACTCTCTCTCTCTCTCTTTCTCTCTCCCTCTCTCTCTCTTCCTTTCTCTCCCTGTCTGCCCCTCATCCCCTGTCCGTTCTCTTTCTCTCTCCCCCTTTCTTTCTCTCTCCCCTCGCTCTCACAATCTCAAAAATTTATTGTAATTGTAGATCGGTATAACATATTCCATTTACAATAAATCACTCTCTCAGCTCGATACCAAGACACCAAACATTCTGTAAACATCTCCAAAGCGCTTCCGAACAAACGGTTTATTGTTAACCCTCGTTCGCCTTTTATATAACACTGTTATTGAACAATACATCAGTTTAACTTGCCCGGCAGCATTTCATGTTCTCCTGAAGATCCAACAGATTTAGATATCAGAGCTATAATACGAGTCTTGTGGTGTCTGTGAAGAGGACACTATTTGCCAAGTCTCCGCACACAAAAGGCGAAACGTGAGCAAGTTTGAAACAAGATTATGTTGGCCGAAATGCTAAGATCTTTTTACAAATCCCTAGACTCAACTTTTCAACATCTTCACTGTTTTGTGGCAAGATTCTTCAATTTCTCTCTCTCTCTCTCTCTCTCTCTCTCTCTCTCTCTCTCTCTCTCTCTCTCTCTCTCTCTCTCTCTCTCTCTCTCTCTCTCTCTCTCTCTCTCTCTCTCCTCTCTCTCTCTCTCTCTCTCTATATATATATATATTCGACAATAAATGACGTCAATCTAGGCCTACATCTACAGCTGAACAAACTCAAAATTTTCCATATTTGGTTTTGTAACACTTTTCATGACTTCCGCGCGTTTGCCGCTAGATGGCGTTGCGAAATCTGTGCACGCTAAAAGCACTAGCTGTCTTATCTTATCAATCTTGCTAATAGTACCAGCGGTTCGATATCATTCAAGATATTGTATGTAAGATTTTATACGAATAACTGTATGTGTTTTGTAGAAAACTTACAAGTGTCTCCAATGAAAGTACAAGACACATTTAACATTATTTGCTCACTGCTTTAAGTCTTTATTAGCAAACATACTGACGACAAGGATATATCTTCTGAAGATACACAGATTCGTTCTGTTGTCGAAATGTACACCACTGGCCTAAAATTTTGGTTAATTATTTATTTATTTGTTTCTTTATTTGCTGTTTGTTTACTTATTTGTTTGCTTGTAAAAACAAACGCGATATCCACAGTCCGATGACAAGAATTCTAGCACAGCCGTTATTAGTTACTCCACATTTCTTGCCTTCAATTCTTCGGATATGAAAGATCTTCAGAACTGATGGCAATTAGATCTATACCCTTGTGGAAGGAAGGAAAAATTCCGAAAAATGAACAGATCTAAATGTTGCACTGCGGTGTGAACCAGTGACGGGTATAATGTAGAGGTAGATTACACATACCTCATGACACGATTTAGATCAGAAGTTAATGGCAGCGTTGACCGTGAAGATTTTCAAAAAAAAAACACCAAGAATCTGGTATAATGAATCCCAAGATGAGGTTAAAAAAAAAATCCCACGATTTTTTTTCCAACCCCAAAATACGTTTAAAATTCACAATTTCGTTATACACGTATATTGAATTTAAAATAAGCAGTGCAGTGGTTAGCTCGCATATCACGCAAAAGTTTCTCCCACGTTGGCAATTTCAAACTGCCCCTTAGGCCATTTGACTTTATTTTTACCTTTTAAGTCGCAGATTTTGTGATTTTTTTTTCTTTTTCCCAAAGAAATAATAGCAAAATAATAGAGTTTACAATAGACTGAAAAATATCAAGATCTGTTAAAAAAAAAAAACAAAAAAAAAGCCAAGATCCCAAAATGTAACAACTGAAATCCCAAGATTTTGGGGAAAAATCCCACAGACCGGCAGCGCTGTTTAATGGTATCCTTACCGATATTCTTTTCTGTCATTGTAGGCTGTGGGACCAAAGCTGGAACTTGTCGTTTTGTTACGGATCCCCAAGGACAAAAATCTGGTTTCGGCATGCAAGTTCTAACACCGATTTCAATCTCAAATAACAAATAACCCATGCTGATATTTCAATAACGCACATTTTTTGGGCAATTAATTATGTTTTAGTTTTAAAAGGAAATGATAGTAAACGGTGCCAAGAACTGAAAATTTGATTCTTTCATGCAATAGAAAGGGCGGTTTTTGTACATAGTCTATCCCCTCACCCCCCCCCCCCTCCCCTTCCAAAAAAGAAAAATTGTTGAAATTTTTAGGAGAGCAAAACATGGGAGTGCCGCAAAAATAACAAAATATCCACACACACACACACACACACAAAAATGCATTTTGTATTTTGTAAGGAATGTGTGCATTTAGGAATGACAAAGTCTTATTTTTCGTTTAATGTTTCGTTCAATACGGAATACATCTGGACCATCCTCAGAATTTCCCAGTGGGGTGCGTAACTAAACTACTTGTATAGAGGAGCTCAGAGTTTCCTCCCACCGCCTCCTGTATTCTTCAAGCTGTCCTATCAGCGTCAAAAACATGCCATTTATCGGTTATTAATGACGATCTCAATAATAGTAGGAACTAGCGCGAGCTTGAACGGGCGTTCACAAACTGAATATCCCAGCAGGTCAACCGGAAGAAACCGCACCACTCTGTGTCGGGACTATGAATAATTGTGGTTCCTTTTTGTCTAAATTATTAAAACTACTTCAGATTATCTTGCTTGGGGACATGAAAAAAACAAAAGTGGGTACATTCTGTGACATTGTGAAAAGAATCCAGCAAGATAATTACCGTTTCTTCCTCGTTCGATGGGTCTCTTAATGACTACATTAGTTCTTGTTTGCTCCGTCTGCATTTTCTGAAAAGCTAGATGTCTTTTATAAGTACGTAGAAGATATATAACAAATGCACACTCTGACACTTGTTTAAAATGCATTGTGGCACTTATCAAGCTGTTTTATTCTAACTCTTTATCATAATACTAAAGTCGCAAACGTCTAATGTCGGATTTCTCAACTGTACAAAAAGTGGAGTTGGAACTAGCAAGAACTAACGTCTCAAAATAGATATAAAGTAACCTTTTTTCAACAGGTTACAACTCATTCTTTCTATAAGCCTGTGAAATACTCCACGCAGTAGAGTATCGAAGAAGTATGACTATTGTGCTTTCAATTCGATGCCGGCCGGCTGTACTATGGTTAATGCGAGTTACTTTCGACTCATTAACTTAGCATCCCCCTGGACAGTGTTTGATACGGTAGTTGGTCACTGCCTGGACAGAAGGAATGTTGACCTATTGAGATGGTCAGGTCTTGTCCGGCACCTGAGCGTGTCTGACAGATGTCATCATCTGTCTGACCTCCTGCGTATTACGAAACTGACGACAAATTGATGATCTCAGCGGTCAGAGGTCAATACAAGACAAGGGAACTAAAGAAACTTGACGATTTTCTTGCTAGGAAGTTTATTGTCTCGCGTTTCTGAGTTGTTGTTTTTTTTTTGGCTGTGATATTTTTTTTTTTTAATTCAACTACCAGAGGTGTTAGATAGATAGATAGATAGATAGATAGATAGATAGATAGATAGATAGATAGATAGATAGATAGATAGATAGATGGATGGATGGATGGATGGACGGACGGACGGACGGACGGACGGACGGTACGGACGGACGGACAGACGGACAGACGGACAGACGGACAGACAGACAGACAGATAGATAGATAGCCAACAATAAATGAAAAGTACTCATCCTCGTGCCATTTTGTCTAGGCTGGTGTGCATGATTTGCTCATCCACCATAAAAGGAAATATATAACCATTCCCACGATATTGTCCTTCTACAAAATTGACTGACAAATTAAATTTTTAAAAAAATCTTAAGCTGCTCAAATACACCATGACGTACTTTTTTTTTTTCCACTGTAATTTTGTTTTTTAAACAGCCAACACCTTCTGACTAAACTCGCAAATAGTTTCACTGATGAAACCGGAGACGTGTTTTCAACCCTTTTTAACAGACACATAATTGGCGTGATTAAATTGACGGTTTAGAAAATATCACGAAACACGATAAGTGTGAAGAGTTTTTAAATGAACAATAGTTGGTGTTTACTTGGCCTGATTTGCAACATGACACCATCCTAACAATGGCAGATAATGGAGAGAAAGACACTGTTAAAATGGTCCTCATGTTCAGTGGTTTTCAACTTAATGTTTTTCTCCGTCTCATCCTGCCCTTTGGATCCTCCGCCTCCTCTCATTTTGTCATCCGTGAAACGGCAAATGCATGAATCGAAAATGAAATACTGTCACCGTTCCCTAAAGCTGTGTTTTCATGTATACGGTAACGGAAACGGCAACGAAAACGTCAAAGAGCCTTCAAGTAGTGAAATAGAAAGAATGTTTCCGCACGCCGTTTCCGTACACATGGAAACACTCTTTCATTTTACTATATGAAGGATTTTTTGCCGTTTCCGTTTCCGTACACATGAGAACCCAGCTTAAAGTTGGGTTTTCATGCAAATGGAAACGGAAATGGCAATGGTAACGCTAACTATCCATCAAGTAGTAAAAAGAAGAAATGTTTCATTGTGTACGGAAATTGGCGTTTCTGTACACAAGAGAACATTCTTTTTATTTCACTACTTCAGGGGGTTTTTGACGTTTCCGTTGCCGTTTCCATTTCCGTGAGGAAGCACTATTTAGATAAATGTTATCTATTAATATTATGTCTGTAGTTTGCTCTATTTATATTTTGATCTGTCCATCATCTTTCGAACCACAGAAAAAGATGCGGAAACATCGGTTAAGAAAGGTACATCACGGCATTCTTGTATTTCTTCAGTCGAAATATGAAGCTTTTCGTGAGAATGAACATACAGGAAACAACTTTTAAACATGGTTACCGTTTCTCAATGTTTGTAAGCATCTAACTCGGATTTTTTGGTGAAACGCCTTTTAGGCTACTGTATGATGCGTCACTACCACAGCCATGCTGTACTCGAAACAAACAGACATCTGAGGTGTTGCATTTTCAATGGCGGATTCAATTCCCTGGAAGTTTAAATATTTGCAAGCAAACTTTTAATCACTTTTAAATTTTATCACTGATTCCTGTGATAGAAACACCAGTTATAATATATCGAGGGTTGGCACCAGAATGTTTTATGTCCAGAATAGTCAAACTGAGAAAAAGAGTTTGAAATTTGTAACCTAAATGAAAATTAAAATAACTGCAATAATTTCAATACGGTCACATGCATAGTTTTATTGGATTGTGAAATAAAGTCACACACCTCGTGACTTGAAGATCTACAGGCATTTATGAGCAGTGAATAAAGCTGAACATAACGCAGTCTAGTCGATAAACCTATTATTTGTGCCAACTAATTAGTTGACGTATATTTGAAACTGCCATTCCGACTGTAGCATGGAGCAAAAACAAAGACAAAACAAAAAACCAAAATGGGCTGCACAATGAAATACTCCTCGATTTTTAAAGTATTTTTCTTTTTCGGTGTGGATTACGCCTAATTCTTGTCGATATAATTATTCTAAATAGCACAGGGTGTTAGTATCATTATGACGATTTGCGATGTTCATATACACTTTTTTTTTGAAAACCTCTGGGCAGACTCCCTAGAACGTGGCAGCTGGTGTGATACGGTTGTTCAGCGCTTCCCTGATTAAATTTTTCAACAGCCACCGAGGACTTGCCCTGTATGATAGCTACACAGACACACACCTCTAGTGATCTCTAAACATCCCGAACCTGAAGGAATTTAGAAGTGTTTCCAACTCTACCATTCTTAAACAAACATAGAGAAAAAGAAGGGAAGCAACCAAGTGCCCGTAATTCCTAGAGCCTCAAGGGGGGACAACTCCTTTGTGGGACCGAGGTCACGTTTGCTGGAGAAGTAGGGACCTGGATGTTTTTGCGGACGCGCTATTATTGTAATCCTCAAAGAATTACTCGATGGCTCGGTGCATCTTTAAATACGCATCAATTTTACATGGGTTATTTCCCTTTAAGAGGATTACCTCCCCTGTGGTCAGATTATTTCCCCTCGTTAACTGTAATGCGATACCGGAACGAGCGGAGAGAAGAGGGCACCAAAGGGCAAGGAGCAAGTCAAGTGAAAAGATGAAACATCAACAGTGCAGGATGTGGCCATGAGAAACTGAGATGACATGGAAACTTTTGTGTCGGCGTGAAATTGTCACATCGGCCCCATTTATTTTTCTTCTATTTTTATTTTTTTTTAAATGACGAAGTTGGGGAGAAAGAAAGGGGAAATCGAAACAAAGAACATTATCATGTCTCACATGTTTGACTTTTGTCGTTGTGGCTATTGTAGTTGGAAGTGTGTTTACTATTATTTACTACCGTTATTATTCTGAGACCATGTTTTATTCACAAGTATCTCACAAATAATAATAACAACAGTAATAATAATAAAATTGTCTCCTTGTGTTAACTCTAATTAAAATTCGAAAATAAATTGTAAAAAAGCATTGTCGAAACATACAAATACAACACAGGCCAAACTTAGAATCAATAATGATTCTTCTTCGAGGCTAAATCAGTAGAGATAAGAAGGCTATGTTCATATTCTGTGTTGGTCATATGTGTAAAAGGAAAGAAATTAAGCCTTTATTTTGCTGCATGAATTTGATGGACGTAAATTTAGGCAATATGACCAAAGCTGTTACTGGTCATACCGTTCCACGTCCCCAAAGGAAAATCTGGAGGTTTTTTGGGGGTGCAAGTTCTAAATACAGATTTCCATCACAAATATTTTGTGTTGTCATTTCAAATGTTGCACATTTTTGTGTAAATTATCTTTTAATTTTGTATGAAAATGATAGTAAATGGTGCGGGTGTCTGGATACTTGATTCCTTCACACAATGAAAAGGACAGTTTTTGGTTTTTGCTGTTGTTTTTTTTTATGCCAACGCCAAAATAAAGAGAAGAATAGAAATTTTAAGAAGAACGAGATATGGAAGAGCTACGGGTTATAAAATGTCCGAAAAATCAGTATTTTTCAAGGAATGTGCACATTTACAAATGACAACATCTTAGTTATTGTTCATGGTGATCTTAAGCAACACATCCAAACCACATTTAGATTCTCCCTGAGAGGCAGGGGCGTAGAGTGGAGGACCACAGGGGTGGCTGCCCCGGGTGCTAAATTTTAAAACTATCACTGTTTCAACTGCCAGTCTTGTGAAAGAAGTTTCTCAAAACTTAAACTGATCAGATCCTATCAGAGATCCTCACTGAGCCAAGCAAGACTGAGTAACCTGCCAACTCTGTCAGTTCAGGAAGATTTCAGGTGTAGATTTCAATAATGTTATTGAAAACTTTGCACACATTAAAATCAGGATATTTTTTAACAAATTTGAGTAAACCAGCATCAATGCACTTTACTTTAATTACGTCAGTATTTTCTTAAAACACAATACATGTGTATGTGTGGTGTTTTTCGTTTATTGCTGTTTTTGTTTTTTTTTGGGGGGGGGGGGGGCTGGTGGACGGACTCAGGGAGGGCTAACTTTCCACGGGTCAGGGGGTGCAATGCTTGTCCTGCCCCAGGCGCTGGTAACCCAAGCTACGCAACTGCTGCGGGGTGCATAACGGAACTTCATTAAGAAACGAGCTAGCACTTCCGTCCCACCGCCTATTTGTACAGGGCCCTTTTGTACTGTTCTAGTACAGTAGTGTAACATGTTTTGCTTTCTCTCGTACCACAGACCCACAATAGTGTTTGTATGACTCGCGTCCTTATTTAAATCAAGCTCCTTTGTAATGTTACATCAGTCTCCGTAGTTGGGGAAATTAATAAAATTTACCATGACCAAGTCATCAAATTTAAAGCAGCTTTGCCCAGTGCCACCAAGTCATAAAGACAAAAACAGAAGTAATACCAAGAATAACATAAACAAAACAAAAATAAAAAACGACAGAATGAAAGGAGAAGGTAAGACAGGACCATAAGAGAAAGAAGATTCTGCACTAACCGCCATAACAGTCACTGTGCAAGTGTCACTAAAATTTCTTGCTGATTCCAGTGCTGGGTAGTTGGTGGGATCGAGTTAGGACTAGTACACTTTTGAGCGATGAATATAGGAGGGTAGAAAGAATACTGATAGTCAAGCAGTCGTCCAGTCAGTGGTAAAAAGCGAGTCTGCCAATCTTAAATCTTACAATCTCCTTTAGAGTCCTTCTCCAACCCATCTCTCTCTCTTTGTCTGTGCAAGTGTTCATGTGTGGTTGAGATCTTTAGCTGTGTTGGCCTACATCTCTTGATTCTTAGATTTTTCTTCATTGCATTTTCTTTTTGATTGGTAGTAATTTCTTGATTTGCCTTTCTTATCTCTCCTCTGTTTGCTTTCTCTTGTTATTGGCGGACGTTGTGTTGTAGAATTGACAAGATGGAAATTGAAGCGCAGGAGAGAATGAGACTGAGACAAGGGAAGCAACTGTTTCGCACGACAATCTTGGCATTTTAGGAGTTATATCCCTTTAATTAAATACCAATTAATATTTACAGGTAAAAAGAGTTAAGTGACCGCACATAATAATAATTATTGAGCCTGTATGAGTCTTTGATGTGATACTGCGCCGGCAGCGCCCCCCCCCTCCCCCCTCCCCCCATCTTGGTTTCATTCTTGTCCCCGTCCCTGAGCTAAGGCTGACGGACAGGCGGGGGAGGGGCAGGTCACCAAGTTTCAAAAAATCTTTTGGTTCATGGAACCGTCCCGGCTGCCGGCATCCTGACTGTCACAAATCCCAGACTGGGAGATGTAATAAGTTATGACAGGACAACAATCACGAACGAATAAGTTTAACACTTAACAGAACAACCCATCAGACTCACACATTTATTAAACATAATTATACAGATAATAGCGCAATTACATACATTATATTATTGAAATTAACTGCCGTACAACGGCCTTATTCTCACACACACTCTCCCTCGGATCCACAACCCGGTAGTTACTCCTAAAGGCACTTCGGCCTCAGCCTCTCCCCTCAGGGTCTTAATAGCACATTAATAATTCACTGGCACCGCAGTCTCTCAATATCACCTTCCTATTGTCATACACCTTAGCACTCCCCTAGCACCTCAGCAGGGCAATAACACATTATCATTTCAATAGCCCCTCAACATGGCAATAGTACATTATTAGTTCCTAGCCCATCAACATGGCAATAGTACATTATCACATTCACGCTCATATCTACGTCCCTGTCCGTGGCCTGACTGCCACGACTTTATGTGCCTCTACTGTCCTGCACTGACAGCCTCACTTCTGGCCTATGTGTGGCCTCCGGCCCTATGCTGGCCTATCCCCTGTGCTCATCGAGGTGGCTCTGCGGCCCGTCCCCGACACCAGTCATCACTGGAAAAAACTCTCTCACTGGTCTCTCGACTGCTCCCCTTATGCCCGCCCGCTGGGCTCTTACTAGCGTCCGTTCAGTAGGACCTTCTAACTTGCAGTGATAGTAATACAGCGCTTTCGCCTCATTCAGACCCCCACCACTCATAACATGCACGCTTCCCTTACTTGTCTTCGTGCGTTAATTTTACTCTCTTCCTTTCACGTCTTTCCCTACCTGTCTGCCGTGAGCCCTTCTTACTCTACACCCGCTCTGTAGCAATCCCCTTAATTGCACTCACTCCACTCGTGACATCATCCCCCACCCCAAAAAAATTAATGCAATTAATTTCAAATTGCATCAAGATGACTGTCAACGAGTGAGCGTGAGCAATACTTACACTAAAAAAAATGACCTAGCAGTTCCCCTAGTATATAAAATACCGAAATCAGGGGAAAACATGGGGATCAATATGCCCTGCATTATGCATATATGTATCACATCATCAATAGCTAACTAAACACAATACCTAATACAGAATCAAAAACCAATCAACCTATCAACCATTCTTCATATCATATTTATAATGTCAATATTTTAAAGTCGACTCATTCACACAGATCCTGTCAATGTTCCTGTCCTCCGATGTATAAGCTCCTGAACTCTTCCCCTAGGCTCGACTAAGGTAGTCGGCGATATGATTGCTGGTTCCTGGAATTGGTTGAATAACGAAGGTATACGGCTGCAAAGCCAATGCCCATCTAGACAAGCGTGGGCTGGACGAACGATTCTTCGACAAAAACGTTAGTGGCTTGTGGTCTGTCTGGATACAAAATTCTCGTCCCATGAGATAACGTCCTAATTTCTGGACGGACCACACAATGGCAAGACACTCACGCTCTATCACAGAATACTTTCTTTCTCTCTGCAATAACTTCCTACTGACATAACATACAGGATGGAGACATTCGTTCTTCTCCTGTAGAAGACAAGCGCCGACACCAGAGTCCGTCGCATCCGTTCTGAGGATAAAATTAGATCGAAAATCGGGTAATATCAGAATGGGTGACGATGATAATGCTGTCACCAAATTATCAAATGCTGTCTGACATTCAGACGTCCACTGGACCTTATCGGGTTGTCCCTTCTTAGTAAGGTCAGTAAGAGAAGATGATAAGGAGGAAAAATTTGGAATGAACTTTCTGTAATAATTTAAAATTCCCACTAAGCTTCTGACTTGTTTCTTTGTTTTAGGGATTTGCAACCCTACTAATTTGTCAATTTTTGTTTCTTCAGGTCTCTGAACACCTCTACCCACAATATGTCCTAAGAATACTATCTCTGGACATGCCAAATCCATCTTTGCGGGTTTAGCAATTAACCCAAAATGACGTAATCGTTGAAAAATTACTGTTAGTGTCTGAATATGATCAGACCATGTCGACGTATGACATGCTATATCGTCAAAGAATGACACGACATTAGGTATGTCCTTCAACACTAGTCTCATTAATCGTGCAAACGTCGCTGGCGCGTTTACCAACCCAAATGGCATGACCTTAAATTGGAATAATCCAATGGGCGTTTGGAACGCCGTGTATTGTTTAGACTCCTCAGTAAGAGGGATTTCCCAATAACCTTTCGTTAAATCTATCTTGGAAAACCACGTGGACCCGGCCAGTGAAGCTATTAATTCCTCCTGAAACGGAATAGGCTTCCTATCGCCTACCGTAATAGTGTTCAATCTTCGAAAATCAATACAGAACCGCACCGATCCATCAAGTTTTTTCACGAGGACGATGGGTGATGAATACGGCGATGTTGATGGTTCTATCACATCTAACTTCAACATTGACTCAACTTCCTTTATGACTCTATCTCTCGAAGAAAAAGGCAACGGATACGGTCTAAGAAATACTGGCTTATCCGAAGTCAACTTTATTTGGTGCTGGATCACCGTAGTGCGACCCGGCAAATCCGTAACAACATCCGGGAATGACGCTAACAGGGTCTTAAGTTCCCTACTCCTTGAACTCGTAAGGTCAGGGTTAATTTTTACGTCCCTGTAACCTTGTGTCGGAGTTAACTCCGGCAATTGAATTTGTAACTCTTCCTGCGCCTCGGTGTCGCTTACGTCACAGTCCAACTGGTCTACGACCCCCGTACAAGCAATAGAGAAGACAGTCTCCTCTGGTCTTGTCTGTGCACACAGATACTGTGGTCTCTCATAAAATCTTTGTAGCATATTAACATGGAAAACCTTACTCGTTCCATCAATGTGGATAGCGTAATCTACCTTTGAAACAACTCGCTCAATAACATAAGGACCTTTCCATGTCATCAATAACTTATTATGGTCCGTAGGTAACAACAATAGGACCTTGTCTCCTGGCTTAAAAATTCTCAGTTTGGACCCTCTATCTTTATAGTCTTTTGCTCTTTTCGAAGCGATACCAGAAGCTTCTTCTGCCATAGTGCGCGCTGAAGATAATCTTTCTCCTAAATCAACAAGGTACTGAAACACCGAAATCTGATCATCGTCCCCGATGATGGCGACGTCATCATGTCCCGAAGAACATCAGTTGGACCCCTAGGACTACGACCATACATCATTTCAAACGGCGAGAATCCCGTTGACTCCTGCCGTACCTCTCTGTACGCGAATAACACTGCAGGGATATATCTATCCCAATCTTTAGGGCGATCAGCAGCTACCTTACGCAGCATCGACTTTAACGTCGAGTTCAATCTCTCGCACATGCCATTAGCCTGCGGATGATAAGGGGTGGTAGTGATGGGTTGTATGCTGAATAAGCGGAACAATTCCTTCATCATCTCCGACGTAAATTGCGCGCCCCTATCAGACAGAATTTGCTCTGGTATTCCTACCCTAGCGAAAATTGCAAACAACGCTTCCGCGACTGCCTCAGACGTTATGGTCCGCAGAGGAACCGCCTCCGGCCATCTCGTAGCATTACATATGACCGTTAAGAAAAATCGATTCCCCCTATCGGTCGCTGGGTGAATGGGGCCAACAAGGTCTATCGAGACCTTTTTAAACGGTTCCGAGACCGTGGGGATCTTCTGAAGAGGAGCCTGGGGTGTACGACCCTTATGCGTCGTCTTTTGGCACGCACTGCACGTCTTACAATAGACTTGCACATCTCTGTGGATCGATGGCCAGTAAAAATTTTTAAGAACCCTTTCTTTGGTTCTAGCTATCCCCATATGACCCGCTAATGGGACATCATGTGCCAAATGCAATACTGTTGCGATCAGCAACGCTGGCACAACGACCTGCTTTAAAATGGAGGCCACCGTTACATACTTACGGAACAGAATGCCCGCCTGAACAACAAAGGAAGACGAGCCGTTCTTATATTTCCTCGTTTTCTCGGTTCGCGCTTCCCTAAAACATGGGTTTAATGATGGGTCCTCCCTTTGTAATCTCGCCAAGCGCTCTGGCGTGATATCTAGGTTGACCGCTGGCGTCGCCAAAGGTATAATCTTATCTTTATCAGCTACCTGTCGACGTGTTTCGACCGCAGCGCAAAAGTCAATACCTTTTGATTGCGACCATGCTTGCACGTTCTCATCGGAAGGGGAAACTACCCGTGATACATTCCCAATGATGAGCTGGGCGCCTGGAAAACAACCAACGACTGCTTCGACTTCCCCGCTAAGGAAAGGTGTATCTATCACTATTCTTGCCATGGGTAATTTCTCAATGGCCCCCGAAAATTGGATGCACGGGACAGTCTCACCTGTAAGCTGTGAATCCCGAATGCAGTCTCTATGCACTCCCACAACGGTAGATCCTGTATCTCGTAAAACCGAGACCGGTTCGTCCCCAACAAACCCCGGATAAACCCTAAGACCACCTCCTGTATGACATGAATTTATAACGGGGATCTTTCTCCCACAAGGTAAAACACCGGAAGATAACAACTTCTCACAACTGGGACACTTAGAATACTGTCCGCCTCCGTTGTCCGATGTAACACACGCAGCCGCATGATGAAATTTATTAGGGGAACATGGACTGGAGCTACTGTCCACGTTCGCCGCTATCCTACCTGCAGGGCAATTCACGCTGATGTGATCTGCTCTTCCGCAGTTCCAACACTTCGCGGCCCTACACTCGCGTGAAAGGTGACCCACGCGTCCGCAAGTCCAACACTCCGCTCCCTGTGCTGCACTAGGCCTGGGTCCCCGTGACCCATCGCGACCGGAACTAAAGTCCCTATGCCGTCGGTCATCGGCAAAGGTCACAAATCGCCCCCGGCCATTACCGCGACCTAGCCCTCCTGCTCGGTCAAACTTACCGGATCCATATGCAGGTGATTGGTGATAGCCCCTACGCTGCCCCTGGGCTTGCCCACTATAGGCACCACGCTGACGCGACCTGTCCTTAATTCCTGCCGGCGACCCCTCAACCACGGCGACGTACCCAGCATCTTGGACGTACGCCCTGGCGACTGGTTTGGACGGATGTGCCGTACGGTATGCTTCCGCCAACTTAGACGCCTCCTGCACCGTCGCGGGTTCGTTTTCTTTCAGGAATGCCACCAGATCTTTATGGCACGACGCGTACAGCTGGTCACGGATCATTAGGTCTTTCAGTTTAGCAAAATCCGCGCCCACATGCGCCAAGTCTACCCAGTTCGCGAAATATTCCGTTAGTCTCGCGACGAAGGCAGCAAAGTCCTCCCTGGTATCCGCACGTGCTCGCCTAAACTGCTCCCGGAAATATTCCTCGGTACGCGCAAATCGGCGAAGCAGCAAAGCCTTCAGCTTATCGTAATCTTGCACGTCTTCGCGCTGTAGCTCTTTAAAGTAGGTTAACGCTCGCCCCTGCAATAGAGACGCCAGGTACGTGGACCATAATTCCTTATTTTTCCCCCATTGCAATTGTGCGTTCAGTTCGAACCTGTAAAGGAAGGCGTCTATGTCGTCCTTCCGGTCGTCGAACGTAGGGAGCTTAATCCTAACGCCACCTTTATTGTGTACCTGCCGCTCAACTGTTTCCGTTGGCGTATTCTTCCTGAGTTCTAATTCCGCGATTCTTACTCGCGCGTCTGTCTCCCGCTCTTGAGCTTCTATCTCCTTTAACTTTAACTCCCTCTCCTGAGCCTGTCTCTCCTGTTGCTGATGCAACTCCTTTAACTTAAACTCCCTTTCCTGTTGCTGAGCCTCTAACTCCTTTAACTTAAACTCCCTTTCCTGTTCCTTATCCTTAGCCTCTCTCTCCTGCTCCTGAGCCTTAGCCTCTCTTTCCTCTTCTCTCTGTCGCTCTTGAGCCTCTTTTTCTCGCTCTCTATCCTTAGCACGCTCATCGCGCAAATCCGCCTGCTGTTCTTTAATCCAGCCGCGTAGCTCCTCTCCCTCCAGGCCAAGTTCCTTACCCAACTTCATTAGTTGTTGGAGTTCCGCCATTTCACAGATTTATGGTTATGGTATGTATTATAAAAACGGCTAACCTGTCGGTATGATCACTAGCGACACGACCAGAGACCTGAGATCACACCAGATATAACAACACCCAATTGTCTCAAATACAATTCAGAAATTTACCTACTTCCTAACTAATTCTATATTCATACAATGCATAGCACTATTAATAATAAAAAAGAGTAGAAAAGAAAAGAATAAGGAAATTTAGTAGAAGGACCACACGTACGTCAAGGACAACGAACCAGACTAGGACAAAGACCTAAAAAAGAAAATATAATGGAAAAAAGAATGCAACCTAACTACGCCGATTACACTACACGGTACAAACAAGAACAGAGTCTGAAAAAAAAGAACGTATCTACAGATAGGGAAGAAAGAGGGACAAGAGAAACGTCTTCCTAAAACAACGAGGAAGATAGAACGGCACAATCTAAACAAAAATACAGGTCCCTACAGAACTGTTCACTGTGATGAACGGAGTTCCAAATTTAGCCCACCTCCCGAAGAGGATAAACTACGCTCACCACAGCAAACCCGCGCCACCGCCCGTACAATCAATTACAACGAAAACAGCAAAAACAGAGAAAAAGACAGATTAAAGGAACAGCCCACAATCCAGGGCACAAAAATTTTGACTTTTACTTAACTTTCAATCAGCGTTTTATTTAACTTGACGTATGCCGGAGCTCTGGCTGCTTGACCTCTACAGGCTGGCACACACACTCTCTGCAGAAATTTAAGTACACATTAATACATATTCATCAAAATACATGCATCAATACATATTCATAAATATACATAAATCATATCATCATGAAATTCCCATTCATCCCACGAACAAGGACAACAGCACGAATTCCTAGCACAACAGAAAAACAACTAGATATAACGAATACACAATGTCAAAATGACCACAGGCAAACAGGACGAGCCCCCAGTGTCACAAATCCCAGACTGGGAGATGTAATAAGTTATGACAGGACAACAATCACGAACGAATAAGTTTAACACTTAACAGAACAACCCATCAGACTCACACATTTATTAAACATAATTATACAGATAATAGCGCAATTACATACATTATATTATTGAAATTAACTGCCGTACAACGGCCTTATTCTCACACACACTCTCCCTCGGATCCACAACCCGGTAGTTACTCCTAAAGGCACTTCGGCCTCAGCCTCTCCCCTCAGGGTCTTAATAGCACATTAATAATTCACTGGCACCGCAGTCTCTCAATATCACCTTCCTATTGTCATACACCTTAGCACTCCCCTAGCACCTCAGCAGGGCAATAACACATTATCATTTCAATAGCCCCTCAACATGGCAATAGTACATTATTAGTTCCTAGCCCATCAACATGGCAATAGTACATTATCACATTCACGCTCATATCTACGTCCCTGTCCGTGGCCTGACTGCCACGACTTTATGTGCCTCTACTGTCCTGCACTGACAGCCTCACTTCTGGCCTATGTGTGGCCTCCGGCCCTATGCTGGCCTATCCCCTGTGCTCATCGAGGTGGCTCTGCGGCCCGTCCCCGACACCAGTCATCACTGGAAAAAACTCTCTCACTGGTCTCTCGACTGCTCCCCTTATGTCCGCCCGCTGGGCTCTTACTAGCGTCCGTTCAGTAGGACCTTCTAACTTGCAGTGATAGTAATACAGCGCTTTCGCCTCATTCAGACCCCCACCACTCATAACATGCACGCTTCCCTTACTTGTCTTCGTGCGTTAATTTTACTCTCTTCCTTTCACGTCTTTCCCTACCTGTCTGCCGTGAGCCCTTCTTACTCTACACCCGCTCTGTAGCAATCCCCTTAATTGCACTCACTCCACTCGTGACACTGACCAAACCTTCCATTGACTCAACAGCGAAACTGTGTGTGCTTACCTACACGTGCAACTGGAGCTGGGCGGTGTGACGAAGTATTTGGTCTCCCGTAGTGGACGTTCCCCGGGAACAAGTACTTCATAGTAAAAGGTCACCCGGAACGAATACTTCATAGTAAAAGTTGCCCGTTGCATTTCGCCAAAAATGAGGATTTTTAAAATAATGTTCACATAAAGCTTTGAAAACTTGATGAAATGTCACCATAAAAACCCTCATTGCTGTTGATATATTACCTATAAAGGTGAAAAAGATGATGATTGTAACAAAATATATTGAACGTTATGTATGCTGTGTTCCAAATGCCGCATATATTAAATGGATAAGTGAATAAATCAGTAGAGGAGAGAAAGAAAGAAACTGTACAGGTGATTGAATGTGATTTGAAGAAAATGGCCGGCATAGAGTTTGCATTTGATGAGATGAAGTGCTATACATAATATACAAATGTTATTTATTATTATTATTATGTTGTATATCAGGCTGTGTGTATGAAGGTGTCATATCTTATGCCTTAGCTATCCATGATATGATTATATCGGAAAGCGCAACAGTCTCAAACTTTCCAAAGCTTCTACTGCTAAATTCTTTGTTTGCTACTACAACAAAACTTGTGTAACAGTCTATTTCTTTAACACTTGAGTTGGGTTTTCATGTGCACAGAAATGGAAACGGCAAACGGAAATGTCAAAAATGCATCAAGTAGTAAAAAGAAAGAGTGTTTCCATGTGTGCGGTAATGGCGTTTCTCTGCAAATGAAAAATATTCTTTCTATTTCACAACTTGAAAGGTGTTTGACGTTTCCGTGTCCGTTTCCGTACACACGAAAAAACAGCTTGAGTCATCCGCTGGCCAAATCAACACGGAAGAAAACCTAGCAATCTCACTGTCTTCATAAAGCTGGGTTCTCATGTCTACGGAAACGGAAACGGCAAAAAATCCCTCATATAATGAAATGAAAGAGTGTTTCCATGTGTACAGAAACGGCGTGCGGAAACATTCTTTCTATTTCACTACTTGGAGGCTCTTTGACGTTTCCGTTGCCGTTTCCGTTACCATATACATGAGAACCCAGCTTAAGCGTGTTTTCATTCCTGAGTGATTTGCACGCCCCTCTACCCCCCCACCCCCCTCAGAGTTTGAGAAATAAAATAACACTATTTGAAATCACCTGCGCCGTTTTCAGCTTGTTCTTGCAGGCTGTTAGTGTTCAGGGCTGTACCCACTTGTCACACTTCCTTATCGGGGGGGGGGGGGGGGGGGGTAGCATGTATGGACATTCTGGATCTTTCTGGAGTCGCTCACACCGTCCTGCATGAGACACGTAGGTTTTTGTTTCAAGTTGCTGACAGCGGAAACAAGGACATTAAACTGAACGTAGGCTGCTCAAATTTACTTCACTATGTCAACGAAATAGGGCACGCCACTGTAATGTTACATATATTATTATTATTATACTTCATCAGAACCGTGCCTTCTGTGGGAAAACAACCATTGTATCCAGGATGATAATTCACTCTCCTGGTACAAGAACAAAATGACAATATTCAATGAAAAGAAATTGAACTTTTAAGTCACGAAGGCTTTACTGTGATACTGCTGCTCAAAGAACACGGTTATTATTTTCTTTTAACTTTTCAATGATGGATATTTTACATTGTCACGATCTTAGTTTAGGCTTGAAAACGTAAAGCGAGGTCAGGCTCGAGTTTATTCGCGACATTGCATAGTCAGCCTTGAGCTTTCCTCGTCAATAAGAAAGTTTTGGAAAGGGAACTGTAAGGGGGGGGGGGGCTAAACAGTAGGAAACAGGGTGAGGAGCGGTTGTTGTTGTGAAGTAGTTCCCTTTAGACAGAGAGGGGTATAGGTAGAACGCGTGTGACGTCACAGAGTGTTTTTGTTTCGTTCTTCCGACTGACAAAATGGCCGTTGGATCAGCTGACGAGCGTAACTTCGATGAGATGTCTAAGCGGTTAAAATGCCTGCCGGTTGCATTGCGGTTGACTGTTATGATACGGGTGGAAAGGATGGATCCAAACTGGTCAGATTCCTACCATCCGTGTAAACAAAGGAAAGGAAGTGAAAGAATTGACTGAAGGTCTCCCATGTGCGTGAACACACGTGTCTTTGTTTACTGTAGTGAACTTTTCTTTAGCTCGCCGCCGATTGGTTCGCGACGCCTGAAGTGCTCACAGTGCAAATCAGCTAACGAATCAAAATCAATGGCACGATCGCCATGGTGATGCGTGTGTCCGGTCTGACAAGATGGCGGATATGCGCGTTCTACCTATAGAAAGGAGAAATTGTCTGCAGACGTCATCTAGCCAATGAAATTGGCAAATTTAATTTTATTCCAACCGCTGAATGAACTGACCAATCAGCACAGGCAGTAGTTCGGTTGCGTATGAATTTAGCCGGGGAAATGAGGCAATATTTAAGAGCCCCTCAGCTGGCTCGCCGGTAGACACATAATATATGATATTTTTGAATCCATCATGAAGTGTTTCTAGTCTTTCGGATAGATTGGGAAAGACCCTGTAGGCAGAAGTGAATCGTCCTGTACTGACGAGAAGGCTAATAGCAAGAGAAACTAGCTTATGTCCATTGTGCAGAGCACCATAGCCTATAATATTTGCAAGCTTGATTTGGATTCTTCTCGGTCTTGCACGCCCGGGGAAACAATGGTATGTCCACATATTTCATCACAATATCAACTAAAGTGTTTCCAGGAATGTCCACTTGCGATTGCAGACCTAGATTGTCAAGAACAGCTACCCGAGAAGAGTATTTATCTTAACAAAATGTTTGGAATGATTTTTTTGAATGAATGGAACTTAACAATGGCTGTATCTCTTTTGAGATTTAGATGGATGTAATTCGAGACCTTGAATTGTGTCTTGTGAGACTAGTAATTGCCAGGATATTATAGTTTTACTCCATATTAAGATTGTTTTGCTTATAAACTATTATAAAGTTTAAGTCCTTGGCCTGTAAGTCAAGTCCTTGGCCTGTAAGTCATATAACGTCATTGTGACTGAATTTAAAGTCAATAACCACTTGTGATAGATCTACGTATGATGGGGTTTTTATTAATACAGTGGGGGAATTATTTGTATGATTGTTTAGTTACATTAGAGATCTAGATCTACATTATATCAATTTGCAGTTGCCTTGAATTTCATTATTTGTATCTGAATTCCACTTATTCTGCATAGTTCTATCTGATAACTAAACTGTTGTGGCCCTACAGGCCTGACTAAAAGTCATCCCTTTGTTTGTTGGTTTTTTGGAGTTGTGTATGTTTGTTTGGTGTTCTTGTCCAAGCGTGAGTCAGCCCCTCTCGTTGCAGTCGGGAGTAATCCCCATATAAATTCTGTGACTCAGCTCGTGACATACATTACAAGCAAAACTACCAGATAAAGAAGAATTAAGATGAATACATTTTAAACCGTAATCACTACAAGAACACTGCAATACTAACGCTGTCTGATCCTTTAGGCACGAAGCTCGAATACAGTTTAGGAAAACAGCTCGGATGTCACTCCTTCTGAGAGAGAGACAGAAATGGATGATGTAGGCTGTAAGTATTTTCGCACATCTTTCCATGGCAATAGGTGCGGGTTCATTAGAGCAAGATACCAAAGTGTCCCTGATGGCATCACACACCGGCCTGACAGCATCGTCCCTGCAAATTGTACAGGTGAACTGATCTTATTTTAAACTGATCTCGCAGATGTGGCTAGACCAGTTCAGTAAGGAAAGGCTTAGTGAGGTAGTTGGTTAAAATAGGGGAAACTATTTTTTTTAATAGTACAAGGGAGTATTATTAATGAATACATTACATGAGGGAGCCGAGGGAGAATATGGCAGGCAGAGATGGTAATTATATAAATAGCCAATAGCATGGCTGGGGGAGATAAGACGGCAGCCGGGCATGAAAAGTTAATATTATTATGATAAAAAAAGGATGCCATAGTTTAGCTGAATTAGTTGCGATGGACTGAAATAAATAAATATGATAAAGTAGTCAGACAACATGACAGGCCTAAGTGAGAATTAATCCCTACCACAAAAACAAACAGAAACAAGGACAATGAAAATAAATTTTTAAAAAAAGCAAACAAAGAAAAGTGAGATTTAAATGCCAATGGTAAAGAACCTACTACAATAAAGACCTAAACACAATTATGACCAAAACAATCATGCGCAGCTTCCTCACCACTCCAGCTGCATTACTGATGAGTCCAGAGTCTGTGATGTCAAATGAAACCAACCGCAATTACGAAGTTTCTAAGTAATTTCCATCATTCTATGATGTCACAATATCGATTAGAATGAAGAGGTCATAATTTCTTCGGCTGCAGCAAATCTTAGCCTCGAAGATCTGTAGTGAGATTACTATGAATCGTCAGTGAAATGTCACGGTTGATATAAACATTTTCTTACCTGCTCAAAAAGAAAAAAAAAGTAATAAAGATTTCGTTTAATCGCAAGGGGGGATAAATTTTGATTCAAAATGTTATCATAATTAGTTTTGTTTGGCTCTCGTGAATATAATTTGCAGAAAATCCCTTCAAGTGGAGCAGATTTACACTGAATTCTGACAAATCAAACTCAGTCTATGTATGCAAAAGCAATATTTTGGGTGTGGCCGATGGCGGTGGTTTGGGGTGTGGGGGTGAGAAGTGCTCAATTGATTTTTTGAAAGTTCACTGAGTTCTTGCAAAGACTTTCGGGGTACGTTAGCTTCTAGGTGCCAATAGGACCTACAGTCAGGGGTAGATTGAAACATTTGGGAGAGCGAAACCACAAGATATGCTAAGAGGATGAAAACCGTCGTCAAATAAGTGTTTCTGCTTTTCATACTGTTCCAGGTCCGGTCCATCCCAGATCAGAAGTCTGGGTGCAGTCTTTGGAAGATCGTTAAGTTGCGTTGGAACCTGTGGAACTTGGACACTATTTATCACTCGATGGTGATGGCCGGCAGAAGTGCTGATGTCACGGGTCATGTGTTAGAGAAAAAAAAGATCTGGGGCCTATAGACAGCAACACAAAACAAATTCAAAAAAAAATAAAAAAAAATTCCCCACCATTTGGAGCCTCCAAGAACTTTCTGCTGGACGAAAGGACGGCATACTTCAAAATTTCATGTAACTCCAAGCTGTCATGAGCCAGTACTTTTTGCGAACACACAGACAAACACACTTTCGCTTTTAAGATGGTGACCCGCTGTTGTTTGATCTTTCAAACTGTCGGATACTGAGTGCACACAGCCATAGGATCCACCCATGGATGTACATGTAGTATAATGACTAGATCGCGGGCTCTGCCGGTGAAAAGTCACGCAGGCATAAATTATGTGGCAGCAGCCATGTTGTTAGTCCTTGTTTCGTTAGGCGGTTCGCCAGGCAAGACAGAGGCCTTGCATGATTCTGGCCGACAAATCACCGCCAGTGCCCTTCTTCAACCATATCCACCCTTTTAAAACAACAACAACAAAAAGACCATAGTTGTCATGATTCAGATGTTGTTAAAACTCACGCAGAGAGTGAGTTGTTGTTGTTTACCAGGGCCATGAGAAATTGGCTGGTGGCCTTGAACGGCCCTCGCGAATTATAGTTGGTGAGTAAATAAATGTAAAGTTAAACTGTTAGATGCACGCTTGTCGGTTTTAATGTTCGTGATTAATAAGTAATGGAGTAGGGGTGAAACAAGGTGGGGCTAGTTGACATTGTTAAGTATGACTAGACAAGTTTTTGCACGTTAACTGGCTGGTAGAATAGTGCAGACGTATTACTACAATTAAAATGGTGGGAGGTTTCGACCTATGAGATAGCTGAACTAATTGGGCCAGCGGACTAGCACGCTGGGTAGTTAGATGATATAAAACATCGTGTAACGTTCAGATTTAGTGAATACAGACGAGCAGAAGCATCGTGTCGTGAAGTATCTCCGGTTGACCAGTACCTGAACTGTGTGCTTTGAAGACAAGAAGTCCTTGCTAACGGACTGACTGAGCTCTAGAAAGAAAGGTCTGAGTGGGCTGACCTTTGAAAGCCCACGCTGCGCTATATTGATGTTCGCGCCTACCAGTAGGCGTGACCAATGGTACTATATCTTATTTATTCAAGCATAATAGAGATCGGAGATAGAGAGAGAACTACAGCCTCATAGGAAGACTAAGGAAACCCCAGCTGGCACTCGACCACGAGTGTCCTGTATCATAGATCTATTGCCATAGTATGATTGGAATAATATAGCACATTGTTGATGAATTGAATTGTGATTGTGCATAAAATATAGTCTTTTGGCAACTGCTTAAATTACCTACAAGCCGAAGAGTGCTTCTGTAGGCTTTGAACATACTGGGCTCTCCTAACACTCAAGCCCATATGATTTAGGGAGAGTTTGCCTGGCGACTGGCCAGTGGCGACTCAACTGTCACTTTAAATTGATATTTAGTTTCGTATAATATACCTATTTGCTATTGATTGCAGTACCTCCATAGTTACATGAATATCATTGGTTAAGTTATTAATTAGAGTTTTTTTGGTTTGAATATATACCCCTATTGTCTTTTGTTTTGTAAACTATGGCCTGACCGGCCTGACATATATACGCTCTAGTTATTTAATACTTTTCTTGTGTGGTTGTGTCCGAGTGTGAGTTAGCTGCCTCTCGTGCAGTCGTAACATCCCCAAGACCCTAACTCTGCTCGTGACAATAGTGTGCCAAGAAAGAGTTATAAATCGAATGAAAACTGAACACAAAAACAAAAAACAAATGGGAATTTTCTGGTCGCAAGACACTTGCACTCAATACTGTATTCAAATAGAAGTAATTTAAAATTATGAAAAAGTGACATCGGCAGCAACAACAATATTATAATGCCATGTCAATAATTCTCTAATATTCTTTAAATATTTAGTTGACACATGAGATAGCAAACATACTAATCATAACCTGTAACATTACATACATGGTGAGGAAACACGTTACATGGAATTTTGGACTCCACAACTTAATTTTGATATGTAATACTGGTTTGACTTTACAGGACACAAGTTTGAGGAATCAAATCGTGAATGAAAGATGCGTCTCTCATAATGTAAAAGGATCAGTAATTGCATGGATGAGTTAGTAGCCAATCAATGATGCAAATTACGTCACCCCAAAACACACAGACACAATCACAGATGTATACACTCTTTCTCGCCTCTCTTTCTCTCTCTCTCTCTCGCTCTCTTCTCTCCCTCCTTCTCTCTTACTCTCTCTCTCTCACGCACACACATTCTCTCTCTCTCGCGCACACACATTCTCTCTCTCTCTCACGCACACACATTCTCTCTCTCTCTCTCTCTCTCCCTCTCTCTCCCTCTCTCTCCCTCCCTCCCTCTCCCTCCCTCTCCCTCCCTCTCTCTCTCTCTCTCTCTCTCTCTCTCTCTCTCTCGCTCTTTCTCTCACAATGCTCTGTGCGTATCGACTGCTCACATCGCATTATGTGAAGGCAGAAATCAAAACCAGTAGATATGATTTATAATTTCAAATTGTCTGAGAATATACTCCTCACCTCGGATGAACTATTTGACTGTTTCGTTAGAAAATTGGCCTGTATTCGATTCTATAGACATAATCCTAGTTTGTTGAAAAGGCAAACTTTCAAACACATTACCATAACTGAAAAGTGCACTTGTGCTCTCCAAGTGCAGATGCAAAACAGAATAATGAGAGTCATGGAAATTTTAAATAAAATGAAGTGGAATGTGCTCGTGCGAGAAGGGGGCCGGGGGGAGGGGGGGGGAGGAGTAGAGTTTACGACCAAGGGACGTAATAAGAAATATGCCACTTTTTGTTAGGAAATATATATACAACTTTGTCTCCCTTTCATGTGATGAGTGTGATGACGACTGCAAACGTACATCAAGTCTAGTACAGACGTACATCAAGTCTAGTACAGACGTACATCAAGTCTAGTACAGACGTACATCAAGTCTAGTACAGACGTACATCAAGTCTAGTACAGACGTACATCAAGTCTAGTACAGACGTACATCAAGTCTAGTACAGCAAGTCTAGTACAGACGTACATCAAGTCCAGTAAAGACTTACATCAAGTCTAGTACAGACGTACATCAAGTCTAGTACAGTCTTACATCAAGTCCAGTACAGACGTACATCAAGTCCAGTACAGACGTACATCAAGTCTAGTACAGACGTACATCAAGTTCAGTACAGACGTACATCAAGTCTAGTACAGCAAGTCTAGTACAGACGTACATCAAGTCCAGTACAGACTTACATCAAGTCCAGTACAGACGTACATCAAGTCTAGTACAGTCTTACATCAAGTCCAGTACAGACGTACATCAAGTCCAGTACAGACGTACATCAAGTCCAGTACAGACGTACACCAAGTCCAGTACAGACGTACACCAAGTCCAGTACAGACGTACACCAAGTCCAGTACAGACGTACATCAAGTCCAGTACAGACGTACATCAAGTCTAGAACAGACTTACGTCAAGACAAGTTCAAACGTACTTTAAGAAAAGTACAAACGTACATCAAGACAAGTACAGACGTACATCAAGTCCAGTACAGACTTACATCAAGTCCAGTACAGACTTACATCAAGTCTAGTACAGACGTACATCAAGTCTAGTACAGACGTACATCAAGTCCAGTACAGACTTACATCAAGTCTAGTACAGACGTACATCAAATCTAGTACAGACTTACATCAAGTCCAGGACAGACGTACATCAAGTCCAGTACAGACGTACATCAAGTCTAGTACAGACGTACATCAAGTCCAGTACAGACGTACATCAAGTCCAGTACAGACTTACATCAAGACAAGTTCAAACGTACTTTAAGAAAAGTACAAACGTACATCAAGACAAGTACAAACGTACATCAAGACAAGTACAAACGTACATCAAGACAATTGCAAACGTACATCAAGACAAGTACAAACGTACATCAACAACCAAGTGAATGGATCTGGGTTAGTGGAAGCTTGATCTGTTAGTATCACATATTTATATAGGCAAACTTTCAGGGGATATGTGTTTTAAAGAACTCTTCTTGCGGTGGTCGTACTTTCTTTTTCCCATCATTTATACACATATACGAGTTTGTCTGTCCCTTCCTCCAGCATCTCTTTCATACTTCTGATGATGAGAACATCACTTACTCCACTTTTTTTTTCTTTCTGTCTAGTTCTTAATACGAGATATGTCACCCTCTACTTACTTTCTATTCTGGTTTCTTTGTCTTTTTCAATCTCTCTCTCTCTCTCTCTCTCTTCCTCTTTCTCCCTCTCTCTCATTCTCCCCCGCCCTACTTCTTTTTTCTCCGTCAGTCTCTTCCCCCGTCTCTCTCTCTCTTTCTCACCTTCTCTATCACTCTCGACCTCTCTCTCCGTCCGTCTCCCCTTCTCCCTCCTCTCTCTCCTTCCGTTCCTCCTTCTTCCCTCCTCTCCCTCTCCCTCCGGCCCATCCTTCTCTATCACTCTCGCCGTCTTTTTTTTCTTTCTCTCTCTCTCTGTCTCTCGCTCTCGCTCTCTCTCTCTCTCTCTCTCTCTCTCTCTCTCCCTTTTCATCTCCTCTCTCCTTCATACTACATGTATAATTATTATCGTCCTGTTCTTTCCTAAAGAGAAAAGAAAAAAAAATGTATGAAGTGAAGCCCAGAATACAACAATGAACACAAGATAATACACTTGAACGGTAGTAACAAAGGCCGTAAGCATATCCGTAAATAATGGCAATAGTAGGTGGTCGCTGTTGTTGATTGATGTGCTGTTGTTGAAGACATAGTCCTGGCGCTTTCTCTGGCAAACTTATCGTACCTCTTGCCATTGTCGTCATTGAGCGTTCTCGATCTCGCTGTCGCTACTGCGGCCACTGTCATCGCTTTGTATGAGGTTGCCGTTTGCTTTGCAGCAGTGATTCTCAACCTTTTTCAGGCAATCGCCCTCCTAGGCTCCAAATTTTCTGTCATTGCCAACCCCCCCCCCCCCCCCCCATTCGTAAATCCATACTCAAACCCAACAGTTACATTTCACAAGAAGATTTTGACTACACAACAATTACCATGTTAACTTTTACAAAACCTTTTTTGGGAGTTTAAAAAGGATTTTTGTTCCAAAAACCCATCTAAGTGCCAGAGGCCGCCCTTTACTTGCTCCCAAATCGTCCATCCCCCTTAATTATTTTCGCCTCCCCCCCCCCCCCTCCCCCGGTCGCCCCTTTCTTCGTTTTGCCCCCCCCCCCTCCCGGAATTATCGCTCAGGTTGAGAATCACTGCTTAACAGAGTCAGCAATGAGGACATTTCATTACTTCAATCCCAGAGCACTAGTTCCGATCCTTGACAGAAAGAACACACCTGTAGCAAACATTCCCAGGAAAGTTCTCTGTGACGCAGCCTGAATGACATTCGCCTGAAACCAGAGAAAACTTTCATTGATCATATAAACGTACAAAATCCTTCCTAATTGTGTATTTATATCACATCTCTATTTTTTTAGCACAACTAATGCGTGTATTTTGGTGATCAATAAAATGCTGTATTTGTCCTAACCTCAAACATATCGAAAAACTAAACAAGATACAAATCCATCTTTATCAAATGGAGACCGGGGCGTTGGGGGGGGGGGGGGGCAGGGAGGGGGACTTTCGTCTTTTTTTTTTCCTTAATTGCCGGTAAATAAAAATCTTAAATGAGAAAAAAAGGACTTTCTCGCGTGTTGCGGCTCACTCTAGCATCCTTTTCCTGCTTTCCTTTTCAGTCTCTCTCTCTCTTTCACTCTAGTGCTCTCTCTTCTCTCTCCCCTCTCTCTCGCTCTCTCGCTTTCTCTCTCTCTCTCTCACTCTCTCGCTCTCTCATCTTCTCTCTCTCTCTTTCACTCTCTCACTTTCTCTCTCCCTCCTTCCGTCCCTCCTCACTCTCTCTCTCTCTCTCTCTCTCTCTCTCTCTCTCTCTCTCTCTCTCTCTTTCTCTCTCTCTCTCTCTCTCTCGAATACAACTGAAAATCTCAAATATATGTTCTCCTTCTCTGAAAGATTGCCCAACCCCGATCTACATCTCAGCTGCTCATTCAAAGGTTGATAAGACAAAAGGATTTGACTCACCCATCCACCTTCAGCTTGAACCTTCGGCCCCAGCACCAGGGACAGAGCTACCTTACACACCGCCATGACCTGCTGCATATCTCCGCCGTTGGAGTCCATCACCTGCTGGATCAGCTCCACACAGAAGTACAACAGGACAACAACGGCCTCCTCAACATTGGGTGTTTGGGAGACAAGGGAGATGAGCAGCATGACCAGGTCTTTGCCAGACATGTTGATGCTCACCTGGAGGCAGAAAACAATGAAAACGTTTGAGTTTGAGTTTGGGTTTATAGGCGCGTCGGCACAATAACGGCCACTTTGCGCCTCTCGCGGTTTTTTTCTTTATCTCTCTTTGGGCTAGCTTTCAGCCCCTCAGAGCCTATAGACCCTTTTCATTTACCGTACTCCATATCATGTGATTTGCAAACAATATGGCGGCGTGCCCCATTTGTAGGGTGGAAGCGGTGGACAACAGTCGAACGATGCCATCCTCTTTTTGGGCACGTAACTGTACAAACCCGTTACGTGCTGCTTCTGGCATAAAATGCATCTTTGCTTTGACTATGCACATATTCAGATGCCATCACTAACTCAAGTGGAGGTTTTTGCCCTACATGGTGCTTTTCGACGCTGTGCGGCTCCCCGCAAACAACCGTAACGCGGAAGTGAAAAGGGTTTATAGGTAAGACCAGATAAAAGTGAAGTTAAAGATCTAACCGGAAAAGGCCAGTATTCAAAATCTAACGGGAAAAGGCCCGTACTCTGAGGTATTTCGAGATGAAGTTTGTAAATATGATGAAAGTCTGTTAAATCAACTTGTAGAGTTCGACCTCTTTCAGAAATGACAAGATGCGCTGCGGGTCCACGAAAACTGTCAACTGTAGCTCTAATATTGGCCCTGTCGCATTGATCTGGCCATGGGTTACTTTGGAGTGTACGGTACTTGAAAGTTTTAATTACCAAAGTTAAAGTGTGGCAAAAAGAAAAAGTTGTATACAATGTAGCAAACCTTCGCCTAGGAAATAATACAGAAACGATACAATCAAAACACAAAGGAAAAGGAAGGACAAATCAAGTTTTCGGTATTTTAATCTTCGTCAGGGGGGAAAAAGTTACTTTTCTTTTTTTTTTATTCCTTGAAGAAGGTCAGTATACCGAAAGCTTGATTTGTCTTTCTTTTTCCTTTGCGTTTTGATTGTATCGTTTTTGCATTTTTTCTTACGCCAGGCTTTGCTACATTTTTTACTTCTCTTCAAGCCTTGCTGCGATTCCACAGATTTTCTGTTTTTTTGGGGGTTTTTTTCGAAAATTACCAGTTTACACACTTTACACTTCATAAAATGTGTCGAGGTCTTCCTGTAACTTTTAAATATCTGTCCATCCGTAGGGCTGGCCGAACATATTCTTTTTAGCCCCTTTACAACTTTTGCACCTGTGATCTAACTCATTTGCAACGCTACACCTGTTCAGATTCAACACTTTTGCGTGCAGTAGTTGAATTCATTGTGATCTTGGTACGTTGGTTATATTTTTGTGATACTTTGATAGTGCATGATACAGGGCCGGATTAAGACCTTTAGAGGCCCTAAACACTTAAAAGATTTTGGTCCCCCTACCCCCACCCTACTCTCCGGTTAAACGCAGGGCAATTTTTGGATACATTTAAAGATTTAAAAAGCAGGTCTTATATGTCAAGAAGTACTTTAATTATATCATTTATTGTTGGAGCCCCTTTTTGTGGACCTTGGTTGTTCAGCTGCGCCATTTGCAGTTTTGCACCATGTGGTCCACGATAAATCTGGCAATGAAAATTTCGGTGGTGCTCTCCTTCCCCTGATGCCCTAAGCACGTGCTAATTTTGCTTAACGGTTAATCCAGCCTTGGTATGATACCACAGCTTCCCTAAGAGATGAAATTTCGCCAGAGGGGCACTGATGGACAATGACAGAAGGATAGCTTGGAAAGTTTGTCCAGGGCCACTTAAATACCGTATCTGCAGTACTGCAGCCTCTTACTGCCGTGCAGAAGCACCAATATGCACTGTACATGTATTTAACATCATCCGTCATTTCGAGTGTGTGTTGAATTTTAAAAAAAGGGATGGTTGCTGCTGCTGCTGTTGCTGCTGCTGCTGTTGCTGCTGCTGCTGTTGCTGTTTATCCTTTTTCTTGTTTTTATTATTATAGTTGCCAAAAAAGGAGACAAAAACAACAATTGCTGTGCTTGAAGTGTCAGTACAGAATGTGGGTGTCATGTTTTTAATCATCCGTCTCTGCTGTCTTTGGGGACAGCCGGTCGCTGTCAAGGAAGGTGACTCTGCTATTACTATACAACCTCGTTTTTACTGAGTCAATTCCCTTGACAAATTTTGCTTCATGGGTGAAAATAAAAAACAGGTTGCGATTTATATTTATTTATTTTTATAAATTTAATGTATACTTTCAGCAGGGAACTAGTACAGTGTGATCACAGTTTGCAAAAGCTATCAATATACACCTGGACACAATATTGACTTTAGCCATGTACTGGCGGAGAACCTTAATATAATTTGTGCAGTGCAATTATTAAGACTTAAAGGCCACTGTCCTGAATGGCCTACATCGAGTTCCGTTGCAAGATGGGCTAGACAAAACACGGCCTGCTGAATTCCCCCCCCCCCTCTTCTCTCTCTCTCTGTCTGTCTCTCTCTTTTCTCTCTCTCTCTCTCCCTCTCTCTCTTTCTCTGAGTTTATCCACTTCTCACTGCGAGTTACAGAAGCTGAGCTTATTCTTTGCCGGCTGCCCATGTAGGTCAGCCGTCTAGACTATACCAAAGGAATGTAGAGTAGTATCAGAGGCCTGGTAGCGTCAGGTAGTATCCCAGATCACAGGATCTCTTGGCCTCGGGAGGAATTATCTTGGATCCTACCAACTGAGCTCGTTGCATTGGGGTGAAAAGGGGACTCGGGGTACTTTAGTCGGTTGGCGGGTGTTTCATTGAGAATTTGCGAACTACAGGCGGGCTGGACATAAGGCAGACCCATTTTCAATAGAACTTGCAAGTTGCAAGCAGGCTGACTGAAACACATTCACAGATTCTCTCTCGCTCTCTCACACACAATCTCGTGGGAGGCTCCAAATGTATCGGTAAAGAAAAGTTGGTGAGAGAGATAGAGAGAGGCTGGCTTCTGGAAGAATGAGCGTACGTGGGTATGTATGTATGCATTTGTATACATTTTATAATAGTGAGTGCATCTGGCGAAATAGGGCGTAAGAAGAAAAACGGAATTCATGAGAAAACCACTTCAAAGGGGGGAATTTTTGTTAGGAAATTGAGATTTGCTTATAAGATGGAAAGATTAGCCATATATTTTTCTGTATTCATTTAAACTGTCTTGCTTGAAATCGTCTTATTGGAAATATTTTATTTTATTTATTTAAAAATGTGTAAAAATTCCAGGGCAACGCCCCATTCATCTTTGAACTAACATTTATTATAATGGCGCTCCAAAGAGCATTGTAAACGAGCGTGCAATTTTGTGTCGTCATTGCAGGGGAATTAGCTCAGTGCTTGGGGTCATCAAAGAAGGTAGAAATAACTTGAATGAGAATGTACTTTGCCAATCTATAACTTAGTTCATGAATTGAGATGGTACTTTACCAATCTGTAACTTAGTTAAGGAATTGAGAATGTACTTTATCAATCTGTGCACAAGTACCAAACCATATGTTAGCCAATGAATGAGAACGTGCTTTGCCAATCTATAACTTGGTTAATTAATGAGAATGCACTTTACCAATTATAACCCGGTTGTTGAATAAGAATGCACTTCAACAATCTATTCTGTACTTATCTTAGTTAATGAAAGAGCATGTACTTTACCAATCTATACCTTTAGTTTAAATGAATAAGACTGTACATTGTTGTCTGTACTTTCTCTCACCCCCATCTCTGAGATACCGTACTATTGTTTCACAAAATGCCCCGCAATAAATGCATTTCTTTCATTCTGTCATTCTAATTGCTGCTTTCGAAAGGCGTAATGTTTGTTTTAATTATAAGCCCAACAATGTTACCCATCATCTACTGTTGCAGAGAACATTTGGAATGACTATCGGTAGATGTTTTATTTAAAGGAAATGCCATGTAAAGAACACTTTAAGACATCTTTTCTAATTAAAACCAAAACAACGCAAATATTTAGGTCAGATGCTTGTTATATATACAGATAATTTACAATTGAGCACGTAGCAGTTTTGATTATTGTTGGTCTGTGATGGTCACAATGTCCTAGATCTAGATTCTACAGCGATTCTTCGACAATTTTCTATTAACTCTCGCTTTACCGCCGACTACCCGTGTATTGTTACCATAGACTTATGATTGTTACCCAGCTTCCTGGCAAGCAAGCCAGTTCACACCTAAGTCGCTTGACGCTAGTGCTAAAGTAACGGGGAGCGACCGAAGTGAAGCTTCTTGTTACTTCTACATTCTTTGGGGTCATCCAGCGCCAGATCTTGTGGTCTAAATCTACACTTTATTTACTCAAGCACTCAGATCTTGGGGACATTTTTGAGTGTGCTGTCTTTCTTTCTTTCTTTTTTCTCGTTCTTTCTTTCTTTCTTTCTTTCTTTCTTTCCTTCTTTCTTTCTTTCTTACTCTTATTTTTTCTTTTTTTTTTAATGCAAATAATAACAACAATAGTAATAGTAAATATATAAAAGCCCGATAATATGTTAAGATCTTATATAAAATCCCAAGATCCCAAGGAACCCCCCTCCCCCCCCCCCCTAAATCCCATGGCACAAACCTATATGAATGTACTAAGACCTCACAACCCAAGATGGTCAGAGATGATGGCCGAGGATTGAAAAAGTTTGAAGAAGTAAAGGTTTACGGTACAGATATATATAAATGCTCTTACTATATCGGACGGACAGGGACGCACGCACGCACGCACGCACGCACACACAATGCATTATAAAAACTCCAGTCTCGACATGATACATGGGAGATCAGTGACATATCCATTCATTAACCTCGTCTCTGTGACATAGTTTAGCACAACAAAGCGTTTGACTTAGGCTTGAAAAGGGTACCCCAAACTACAACAATACCATTGTTCACCTGAGACTATAATATCACCATAGAGCCATTGGGCCGTGAACATTGTATGCACCATTGGTGGGTCCATTTATTAAGATTCTTTACCCAAACTACAACAATACCATTGTTCACCTGAGACTATAATATCACCATAGAGCCATTGGGCCGTGAACATTGTATGCACCATTGGTGGGTCCATTTATTAAGATTCTTTACCCAAACTACAACAATACCATTGTTCACCTGAGACTATAATATCACCATAGAGCCATTGGGCCGTGAACATTGTATGCACCATTGGTGGGTCCATTTATTAAGATTCTTTGTACCACAAAATACCCTACCTAAATGAACCAACCTAAGGTCTCCTCCAAGCTCTTTCCCAGCTACCGCTCTGTGAACTCAGTATAAACTTTTCCACTCATTGGAAAAAAAGGTCTTGAGTATTATGATACCGACGGGCAGACAGACAAAGCTCCTTGTAGCAGACAAGACAGGAGTGTCTATATATTTATTTTTTCTGCACAAGTGTATACAGACTACTGATTATATCATTTCGGTTGATTCTGACATTCACACATTTCTGTACAGGGTGGGATCGCTGATTTATTCCCATAAGAAATCTCAAACACATTTGTATCCGCCTCTCATGCCGAAGGTACCGGGTTCCGTTCCCGGTCCGCGCTGACATGTTGGAAATTTGGGAGGAATTTCCTGTCCCTGATCTTATGGAAGGTAGGATCGAGAGCCTAGTCTTCCCGGCCCGTGTGGCACGTTGAGCACGTTAGAGATACCTAGGCAGTTGGAATTCGGAGAAGAACAGGCCTGACAAGACCGGCTGCCTGGGGAGAATTTACACCCCCCTCCCCCCTACAGTACAAAATACAAATACAACAACGACAAATACAACAACGACAAATACAACAACGACAAATACAACAACGACAAAAACAAGAACAAGAAAAAAGAAAGGTGCAAATGCCAAAGGCAGAGATCCTCCGCAAACAAAAGTCTCAACACACTGTAGGCCTACGTTTGAATTGCATGGGTGAGGATTGAAGAAAGTTCCCAGCCAGCAGCCCTACGGAAGTCCGGCACCTGTAGGATTGACCTCAAGTTTGCACATAGGAATGACATCGTGTGTAAGTAGGTTTCCATATCGCGCCGATGTCAGACTGATGGAAACCCCATACAAATCTACATTGGATTGACGTAGGAATGCTGGCTTCGCAGCATTCAAAATGTTTTTTTCTTTTGCTTAAATTAGTCTGATCCTGTATTTCTTGGTCAAACTTTCTACAGTAAATGTTATGATTATTTTGCTTATTTCAGAGTAGAAGTACTTGATGTGTTGTGTCCGAGTGAGCGGCTCTTATCAATTGACCTACTCTGTTGACTGAATGAAAACTTAATTCTCTATCAAAAGTAACACACTACACTAAACTACAAGCCCCAATATAGACGAATGGTTAGCCATCCGCGTTAGCGCTGAAAAAAAAAAAAAATTGGTCAGACTCATGATCATTGCGTGTCTCCTCTGGCCAGGGCTGTGCCTTGGTCGATATTTTCAAATATCCACCATCATGAGTACTCACGACCCCACTATCGTCGATATTCGATATCCATACTATGCCGTCACAATTATTCCACCACGTACGGCCTACTACTGATGTCAAAAGGTCATGAGGTTGGCACTAGTTTGATTTTAATGTGTTTTTCTCCATCATTTTTCATTTTCTAGGCAGTCATAATTATTTACAAGAGTGCAAGGAAGTTTGTACCAAGACAAACTTTGAGGGCCAACAGCCTTAGGCTGAGACCCCCGGGGAAACAAAAGAACTTTTCCGTACAAAGACCAAAAAAAACGGAATTTAAAGTGAAATTTCATTACTTACTAAATTTAGGTCAGTGGTTCTCAACCTTTTTTGTCCCATGCCCCACTTCGATTTTTTTATTTTTTTTAAAACGTGTGCCCCACCACCATCAGACAAAGTTGGTGTAGAGTATACACAAAATGACCACATTCTGAAGTCCCACGCCCCACCAAAATTTTGGCATGCTCACCTTGAGAAACACGGATTTACACCTAGAATGAGGGCAAGTTTGGTCCTTGACCTGTACCATTTAACCTGAAACTGTATGTTTCCATTGGCTGCATTAATTCATTCGCGGCCCTGCGTTTTTTTTTTTTTTGGTCAACGCTCAGATTACGAACTTTGATCCCATCAAGCCATCCCATAGATCTAGCTGAACCACTAACTGTTAGTTTATTCGAAACTCTTGTCCGCCCAGTTTCATGGTGTTAGAGTTAACTTTGGCATGAACCATGTTTCAGTACTGTCGAGAGTCGTTTGGGAATCAAGATGTTTGGAAATTTTGCGTTTCAAATGAAACTGAAAGAAATGAAACAAAATAAAATAAAAGTAAAATAAATAAAAAAAACAGCACTGTCGACATGATCGACTAACTCGTCTTTCCGAAGTGAGTACTCGCGCTGAAAGCAAGTAAATATCAAGGGTCTTCCATGGATATCGACTAAAGCACAGCATAGGAGCCAGCTCAACCAGACATTTAGTGCACACTCTTTACAATAACGTTTCAGCCCCAGGTATCTTTACACCACCTGGCGAGCTCGTCTAACTGCCCTAGTAACATTAGGCCCTACACATGTTGTCAGGTTAAGCCGAGGCTACTCGCAAAGCCAGGTCAGAGAAGGGCAGATGACGAGGCCATACACAAAATGTAAGCCCGGTTATTTTGAGGACTCTGGTTGAACTGGCACATGAAACCATCCTGCACCTGAGTGAGTTGTTTGCTTCTTCCTGACATTCAAGGCGGTTGCTGCAGTAGCAGAGGTCGCGGGTTCGATCTACACCTTGAGCACTTTTCTTCCTGTCATTCCCGCTCGGCTTTTATGAGCACTAAGTAGGACATACACTTCAGATAGCCTCAATCTTTCTCTGAATTTTTTTTAATGTAGCCGGCTTTACAATACGTGTATACGCTTTTGCTTGGACACTTCTATTATACGTAAAATATCTTTATTCTGTAACTTTGGATTATAAATATTTATACTATTTTGCACAATGAGCCTGACTTCGAACGCTAAAGAATGACAAATTTTCTTTGAGCGCGCATGGAGGTCTCTTGTGTATAGGAGACATGTATGAAACATCAAGGACAGGACTGCAATATACATGTAAGTTCAAGTTCCTGGAGGGGGGAGGGCAAACGGCTTGGGGGGAAGAGGATGGTTGAGCTAACAGTAATTAGATCCTTCCAACACGTGAAGGTCTTCTGTATGTCCCAATTCAAGAACGCGCCAACAGAAAGATAAATCTCCACAAATACTTAAACTTCCAGATTCAGATTCACATCCTTCCTGTCTGGGCCGCCCCCATCTCATCTCCCTCTTTCCCCAAAGCACCAGTGTAATGAAATGGTAAGAAACCACAAAGCCACATGCACACAGAAGGTGATGCGACTATAATCTTTTCACCATCTGCCTATATTGTTTTCACCATCCGCTTCCGGTGAGAATGTGGATTGAAATACAGCACCAAGAACTTCAGTGCCACATAAAACACACAAAAAAAACAGGTGTGAACTAAAGGTGTTATTTCTGGGTATTCAGGGGTACCATACTGAGGTAGGCATAGACGCGGAGAGCAAGTGAAAAATCACTACAAGAAAGGTGCAGCCAGAGATCTCTGGTGCAACGGTGTGGCATAGAGAAGGTCAGAACAGAGGCGTAGCCAGAGGGGACCTTGGTTTAGAAGACTGCTCTACACGGGAGTGACTGGGTGGAAAGATATCGAGGTTAAGGTACATTACAAGAGACTGTTCAGGGACCTTCTGGTCCGATGCTGCCTGAAAAATACTCGTTCTTCCAGTCATTGATTGAAGTCGAGGTACCAATACTGCCAAGGGCACACATCCTCCAGAAACAAAGATCGTAACCCTCTAGGCTCAGCCCCCATTTTTGCTTGTTGGCGAATTCTGATTTCATGGGAATTTGTTCTTAGGGGCATAATTAGGGGGTTTTTCATGATCATTTAGTTGATTTGTTGTGTAAGTTGGAGAAAACACTAAAAAGGACCTTCTTTACTCGCGCTGAGTTCTTGTAGGAACTGCAACCGAGTTATAAATGTCTCTGTATCACTGGTGATACATTATGGTACCTAGTCAAAATTTGGCAAAAAGGAAAAGTTGTATGCAGCAAAGCCTCGGGTAAGAAATCTGTTCGATTTTCGAATTGTTGTTTTTTTCTTTCTTTCCTTGAAAAAGGCTGTTGCCGAAATATCGGCCATTTTCTGTCTTGTCTTTTAGTTTGCGTTTCATTGTATAGGTTGGATATTATTTCTTAGCCAGGCTTTGCTACATACAACTTTTTCTTTTTGCCAATTTTTGACTTAGCATTATAGCCTTGCTCCGACCCCACAGTTTTTCTGTGGTTTTAATAATATTTCGTCATTATGGTGCCTAGAGGGTTAAACCACTGATTGAAGTTTCACCCAGTGCGGCCAATAGCCATAAGCTGGAGCTCCTGAGATACAAAGATATCTTCCCAGTGATTGACGTTTTGTTGTCTTGGGGTACAATTCTCCTGCTCCACATCATCTAGACCCAGCCGCGGCATCAGAGACTTTCCTAACCGGCATCCCTACGGATATTCGACGCGTATGATTGACATCAAGTTTGGACATAAGAATGACGTCATTCCTACGTAGATCTGCTGTTATGACATCTCGTCGACGTTCAGTTTGATGTGGGGAACACGTCCTCATGGTAATCCTACCATTCCTACGTAAATCTGGGTCGGATTGTGGTAGTATTGCTGGCTGGATTTCCACAGAAGGATGATGAGCTCTCTTCAGTTCTAACAGGAAATTAATGTCTATTTGACTGCATTTTTCTGTCTGTCTGTCTGTCTCTCTCTCTCTCCTCTCTCTCTCTCTCTCTCTCTCTCTCTTCTCTCTCTCTCTTCTCTCTCTCTCTCTCCCTCTCTCTCTCTCATTCCGTTCACAACGAACATTTCCCAACGGAGGCAGGAAGAAATGCCACCTCTGCCCTTCTGCTTATGGGAAGAGGGTGTACAGAGAGGGTAGAAGTATGGGGAGAAAATATCAAACTCCAAGGTGATGGTACTGTAATCAGGAGTTGTCAAGGCAGGTCTGGAAAATACAAGAGCAAGAAAGCAAGGGCGGGGGAGAGGTGGAGTCATTGCCTTAGCGTCTTAGGACGAAAAGAATAGGATGGCCTAGAATCATTCTACATCTGCGCACTGTGCACGTTGTTTACTGCTATAACCTACCGAAACAGGAACCAGGCAATCCGACTTACCAGAAACGGCTCTCAGTATTAATGTTCTCTGTGGAGGTTTCTAGATAAAGGAGATAGAAGCCACTGGTTTAAACTACAATTTTGTGGTCGGAGGCAAAGTATTTGTTTCCAGTGCTTTTTCTACCAAAAGAATCTGTGATGTCGCTAAATGGCCTCGTACAACGATTAGATTTCGCGATCTTCGTTCTTGTTTGTTCAATCTCTACTTTCTGAAAAAAACGAGATCTTTTAATACGTAGAAGAAGTATCACAAAATGCGCACTTTGACACTTGTTTAATATGCGTTGTAGCACTTTTCAACCTGTTTCACAGTTCCCGTTTCTTCTAACTGAACTAACGAAGGAGGTCAAACAAAATCTCGACCCTTTGCAATTTGCATACAAAGAAAACAGGAACACAGAAGACGCCTTATTGTTTTTATTGCATAACGTCTACAGTCATTTAGACACTGGTAAAACCTGTGTTCGTGTGCTCCTAGTCGATTTTTCTTCTGCGTTTAACACCATACAACCGCACTTAATGTTTCAAAAGCTTACCAACCTACACGTGAGTTCTTTTTTAAAGAGCTGGATCTTCGAATTTCTAACACAGAGAAGCCAGTTTGTGGACATAAACAACACATTTTCCAAATTACTCACAACAAACACAGGAGCGCCTCAAGGCTGCGTGCTGTCACCTGTCTTGTACATATTGTATACAAACGATTTCACTGTAACGAACAACAACGTTTATCTTCTTAAATTTGCCGACGACTCTACTATTTTAGGTCTTTTATCTAACTCTGGCCACGAATATTCTAACATTGTACAATCCTTTCATTGTTGGTGTAATAACAACTATCTTCTACTGAATGGTAAGAAAACAAAAGAGCTTGTTTTTGACTTTAGGAAAAATAACAACGATCCTGTTTGTCCTCTTACTATCAACAATGAAGAGGTCGAAATTGTCACAGAGGCCAAATATCTTGGCATTACTATTGATTCATTGCTTAACTGGCATGCGCATGTAACATATGAATACAAGAAAGCTAACCAGCGCATGTATTTCCTCAGAAAGCTCCGCTCTTTAAAAGTTAGCAAAAGCATTCTGAAAATATTTTACACCATGGCTATTCAGAGCGTTTTGATGTATGGAGTTGTCTGTTCGGGAGGAAACATCTTTCAAAAAGATAAAAATAAGATCAATATTTTAATTAAAAAAGCATCCAAAATTTGTATCTGTGATCTGCCATATTTTGATGAGCTGTACACTGGTGCTTGTATTAAAAAAGCTAATATTATTATAAATGACCCCCAACATCCCCTGAACAAAGAATATATAAGATCTGTAAGAAGTTTAAGGCTGTTGTCAAAGAAAACTAAAACTGAGCGCTATTTTAAATCGTTTTTCCATCATCAACTAGGATGTTACAATAATGTCGTCATCTTGATCGTAATCTGTGCACTTGAACTGTGTGCTGCGTGTCAGGTCAATGTGTTTTAGTTAGGGAAGCATATTGTGTGCACTGTTAATTTTGTTTATTTATTAGTGTGTGTGTATATATATGTGTGTGTGCGCGCTATGTATCATACTTTTTGTTTCTGTAACTGTATTGTTATGTATTCAATGATCAAAACAAATTTCCTTGTACAAGGACGAATAAAATTTATCTTATCTAATACCAAAGCTGCAAACGTTTAACGTCGAACATGTCAGTTGTGCTAAAAGTGGAGTTGGAAAAACAAGAACTAAGGTCGCGATTTGTCAAAACAGGAAAAAACTTTATACTTTGCAAGGCCGACCATTACTTCGTTTCAGTCTAGAACTTGTTTTTCTGTAAGACTTTATGCGTTAATTTTCTTGTAATTTGTTACAAACATGGGAAATTCTAATTACAACTTCAGTCTTTTCTTTTAGTTTTCTCCATTATGATTTCAGCCTGTCCTTGGCACGGTATCAGCAGAAACATGGAATTATTTTATATCTACGCAGATGCTCACAGGTTCAGGCTTGACAACTGAGGAAGGAGAAGACTAGTGAGAAAAGAAAGACTGTCAAAAGGTAAGAAAAAAAGGTAAGAAGGAAAGAAAGAACGAAATAGAGAAAAAGAAAAAGAAAAAGAAAGAAAGAAAGAAAATGGCAGTGGGGTTGGGGGGGGGGGAGGGGTGGATGGATGTGCTAAATTTGTTGTGGTGAAACCTGCTAGATCTATACACCAGACAAGGGAAGTTTTCCGAGCAATCAATGACATCTTTGTCCTTGGGGGAGGGGGTGGGCAAGGGGATGAGGCCGGGGGGGGGGGGGGCTCGGAATTATTTTCTGCTCAAGGTACCGTGTAGGCTGTAAACGATCCTGGCCCGGATTCGTTGCATCGACATCCACAAACAAACATACGGAAGCGCACACACGTACACACACGCACGCAATCTCGCCCTTAACAAATATATTTAATCAATACCCATTAACAAAGTTAATACAACTTTACAACAGAGTGGAAGAATTAGCCCTCAACTAGATCCCCGCCAGGAAGGAAGTTTTATCAGTTGATTTCAGAACAGTCGTTAGTTTGCTGCATAGGATCATAGACAGTAGATTGATGAGGAGAGACAGTCTCTTCTTCACGTCTTTGAAAAAGGCGTGCGCGTCGCCTCGTAGACCAGAAGTTTACGGAATAGCGTTTGAATCATTGAAACTGAGGACATAGAGCAGCATGGAGATTCGTTGTTTGTGCACCAGTGTCACACAGAATATCAAATTATCCTTAGGGGAGAAACAGACCAAAGCTGGTGTAGGCGCCAGACTGGTGACTCGCGGCCCCTAAATTTTGCTTCACACAGTACTAACACAATAGGCACTGCCCACACACAGACTCTGTTGGCAGAATACAGCCGGCAATGCCTGTCTGTGCTAGTGTCAAGCAAAATTTATGGGCGGCGAGCCGCCGGCCTAGCCCCTACAACAGCCTTGGTCTGTTTCACCACTTATTCAGCTGCCACTCAGACTTTCTCACCAAATCGAGCCACCTACAACACGCACTGAGTAGATAAATAATGTACGATACAGTATATATATATATACATATGATGTGCTTCTTCCTCCCACGTTCTATCATTGTTATATTCTGTCTATTGTCTGTCCTTTCATTCTGTTATATTCTGTCTATTGTCTGTCCTTTCATTCTGTTATTAAATATTCTGTCTATTGTCTGTCCTATCATTCTGTTATATTCTGTCTATTGTCTGTCCTATCATTCTGTTATATTCTGTCCATTGTCTGTCCTATCATTCTGTTACATTCTGTCTATTGTCTGTCCTATCATTCAATGATATTCTGTCTATTGTCTGTTCTATCATTCTGTTATATTCTGTCTATTGTCTGCAATCGTCTTGCTTCTTCCCAGCACAACGTGGCCGTTGTCGTGTCGATGTGCTTTCTCTAAACTCAAACTCAGACTCCTAAATAATGTGCAAGGGAATCGTAACAGCTGCAGTACCAATCTGACCAGCTCACTGGGCCCTGGCAACCAACTATGCCATTTCCAAGCAGGATGTTGTTATAAGTACGTACGCACCCCACGCGTTTTGGACTGAGGGCGCGCACGTATACATACTATCCCTAACCCCGTCCTTATCCTCAACCCTAAATCTTATCGAATTCCTAACCCTGTCCCTTACCTTTTCAACCAAAAAAACAGGAGGAAAACGAAAAGAAAATCTGAAAGAATGATTAATTAGGGCTCTTGTGGGGATCATTTCGGGAGGAGCTCTCTAGTTCTGGAGTCAAGAAAGGCTTTAAAATACGTACCCCTAGCTTAAAAAGAAAAAACTTAGGGGCCGTACATACTTGTAACAACATTCTTCCAAGCAAGGTGACAATTTTGGATGGCACGGTCCACATTTGTTGCTTCGTCCTGTATTTGCAGACGTGCCACCAGTAGACTCATGTCAGAGTTGTAATTTAAGACACTAAGAATCGTCCACCTCCTTCCCCACCAGGAAAATAAAATATATATATATATCAATTTCCATGATCGTGCTTTCTGTCGAAAGATACAAAATGGCGAACACGTGTTCAGTCCGGATGTACTAACAACACAAAGTCAATCATTACGTTCAGTTCTGTACTCTTTAATATAATAATTGTCAAGATTACCACTAGGGGCCGTCCATAAAGTAGGTACGCTCGCCTTTAGGCGATTTCCGACCTCCCCCCCCCCCTCCCCCAATGATTGCTTTTCATGAGTTTGGCTTCAGCAACTCCTCCCCCGCCTCCCCCCAACCCCGACCCCATTGCCCTCCTCAAGTTGACGCCAATGAGGTCAAGGCTAGCCTACCTCTCCCGACGAAAGTGCAGGTAACATTGCGTGCCACATTTAATAGGGCTGGGCGACACCAGCACTTCTTCAGTGTCGCGACTCGAGGCTCCGACACCATAACCTTTGGTTGGAGTCGACATTGACACCGATTCCAATGACGTCAAAGGTCCTTGCTGAAAGGTCTGACCCCGACAATGACCCGGACACTAACCCGAGGAGTGACGTCACGATTCCAACATTAGTGTCGCCTCCCAGACCACGACTCCAGCACTGGCCCTGAGAACTTGCATGATGCAATGGTGAACAGTCAAAGTTTAGTTGGTTGTCTCCTGACTTAACTAGTGCGAGGCACTGATACGGTACTGCAATGTCGGGGGGGGGGGGGGCGGAGAAATACTTGTCTAAATATTCAAAATCTCAATAATGTAATGTTTACACGTACACGTATTAAATATAACTTAAGCAGTGGTAATAAGAAGGAAAACTAAAGAGATGCCGTAGAATCGGCACTATTGCCGGTACCGATACCAGGTTCTAGTGTCGGAGGCTCAAGGTGATGATCAGTACCTGAGGAGTCGATACTGGTGTCGGAACTGTGCCCAGCACAAAACATTAATTTTATTAACAACTTGCAGCCTCAGACTAGGAGAAGGGACGAATGCTGCCTTGAGCCAACAAAGTCTTTTTAATTTCGTCTCCTGTGGTAAATGTCAAATAACGCAAGGCCATGAAGACGGGGTTGCGGTCTAAATTCACTTTTTAGAATTTTATACGTGTAGAAGGAAATGTGCTCTCTATTTCCATATATGAGTTAAATCTGGTATGTCCAGTGGTTTCCTCGGGTCTGAACAAGCTGGCAAGGTGGCCTAGAGGCAAGGTGCTCGCCTCTCATGCCAAAGGTACCGGGTTCGAATCCCGGCCAATGCAGGAATATTGGAATTTTTGGGATTTTTCTCATATTTTCCTGTCCCTGAACCTACGGTAGGTAGGCTAGGATCGAGCACCTTGTCTTATCGGGTAAGGACGAAAAACTCGGAGGGCCCATGTGCACGTTATAGATACCTCGGCAGTTGGAAATCGAGAAGACAACCCGCTGGCCCGGCAAAATTAAAATGTATCCCTATCACCACCCCCCCCCCCCACGCTCACCCCAAAACCCACCGACCGGTGCTGCACTGTGGCGACGGCGTGTCTGCCCCAGTTGTAACTGGGCTGCAATGACACTAATGAAAATTTCCCAAATGAGATTAAAGAAGTATACAAAATACAAAAATACAAATACAAATAAGACAGAGAGCAACGCAGCATAATGATTATTTTGCGTCTCTTTCCAACTTTTTTTTTTTTTGACCATACCGCCTTTTGTCATAACACAGCAGGACAGTATTCTGTTTTCTTGAAGTTTAGAAAAAAACCTATAGCGCGTGGTATGTTGCTAATGATTATATTAATCAAATTTAATTAAGACATTATTAAGTCCCAACAGGAAAAAATCACAAAATACGACGAGAGAGTCGCGTGATCACAAAGTTATAATAACGTGCTACATTAATGATCACAAAGTTATAATAACGTGCTACATTAATGATCACAAAGTTATAATAACGTGCTACATTAATGATCACAAAGTTATAATAACGTGCTACATTAATGATCACAAAGTTATAATAACGTGCTACATTAATGATCACAAAGTTATAATAACGTGCTACATTAATGATCACAAAGTTATAATAACGTGCTACATTAATGATCACAAAGTTATAATAACGTGCTACATTAATGATCACAAAGTTATAATAACGTGCTACATTAATGATCACAAAGTTATAATAACGTGCTACATTAATGATCACAAAGTTATATAACGTGCTACATTAATGATCACAAAGTTATAATAACGTGCTACATTAATGATAACAAAGTTATAATAACGTGCTACATTAATGATCACAAAGTTATAATAACGTGCTACATTAATGATCACAAAGTTATAATAACGTGCTACATTACTGTAAAAGACAGAATTACAGAGACGTGCACACGGCAGACTGGGCCTTTGGGCCTTCTTGTTGTTGTTGTTGTTTTTTAAATTATCATAATCTTATCCAACGCCGCCCGTGTCCATTAATTTGTTCATTTCATGAAGCCATACAGAAACACCAAATTTCATGTGGTTTGTGCGTGTCATACATGTATGTGTATGTAACAGTTGAAGCAAATTTCAGCACGTTATGATGGGGCGAGTCAGATGAACTGATCGTCTGCCCCTTAAAAACGAAACTGTCTCGAACTGTTGTAAAAATAAATAACAGGATCCGATGAACAATTAATACTAACGTTTAATAACTGTAAACAAGAGCTGATATCCACAGGTTACTTACACCTAGCTAGTCGGGAAGACACACTTCTAACTGTTCTACCACTGGATTTTCACACCTACGACTTGCACCCACGATTTGCACCCACGATTTGCACCACTCCTACTCGCCTGGCCCGCCTTATATATATTCTGTCCAGGAACGTTCAGGAAGCGGCTTAACCGCCCCATAAGCACGAGACAGACCTAGATCGTTCGGGACACATACCAGCCACCCAGTCGTACACAGACACGTCACAGAATTACATCACTCAAGGTCGACCTAGCGTAATCTCGGATACCGCAGTACCTTCTTGGACCTTCTAGATTTTCTACAGTGAAACAAACAAGCCACATCAAAGAGAAATACCGGCCTTGCTGGCGAGAGGGGGGAGGAAGGTCGCCGAGTGAGACTCGCCAAGCGGGGGGGGGTGAGAAAATATCGATCGTCCTACTAGTGGGACGCTACAGTGTATATATATGTAAGTATGAGCCTGAGAAATAAGGCCCAGAACACACGAGCCCATTTTGATCCGCCGACTTGTTGGGTGGTGACGCCACGACATTGAATTTGAATGAGATCCACTTTGTTGGCTGGTGGGCAAGGTCCCATTGAAACACACTGTTGTAACGTCACGAACCAACCAGCTGACCGATCGAAATCAGCTGGTGCTCGCCACCGCGACTAATAGAATGGTCATTTCTGTACGCTTGTGGTATACGTCATTTAAGACACTTTTTGAGATATCAAGAAAAAAATTTCCTTTTCCTGACATTTGTGAATTATGCTATCATGATCGGATTATTCCATTTTCCTACTGGCACATTTCTTATTCTATAGGGCGTGAGAGGCAAGGTGCTCGCCTCTCGTGCCAAGGGTCCCGGGTTCGAAACCCGGGCCGTGCAGGCATGTTGGAAGTTTGGGATTTTTCTCATATTTTCGTGTCCCTGATTCTATTGAGGGGTAGGATCGAGTACCTAGTCTTCTCGGATAAGGACGAAAAAATTCGGAGGGCCCGTGTGCACGTTGCGCACGTTAAAGATACCTTGGCAGTTGGAAATCGTAAAGAGCAGGCCGAACAGGCCGCTGCCCGGGCAAAATTAAATTAAATTCATCTCTACCAGTCCCTCCCCCTCCCCCCTCATCTCCCCCCCCCCCAAAAAAAAAAAACGCCGACCGGCGCTGCACTGTGGCGACGACGTGCCTGCTCCAGTTATAACTGGGCTGCAATGGCACAAAGGCAAAATTTCCCAAATGGGATTAAAGAGTTATACAAATACAAATACAAATACAAAATAATATTATCTGATGACTCTCTTCCTCAGGAATGCAATGGGCCCGTCAGTTGGCCTTTGGTACAAGTCTGGCATAAGCCATTAGAGCAGAGCAGTGTCGGAATGCATATCGTGAACATTCTGACAATGTATTGTAATCCATTGGAATCATTTCCATGGTGGTATATTTATTTGTTTTATTTGTTTTATTACTAAACCAACGCCATGAGTTTTTGGAAATCAAGATTCGGTGTGTATCATGGAGGGGGGGGGGGGAGGCTGAGAGACAAGCGGCTGGATGGCAGATAAGCGGCTGGGTGGCAACAAAGATTTTGGGCCATCTTGAAAGTGCGTACACTCCGAGAGGGAAGGGAGGGAGTTGTGTTGTGTGCCTAAAGCGTAAATGGGGGGGGGGGGTGTCCTTGAGAACACAGGTACTCTTTTCAGTAATGGTTATGAATCAAAGGGTTTGATTTAAAAAAAAAAAATATTTCAGCAAATTAAGTTATCAAGTCATATAACAAAACACTTATTTGTAATGAAAGAAATAGTTCACGCAAAATGCCATCTAAGGTTTCCATATAATATGCTCAGGGCCTTAACAGCAACATTCTTGGTGGAAGGAGGGTGGGGGCTGAAGCCAAGCGTGTACAAGGGAAAGATGAGGAAGGGGTCAGAAATGGCCAAACTCGGGCTTAGGCTCTTTATGGGTGACTCCCTATCCCTGAATCCTTTTCAGTTCTTGGCATATCCTGATTTATGGGTGAGACGTACTGTTTGGGTTCACCTGGCGTTCAGTACAGACATCATGGCGTGCAGAGAGAAAGGATCGAAAGACAAAAATAATGATTTTAAAAAAAAGTATCTGTGTGCATGTGGGCCTGACCTGCTGGCCCTGCAAAGCATCACCTGCATACATATTATGGCCAGATTTTTTTTTTAGTTGTCTGAGAGTTTAGGATTTGGGCCAGGGTGAATTACTGCATTTAATTAAAAGTCATAAATGTCTTCACAGGGATCATCACAACCATCTAAGTCAGCTTGTTGCTTAATGAAAAGGCCTTTTCAATTGACGGGCCTGATTGTGGAACAACATTAGCCTTGACACCAGGAAAACGTGAGAACATCGTCACATTTAAAAATAGGCTCAAAATTGATTATTTAGGAATGTTTTCATTGAAACTTGTGATGTCCCTTTTGGTCTCAGAGGTTTGAGGATGAGATTAGATTAAGTTTTGTTAATGTGTGTGAGTGGCAGCATGATGAATTGATCTTAATATTAATCCTGTTTCTAATTTTAGCTCAGCGCCTTAGAGCACATCAATTTTAGTGGATGTGAGCGAATACAAGAGCATTATTACATTACTTTGCATTCTAAGAATAGCTGGTTTCACGTCAAAGCAAAGTCCGGGTCTTAAACCTAGTCGCGGCTTTGATTTAATTAACAAACAAAACAAAACAAAAAAACGACGAAAGTATAGTACAACTGGACGTGGATAGATAGAAAGACGGAGTTAAAACAACAGAAAATAATAAATAACGAGGGATATAATGGGTGAAGTTTGAGTTTTGAGTTTGAGTGTGGGTTTAAGGAGCGTCGACACGATAACGGCCACTTTGCGCCTTTACGATTTTTACGTTATCTTACTTTGGCGCTAGCTTTCAGCCCTCACATTCCTATAAATAAGACGAATGGATGAAGATAAAGAAATGCACACACAGAGAGGACGAAACGAGAACATGCGGAGGAAATAAAGAGCTTTAAAAAATGTCAAAGATGAAAGTTCTCTTGGAAGACGCTTCGCTGTTTTCTTTTAATGGAAAATAACGGAGGACTTAAAGACAGAATAGGACGGTATCAACAGAGACTTTGTGTAGCAGCTAACTATACAAGGTCTTTGGTATCAGCTTAGGTAACCACCCAGGGGCGAAGCGTGGTCCTCTGCAGAGGGTAATCAGAATTTAAGCTAGTAAGATCCTCATAATAGGACGTATCGCTACATCATATTTACATAATTATAAATGCAGCGACTAAGACAATGAAACGGTTGCTGGGCACTGCAAATATCTGAAGGGCGGACTATTCTTGTCAACAGGACAGGAATTCAGCAATTTACAAGCTAAACTAATCTGAAAAACTATTCATTCATACTAACAGACTTATAAACGCAAATTTTTCACCCATTTTTCAAAATATAATTTGAACAGTGCGTTTTCATTGTCATATTCATAGCCAGAGATTTTGTTATTCTACCATCTCATAAAGTTTCTCGGAAAGGACCCATTAACATTAAATGGTAGAAAGTGCTTAAATGGCATCTCTGTGACACAACAATGTGTAGCGATTTCGGAGAAGTGGCTATCTGCCGTTGCGGTTTAGGTTCGAGCGACCTATCAAGTGAATTGATGTTCTTAATACGTTCGACTGATTTTGATCACAGTTATATCTAGATCTAGACTATAATGATTATTATTCTTTGATAGCTCTTGCTGTGCGTAGAGTAAATTATTCTTAGATTACCTCAAACAAAAAAACACAAAAAGATCCACACAAACTCTTTCACTCTACTCTTTACCTTTCGATTGGGATGAAAACGACCGCATAGTGAAAAACCTGCATAAGTACGTAAAATCAGGTCAAACCTTGATTAGAAACTTATTTTTTTCCCCCACTATTTTGCTGTCTGCGGCGCCGCTTTGAAGAAAACAGGCTATGCTCAAGCTCGCTTCTGGGTGTAGTCAAGTCTTCTTCGTCTTTGTTAATCACTGGTTTTGGACCAGTTCATTAATATGGTGTAAGTACATACAAAGATATTTTTCTGTGAGGGGCGTTAGACTATAACAACAAACCCAAAATAGCAACGTAGAATAGAATGCTGAACTGACTAAATGGACTTGGAGTTGGGCTCGATCTGGAAAGCACAGTAATTCTAGAATTAATATTCGAAGGGTAATCACTGATTATTTGATTATGAGGAAGCCTCGCCCCTGTAACCATCTCAGACATTCTGGGTCCTGGCACAGACAATGGTCACTTACCACAATTTGAACAGTTCACAAATTCTAATTACACATGAACCATAACATAAAAAGATCAACCCTGTTGTACGTTAAATAGAAAGGGTGGGTCTATTTTACCTGTTGACCAGAATGGGTGGGGTCTGATAACTCCTTTCCAGCCAACAGTCTCGATAAAATCCCAAAACAAACGTCAACTTACAGGTAAATTTGTTTGTTGTAAACTCTCTGCAAAGTACGTGGGACAATGAGAGAAACTATGATCTGAAGCTGTGCAAAGTTGCAATGGAAGACTTTTACTATTTGGTGCCAACATAACCAGATCATGATCGGGGGTGAAGTCCTCGGAATAAACGTGTTGTGAAATATAAAATGTTTGTTCTGGAGTGTCGTCAAGTACCGGTACTTAAAACTTCAATAAGACTCGAAATAATGACAAACAGTTAGCGGTGCAACATAACTTTCCGAGTGTGGGCCCAATATGGCAGTTTTATGACTATATTATTACCACATTACGGTCCTTATTCCAGAAGTTATGCTGGGTCGCAGACTGCCTGTCACCCGTATTGCATGTGACGGTATCATTTCCATTTTTCCATTTTTCCATTTCCATATGATTATATTAATTATTGTGGAATTTTTTTTTCTTTTCAAGTTGTGTAGGGTAGGTCAGTCTGTTCGAGGTAACGCACGAAACGTTCGGCGTGACACTCACAACGGTGGATTACGAGCTTTTTCTTTTTTTAAGGACACGCGGGGTCACTACATGAAAATGTGTGTTGGTTTGGGTTAGGTGCCTGGCTTGCAATTTTCGCAGGTTTTCTATATTTAACATGTACACAACGAAGACCTTTGAGCTGCCATTTTGATTTAGATTCTTGTACATGTATTAAAGTGTCTGAGTGGTATATGGTATGAAACCTCTGCTTTTTTTCTTTTTGTTTGTTATCTGGACAGTGTTTGGGCACAGTTCACCCATTTTTACCAGCCATCTCCGGACACACCCAGTCCCAACCCCATCATAAAGGGATGTCAGTGGTCCTGATCGCCTGCGATGGACGAACATCATCACCCATTTTACCAATGTGTTAAAATTATATGAATGTATTATTTAGTTCTAGGTTAAACTTGGCAGCTCTGAATACGAAACACAAACAAAGAACGTGTACCCAAATAAACCGTGAATGGCGCAAAGTGGCTGTTATCGTGCCGACGCGCCGTAAAACTCAAACTTAAACCCAATTTGGCAAATTTGTTGTTTTTTTGTTGTTGTTGTTGTTGTTGTTGTTGTTGTTGTTGTATGTATGTGAACGGGACTGCACAACAAATAAAATGCACAAGACCTACAACATGAGTGCATCTTTCGATTGCAGATTTGGTGGGCATTTTTGATACTAATCTATGTCTCGTTACTTTCTGCCATAAAAGGCCAGAGCTCTGTATGTTGAAGAGTTACAGAAGTGCATAGATCCTAATTGTGAGAAAATATGACCGTGATTTCTTGTAGTTTAAATTTTTTTTTTAAATGTGCATCCGTATGACGAGATTGAAAAAAAAAAGGGGGGGGAGGGGGGAAGTTTGGGGAAGATTTTAAATAGATAAATAAAATAAAAATTACAAGAATTATCATCATCATCATCATCATCATATTCATCATGATCCTTTAGTAACATGTTTATCTCGAATAACGCCGGGTCCATCTAGTTTTGGTGGTGTTGGGTTTTTTTTTCGGTTTTCTATTTTACCAGATGCATGCATACAGTAAAAGAGAGAAAGAAGCATAAGGAGATGGAGAGAACGAAAAACTCACCGTATCCCATACTCCACTGTTTCACTGAGGAAGGTGATATGATATTTATATATATTCTGCATTGCTTAATCTTATAGACCGACGAGTCTCTTGCCAAGATCATTGCAACAAGATTCTGCATTTCTTGGGGAAAACTTTTAACACTCAGGTCAGAGACCCAAAGCGGCGAAAGCTGCCATTTGTAGCACTTCTACAAGAGGAGGATGGATCCAGATAATAAATCACGAGGTCTGCTCCTCGTTTTTATCTTGCCTATAGCACATCGCACCTGTAAAGGTGAAGAAGAAATAAACAATAGGACTTTCGTGCATGGCCTAGCAACTTTTGACTTGTGTGCCAACTATTTTGCCCTCTCCCTTTCTAACGATATAATGTTTTATGCTGACATAATACATATTTTCTGTGACTTTCCTTTGTCTCGCTGCAAAGAAACAAAAAATCCTGAGCTAAAAATGAAATCACTAAAAAAGATTGAGAGCGAAGGAGACGAGAAGAAGACGTGAGCTACACTGTCTTGAGCATCTGTTATTTCTTATTTCCTCTCCTATTTGTTCGTCCTGTCCTTGACTTTCATTTATTTCACTGGCTGAGAAATGCTGTGTGGCAATGTTCGGCAACATGCGGCAATATGTGCACCCTTGCGATTTTTATTTTTTTTTGGGGGGGGGGGGGCCTTACACCCTTCCTCCGAAGTTCCCACCTCTCCCAAATAGCACACTGACTTCTTCACAGCTCCTCTCTTTCTCTTTTTCTGTTTCCCATTTTGTCCGTTTTTATGGAGAAAGGGCGGATTTTCCATTCATCCGGTGTGTTCTTTTTCGCTGGCTTTTTTGGTCCTTTCTCTTGAAACGAAATCCTCTGCGTGACTTGATGATAATCTTTCCCCATTGTGCCATTATCTTTGAGAATTTATGAGGTTGTGTGGGTTGGACAGTTCAAACGAAACAGAAATTTAAAAAAAGGAGGGAGGAGAATTAACCCTGTCCCGTACAACGGCCCAGCGTCCAATCCCTTCAGATAGAATCTACAAGCCCCATGGAGGAATCACAGCTGACTGAGAGATGATCTAAAGATTAATCATTAATGTTGTTGTTGTTGTTGTTGTTCGTTGACTGATTAGAAGTAGTTACTTTTCACAACACGGTAATGACGCGCTGTAGATTGAAAAAAAAACCAACAAAAACAAAAGCTGAGCCTCCATCTAAAAGTCTGTCTCTTCGACATAGAAGGATAAAATCAGTTGATATAAAATTAGTATAATTATGAGATTGAATCATTCGGTAAAGAGAATCCAGTCTTCTCTTTGTCTGGCTATAGAAGAGATTGATTTCTGACTTTCTAGTGTTCTCGTAGTTATCCTTCGTAGGATGCATGCTTGAAAGAAGAATAGTTGCCGCCCCCCGCCCCCCCCCCTCCCCTTGAAACATGGGAAACTAGGGTAAAATCAAGGTGGGATTTTTTTTTTACCC
>OZ007573.1:13508724-13643724 GCA_963931925.1 Onchidella celtica | reverse complement strand
TAGGAATAATAATAATATTTAAAGAAAACCATCAGTAACTGTCCCGCATAAATACTATTTATACGCATGTTGAATCAAGAATAATATAAGGGACTTTTGGAACCTGTAAAGTTTTAGAACCGCTTGTTTTCCGTTACATGTTCTGGCCACGAGATCATCAGCACTGCACAAAATATGCACACTCATAAAATCATAAAATTTGAATAATGCCATAATATTTGTCTGAAGTTGCAGATTACAGCTAACTGCCCTTGCCCACAGCATCCGCTCGGCTATTTTCACGGAAAATGACATAATTATATCAAAAACTCTCTTAGCCTCTATACCGATGAGGAGCGGAGCGGTACGATGCTGTGGGCGAGTATACAGAGGCCAAAGGTGTTTTACGTCATTATCCGTAAAAACTAAAAGTAGCAAAGCGGATGCTGTGGACAAAAGCAGTATGGCGACTTGAATCTCAAGGTCTATGGGGACCGGGCCAGATAGCCAGATAGGCTATAGAAGTCCTCGTGTGTGATTTACAATGAGACAATTTTTTAACTATTTGTCACAGTACACTTCACTTCTTTCTTGAAAATTATTCCTTAGGCTATCCGCAAGAGAATGCTTTTTTTCATTACAAATATGTTTGCGGTTTTTCAAGGGGGGGGGGGGGGGGGTGCTTATCAACCGCCCATCTGCATCGATCCCCCATAGCCTCTATATCGCTGAACCGATACTGTCAGGGTTTTTGCAAGAAGGTTATCTGTGGGCGATGTGAAAAAGACTCAGGTGCGATATTCACAGCTGTTCTCTTCTTGGATTTGTCTGTATCTGATGCTCAAACACGTGGAGACCGCCAATACATTCATGTTACTAGTACGTACGTGACCTGTGTTTTGAGTACGTATTTTAAAGCTTTTCGTGTTAGAGAGCTCCTCCCGAAACGCTCCTAACAACAGCGTTAATTAATTATTGATTAATTATTCTTTCAGATGTTCTTTTTTGTTTCCCTCCTGCATTTTGGTTGAAAGGGTAGGGGGCAGGGTTAGGGCTTCGATAAAATTTGAGTGTGAGGATAAGGACGGGGTTAGAGATAGTTACATATATGTACACGCCACTGGCGCAAAACGCTTGGGGTGCGTACGCACTTATAACAACAGCCATATTATATTATTAAGTATTAATCGTCTCATTTTTAATGATGGCAGATAAGTCCTCAATAGGGCTGACTTAGCTTGTCTTCAAAACATTTATCGCTGGACATTAATTTATTGGAAATGACATTTTTTGGGCCTGACTGCAGGAAGCTAGTCCGTCTCTCTTTCTGTTTAGAGAGAGGGAGAGAGACAGACAGACAGACAGACAGACAGACAGACAGACAGAGGCAGTGACGGAGAGCGAGAGACCGAAAATATCTATTGTATAAATGAGAACGAACTGCAAAACTCACACCGAGAACTCAGAGACAAATCACAAAATGTAGAAATACGATGTTTTCACCTATTATCTTTGATGGACGAATGAAATTGTGAGTATCTATTCGTACTATATTAAGCCAGGACAATTTTCAAAGCTGAGCCCTACATTTTCTCTCAGTGTTTTTAACTTCCTGTGTTTTGTAAAAAATGTTTCTTCTTACGGTGTCGAGTTCCAGTACTTTGGTGATACTTTCCTTTGCCATATTGAAATACCATGATATATATAAACTTGTGCAAAATCAAGATGCTGAGGAAAGCAGATTTTTCTTTGTAAGCACTGGAATAGATTAGGCTGTTCTGCTTGTAAAATATGACTTTCAGTATAATAATCGTTTCATTTTTAATGACGGCAGCTGAGTCCTGGCTTGGGCCCAAGCCAGTATTGTGGCTCACTCGTAAGGCATGTTATACACGAATCTAGGCTCAGCTGCAGGCTGCACAACCCAGATATTATATTTAGATCAGGAATAGCAGGGAGGCTTGGCAAAGGCTGTGCGACGCTAATAACGCAGCGTGACTTTTTTTTTTTTATGGCCTATGGATTACAAACCCGTGACCATGACAAGACAGTAGCTCAATACCGATAACACAACAACCTCCTTAGCTTTTTATCCTTATTGTGTGGGTGTAAGTTTGTGAGGGTGGGTGTTTGTGAGTGTGGGCGTTTGTAGGTAGGTGTGCTTGTGGGTGTGTTTGTTATGAGGACATGGGGCCGTCTTAATATTATTATGGGGCCCCTCCATGCGCAGTGCGCGGGATTTTCTTCCCCCGTCTCAAAAACCAATGTAAATTCGCATGCAAGCCTCCCCCCCCCCCCCCACAGACTAATAAATTAACCAGACTGGATGATCCCATTGTGTGACGTCACAAAACAGCGAAAGGTCATGAACCATCCGCCATATTAGGTTTAAGGTAGCGACCAACGCTTCAGCATAGCTACAATTTTGAATGACACCAATTTTGACGCGCCTACTGAACGCGGAAGTTTGGTTCCGCACCAAGAAATTAATACATGTACAACCAACCTTGACAAATGAAAAGAAATTTCTACTGCAGATAGAACTAGAATCGGAATTTCCCGAGCGGCGGCCATGTTGGTTATACAGTCGTCGCTCGGGAAATTCCGTAAAAAACGACACAGCCCGAAGCTCGTGTTTCCAGTCTGGTTAATTTATTAGTCTGTAGGCCCCCCCTAAACTGCCCAGCCTGCCCATGCCTAAGACGGCTCTGTCTGGGCGTTTTTCCATCTTCAACAAGGCTGTCATACTGTTTACAGTTCATGGCGATTTAACAGCAACAAAACTATGGATCCATCAGTTTTTCAATCAATAAAACTTATCTCAGCATCTTCTTGCCGGTTATTGTTATTGCAGTTTTCCCAGACCTACGTCACTGCTGTGGTTGCTGATTTTCTCACGCATGGGGCAGGAGGATTACAAAACATCAAAATAATGTAGTTGTGTATAGACTGTTTGGGGCATTAAGCTGAGTTTTCATGTGTACAGAAACGGAAACGGCGACAGAAACGTCAAAAACCCTTCAAGTAGTGAAACAGAATGTTGTCATGTAAGCTGTTTCCGTGCACATGGAAAGACTCTTTCTTTTTACTACTTGGTGGGTTTTTGACTTTTCTCACACAAGAATAGTTGTTGTTGTCGTTGTTGTTGTTTTCATATTTATCAATTCAATGCTGCTGTTCCTCGCACAAGAGTTGTTGTTGTTGTTATTGTTGTTGTTGCTGTTGCTGTTGTTTCCACACTTTTCAACACAATGCCACTGCTTCTTACACACAAGTTGTTGTTATTGTTGTTGTTGTGAAACCTTTGAACATGAAGCAGCTGCTACTCACACAAAAGTAAACCAAACCAGGAAATCGCCGACGCGACATAACCTCGCATGTAGGCCAGGATAATAATGATGTCAGGTAAGAAAGACCTCGCGCACCGAGTCCAATTGACGCAAAACAGACTTGACTCAGTGAGCCACCAGCCCTAGAGGGGAAACAGACTGAGGCTGGTGTAGCCGCCAGACTGGTGCCTCTCCGTTCATAAATTTGGCTTCACACAAGCATCAATAGGCACTGTCCACATCGTGCCTCACAGGGATGCAGCGGGGCAGTGCCTCTTGTGCAGGTGGGGAGTAAAATTTATGGTCAATGAGCCACTAGCTCGGCGCCTACACCAACCAAGGTCTGGTGCCTACACCAGCCTTAATCTGTTTCATCCCTAAATATATCGCAGGAGAAAGAAAGAAAGAAAAAAATGTGTGTGTGGGGGGGGGGGGGGGTTGTGGATGAGAAAAGAGAAAGCGAGGGAGACTATTCTCGGTCACCGATGTGTGCAGGCAACAGATTTCACATACTTGTCATGTCGCCAAACACAATTAAGGTTCATTCACCCCGTAAGTCACATAAATGGGCGTGTTTACATTTTCTAAACTGGCTCGATCGATTGCTGTAGTCAAGATCAACAATGCAAAAAAAAAATAATGACATGTCAGAATTGACAATATTATCACGTAATGATATAGTGTGTTTGGGGTGTTTGGGTACTGGGAAATTCCATTGGCAATCCATGAAATAAACAGATGCTTGCCATATCGCGGAACTTGGTGCTTGTTTAGGCTATCTCCACTTTCTGAAAAACTGGTGATCTTGTACTTTGTTCAAGAGGTGTAACAAATGCACACTTGTTTAAAATGCATTGTGGCACTTATCAAGCTGTTTCACAGTTCTGATTTATTCTAACTCCTTATAATGATACTTAAGCCCCAAACGTTTAATGACGAATTTCTCAGTTGTGCAGAAAGTGGAGTTGGAACAAAGTTAAACAAGAAGTAAGGTCGCGATATTGTTATGCTGGTAAAGTTTCACACTTGTTCTGCTTTGTTTATGTATGTGTTCAGGGTATTGGAGGGTACACAATCCGACTTGCGGATAACCTTATTATCACTGTCCATGCAGATACATAGAAAGATGCGGTGTTTAGCTAAATTCTCGATTTGCCAGAGCTATTTCGAACTGCAGGTTGTTTTTATAATTCACCCGATTTCATCACAGGCAGAAGAGAAAATAGTGGAAAAACAAGGGAGAGGGGAGGGCAACTGCATGAACACGTCGATGGGGGATTTTAGTGGTTTTGAGCTATTACCACCAGATCCTTGTTCGTGATGAGCTTCTCACAAACTGAGGTATCGACGTCTTTAATAGTTTTATAAGCTGAGACGTTTGTGCAAATCCAAGAATAACAAAAATTTCGTATACTTTGAAACGCTCTCATGTAAAACGAAAAAAACTTGCTGATACGCCAATTGAGTGAGACGGAAGACACATTACAAAAAGACGGGTAGATAAAGAAAGGTTAAGGAAGAAGAAAGAAGTGGAGCAGAAGAAGAAGATGGTGATGATGATGGTGACGGTTATCGATGATGATGATGGAAAGAAGGTGACCTAGAAAATGAGAAAAGAACAAGAAAATATTATATGACGAACACGAAGGAGGATGAGGACGAAAAGGCGGCTGTGGAAAGGATGGAGAAAAAAAAAAGGAAAGAAGGAAGAGGTTGTTATGTAAACGATTGTAGGTTCCTTTTCGGGACCATTAGATTATCTCAGAGACAAGACTCGGGGACACTTCAGACAGCAGACAAATGCTGACCTTAGAAACTTAGCAAGAAATTACATGCACTTAAACTATTAATAACCCCGCACGGGACTCGAGCCTGGGACGTTGCATGATGTCCTATCCAAGGCCTCTAAGAATGCTTTAACCACTTCACTGGACCACTTGACTATGCCGTGGAGAGAAATAAAGAAAGAAAAAAAATGAAAGAAAGAAAGTGAGCAGTCATATCGTCTAACTTGGGATTTTCATTTCAATTCCAAGCAACGATATTATATAACACTAGTCCACTCAAAACTTGGCCGAGAGTTCAGCTCTCTCTGTTTCTAAGTGTCATGTTTCACATCAAGAGTTCGCACATACACAAATAATTCATTTCGGCTGATCAGCAAATTATCACCGTTTGTCATCATGAGCCATAAATATTTTTATCAGTCAGAAAAGTGACTAAAAGCACGATAACATGTGAATAAAAACAACAGTTTTAACAGCGTGATGGTGTTCATGGATTGCCCGTGGAGATAATGTTTAATAGCTTGGCCTCCTCAGCTCGAAACCAAGCACTGGCTAAAATTGTATTCTCACTGAGTAAATCAGGAGTGCATGCATAAACTAGAAAGCAAAATGATACGCGCAAAAATTATAGAGCACAGTGCTGTAGGTAGTGTTAACAGAGTAAGCTAAAAGTACGTGTGCATGTATGGATCCCACAATAAAGTTAACCCTTTGTCTACTGAGGCTGTGAGAGCTGGATTTTCTGCGGTCCAGATTCAGTTATTACAAGAACTTCAAATAGTAACTTGAAATCTAAATCATGATCATTGGACTGTACTTGAAAGTTACTCACGAAGAACCGACATTTAAAACTGATGAAGGACATCAACGAGCTTCCAAGAAAGCTTTGTCAGTACTGAAAGGGTTAAAATCTGGCAAAGAATGTTTGCAAGATCCCGCGGAAATAATGTTCGAAAAAATCTTTCAAAGGACCGACTTTTGAAATGAACGCTAGAATGCGCCCTCGGTGTCGAAATGAATGTTGGAAAAATGATATCAGGTTAAGCTATGTTGTCATGTGTACGGAAACGGAGACGGAAACGGAAATGGCAACGGAAACGTCAAAAATCCATTAAGAAAAAAAAGTTTTTTCATGGGTACGGAAAGTCTGCGGTTGTAAACTGATCGTTGAGTCGGACGGACAGCGGGATAAAATTATGTTTTAAACAAAATTAAAATGTGTAAGAGGTGTTTAGATCTAAGAGAGATCGTGGCAGTAAACTTGTCTGGACTGGACCTACTGGATTTTGTATGTACTGACTTGGTTAATTACCCTGGGATTTTTTATTGATGTTGTTTATAGGGGAGAATTATGATTTCACTGAGAGAAAAGGTGAACCGACATGAATATTTTAACAGTTCGTGTTGCGGTTTCTTGAAAATGTCATCATACCACCATTTTAGTTCTCGCTTGTTCCAACTCCACATTTTGCTCAACTGAGAAATTCGACATTTAAACGTTTGCGGCGTTGGTAAAGAGTTACAAATAAATCGGAACTGTGAAGCAGCTTCATACCTGCCACAATAACAGTTTAAACAAGTGTTAATGTGTACATTAATTTGTTATACCTCTTCTACATACTAAAAGATCTACAGGTTTTCAGAAAATGGAGACAGAATAAACAAGAACTGAGGTCGCGATTTTTTAAGTACGCCATCTGCCGCTCCATAAGACGTTGCTGAAGAAAAAATTAAACATAAATCGCATTTTGGCACGCCCGCCTTGAAGACAGAGATAGGATTTTTTGTGTCAATTTCAATTTAATATCACACGCTGCATGTTTGTTACCTGCAAACTCTGGGCTGTGTGGGTGGGGTTGCAATGTAACAGCAGGGGGGTCATAAATATAATAGATTGCAACGGCGTTGCATCATCAATCTGCTAGCAGAATGTGGGGCTGCCATTGAGGGGGTTATCTGTAAAGTACGTACACTCGGGAGGTTTTGGGGGGGAGGGGGTGGGGGGGGGGGAGTCCAACATTCGACATACATTATGCAGTGGGAAAGGGGGGGGGGGGTGGGTCTAGGAGAGATTACCTACGCTTTTTAGTAATGGTAATGAATTACCCAAAAAAAAATGGTTTTGCAAATTAAGTCGACAGAAAAATCAGATTTATGCACTAAAAAAGTCAAATAGTTCATGGGATATCTTATTTTAAGGTTTCAAACATCAAGGCCCCAATAACGACATTGAACATTCCAATAGCGCTACGCTTGTACAGGGGTTTAAGGGGGAGGGGTGGTAGGAGGGTTAGACTAAGCGTATGAAAAGCGTGCATGGGGGTGCGCTGGGGGGTGAAGGTCAAAACAGCCAGAATCTAGCGTATGGACTTTACGGATCGCCCTTTACTGTATGGGTGGCATGAGAGAAGAAAAACAAGAGCACAAGCCGGGATGTTAAGAGAGGATTAACGGAGGAATAAAGAAAAGAGTGTGGAAAGAGGAAAGGACCTAACTGTACTAGATGTATTACGTACGGACTGAGGGGGGTGCGCCCAGTACAGGGAGTACAGAAAGGCTTTGGTAGGCTGTGAATAACAATGTCTTTCAAAGACGGGGGAGGGGATTAGGAGGAGAGGAGCTCTCGGGGAAGAGAGAGGGGGAGTTACTGGAGAGAGAGGGGAAGGCAGAGTCATCTGAAGAAGAGACGAAAGGGCCAAAGAAGGAGAGAAAAAGATGAGGTGAAAGAAAGGGCCTTTTAGAAAGACGAAGGTTATGGAGAAATGCACTCCTGAAAGGAGTCACTAGAGTTATTGGAAAAGATGGGTGTTATTGGAAGAGGAGGCTCCTCCTTTCAGGTAACTGATCACCTCTCTCTCTCTCTCTCTCTCTCTCTCTCTCTCTCTCTCATTCTCCATGTCTTCCACCCTTTCCCCTCTCTCTTTCTTTCTCCTCTCTCCCTCTTCTCTCCCTTTCTCTCTCTCTCTCTCTCTTTCACTCATGCACACACATACATGGTACATGCGTACACATAGAACATATATACCGATAGTACGAGAGATCTACATAATCTAAATCTGATTGTCACGAAATATGATACTCACCTCGCTACAAAGGAACAAAACCATCTGTTACAGTGCAAATCGATCGGCTATTTCTGACTGAATGTGACCAACAAGGCAAAGCCAAAGCCATCCATATATCAGTCGAGAGCGACAGGGATCGAACCCTCTACCATTGTGAACTTAGACCAATGGGACTGTCAATATTATTGTAGCGTACGTTTAGGTCTTAGGTCATGCAATGCTGAGACGCAGTCAGCGGTGTGCGGCAAAGGGGAGGGTGGGGGGGGGGGGCAGAGACAGGCAACCGTCCATGGGCATCAATTTTAAAGGGCATCCAATCAAAACGTGTCCGGGCCCCATACTTGAATCTTGAGACATACAATCAAGCAGTTAGCCCCCGACCTAAGGGTAGCCACACAAAGGCCACCGAATTGGGCCACCGAGCCACTAGGCGCTTTAGGTGAGAAGAATTGCACTATATAATTTCAACAACTGCACACACAGACCACCTAGATTCGGTCCGTTTGTGTAGTGGGTCACCCCCACACATTTTCTGTGGTTTTCATAATAGTTCACGAATTAACACCGCCGACATCCAGTAGATAGAGTGTTTGACTCGGGTTCGCGAGGTCATAGGTTCTAATCCCGCTCGAGGCAAGGTCCGACCTAATTTTTTTTTTGCAGTGTCTCTCTGAGGCTTTCACTTGCCGGCGGCCTGACCGCAGTGACCGGGGCCTGGTGTCAAATACAACCTCGTTCGTTGTGCAGATAGGCCATGAGCTCCAATCCAAGACAAAAACAAATCCACTGTACACACCTTTCGAATCGATAACCCATAAACTTCTGAACTGTCAGTCACACGTGGTATGGTGGTTGTCTGCAGATAATAAAACACGAAGATTTGTTTGCTGTTTTTTTTTACCACGTAGGATTATAGCACAATATATAGCAGTAATTTACTTTCTTCAATTTTTTTGCATACTGCCACCTAAGTTCTTGTGCGTTCCAATTCCACTTTTTGTACAAGTGGGAAAGCCAACATTAAACGTTTTGCGGCATTAGTTATTATGATAAGGAGGTAGAATAAATCGGGATTGTGAAACAGCTTGATAAGTGCCTGAACGCACCTTAAACAAGCGTCAAAGTGTGCATTTGTTACATCTCTTCCATATACTAAAAGATCCTGCCCGGGCAAAATTGAAATTAATAGATTAAAATTTATCCATATCATCTCCTCCCCCCCCCCCCCCCCCCCCCGCCAGAACAAGAAATAATAAAACAAGTAAAGTGAGGTGTAAATGCCAAGGGCAGCGAACCTCCTAAAATAAAGACCTCAAATCGATATACTAAAAGATCTCTCGTTTTGGGGGTTTTTTTTGCTTCAGAAAATTGAGATTGAGCAAGCAAGAGCTAAGGTCGCGATGTGCATATCAGTCGTCATGTCTCGTCGCAGGAAGAGTAATAGAACGAGAGGCAAACGAGACAGACAAATTTTCTCCAATCACCTTCCCCCTCTCCAAATCCTCCAACCCCCCCCCCCCCCTCCCCTTCACACTCACTGATCTCCTTGACATTGCTAGCCAAGGAAAATTTCCTGTTAGCCAAACGAACAATTCCATTCTACATCAGGAAAACATAGTTCTCTGCCTTTGGCAGTTTCCTCGCAACAAACTTGAGATAATTGTTTTTCTAACCAATCCCCCCCCCCCCTCTCTCTCTCTCTCTCTCTCTCTCTCTCTCTCTCTCCCCCTCTCTCTCTCTCTCTCTCTCTCTCTCTCTCTCTCTCTCTCTCTCTCTCCTCTCTCTCTCTCTCTCTCTCTCTCTCTCTCTCTCGATAAGTTGATTGCTGTCTAGGAACAAATGGAGAGATAGTTTACTTTTACTCTGTGAATGAGTGTCAGAGTGACTTCATCAATCTCCGGAGAGGAAATAATACGCTATGTTATCAATCACTCGTGATGGTAATGGTAGGGACCAAATTACCAACTTGTGCGTCATAGTAGGGGCAAATTGTAGTGTCTGTCTGTCTGTCTGTCATCTATCTATCTATCTATCTATCTATCTCTCTATCTGATTGTTCTTCCGCCTGTCCGTCCGTCTGTTTTTCTGTCTGTCTGTCTGTCTGTCTGTCTGTCTGTCTGTCTGTCTGTCTGTCTGTCTGTCTGTCTGTCTGTCCGTCTGTCTATTTCCCCGCCTGCCTGCATACATCTATCTTATTTCATCTTATCTTCTTATCTATCTTATCGAAAGAGAAAGACAGTGAAAGGAAGGCACCAACACATTGAAATCTAGTGAACAAACACATTGATCACCAGAAAAGCAATCGTCACCTCCCAGCCCGCAGCTGGAATAACGTCGATAGCTCCCATTGAGAATTCAAGTGCATGACAGTGGGCGTGGGGGTGGGGGGGGGGGGAGGACAGGAGGGTGAGACGTCAAAATGGCATTTTGGGTAGACAGTGATCGATTATAATGAGACTGAAGTGACAGCGATCGGAAATGTGAAGATTCCACGAGTACGTCACAACTCTTGTTCTCCGTTTCACACCTACAATGCAAATACAGTGTACTGGGCGTCAAAATTGGGCAAAAAGAAAAGGTTGTATGTTGCAAAGCCCCGCGTTTTTCTGTGGTTTTTATGATATTTAGTGTACTGGGCGGTATTCTTCGCTTACAGTCGCACGTCCAAACTTTCCATGTTAAAGCATATTTTCCCCCTCAGTACTAAATTGTTGTTATGAGAATACAGGATATGTTACGCCGTTGTGGAGGCCAATGACGTCTCGTTGTATTCGTTTACTAGATACTAACTTGCTAACATCGGATTATACCACTCTCTTCCCCCCCCCCCTCTCTCTTTCTGCATGTGTGTGTCTCTCTCCGTCTCTCTCTCTGTCTCTGAGTCTGTCGTCTGTTTGTCTGTCTGTTTGCCTGCCAGTTTGCTTGTCTGCGCCTCTCTTTCTCTCCCTCTCTCTCTCTCTTTCTCTCTCTCACTCTCTCTCTCTCTCTCCCCCCCTCTCTCTCTCTATCTATCTCTCCCTCTTTCACAGAACCGTCACTTTAGCCCATTAGTCCAGCGAATGAATAACGTATTAATAACCGAGCAAATGATGAGTCACGATAAACTACTTCCCCCTCCTCCAAGAAAAAAGGCAGAACGGCGATTGCGAAATATGAGCACAAGTGATAAAATCGTACAGGTAGAGGAAATTCTCAGAAACGAAGCAGTCAAGATTTCAGTACAATCATACTGCCACTGACAGTTTACCAGTCTACACATGAGAGGGAAAACCCAAAGCGTCATAGAGTGTCGACAAACTCTTCAAGTGTTTCGAACAATTTCGCAAGCCTTTAAACTGTGTTTTCATGTGTACGGAAGTGGAAACGGCAAGGGAAGCGTCAAAAATCCACCAGGAGTAAAAAGAACGTGTTTTTCCTTGTGTACGGAAATACCACATGAAAACGTTCTTTCTGTTTCTCTACTTGAAGAATTTTTGACTTTTTCGTTCCCGTTTCTGTACACAAGAAAACCCGGCTTTAAAAATCTGATTCTTCGATTCTATGTCGGAGGGATTGGACCTGTTTCTGCGAAATGCGACAGATTAAACTCACAGAAATTCATTCCATCGTTCTCAAATGTCATAGGTAGGGAAAGTACACTTGCACAATGACCTCCCACATCAGACAAGCTGCTGATTATTCTGTACTTTCTCCTTAAAAACTGATCCTCGTCATAATTTACTAAACATGTCTCAATTGTCGTCTTTGTTTTGAGCCAACCAAAGGTTACGTCAGCGCTCACAAACCCTCACTGTCATGCCAATGCATGTAGAATCAATGAACGAGTGTTTATCTCAAGATTATCATTATCAGTTTGTGGGAATACAAGGAAGCCTATTATGATTTTCCATTTTCTGATATGACAGCGTCAGTTTTCTTCCCGTATGATAAGCTTTGAGTTTTGAGTTCGACTTTGGGTTTAACGGGCCGTCGGCACCATAACGGCCACTTTACACTTTCAGGTTTGCTTGTTTTTTTTGTTTTTTTTCGTTATCTTACTTTGGGTTAACTTCAGATTCCTGTAGATAAGATCAAATAAATTGAAGTTAATGTATAACAGGAAAAAGCCCATACGGTAGAGTGTGTCAACATGAACGTAAATAATTATGATAAAAATTTGTTACCCTATAATAAGCAAAATAATAGTGATCTGAGAAGAAGAAAGTTTTGTGTGAACAATAATAATTATTCTTTTCAAGGCAATAGAATCTTGTTATTCCTGGTGACAAATACATCAATTTTTCGAGTGGCATGATACACTGGTTGTTTTTCAACTTTGCTAGACAAATGTAGCGAAAGTGTGAAATTCACTTTACGCATATTAGGGATCGATGACATATAATTTGTTGCTAGTGCAGCCCACAGAGAATTGTGGACATACTGTTAGTGTTTGCCAACGCCAAGCCCTGTAGTGCAGCGGTTCCCAACTTTTTCTATACCCGGCACCCCGAGAAAACTTCTGATATATTCTCGCACCTCTAAAAAATTAAAGCAATATCTGGTTTGAAGATGACAATCATGTACACTGTAATTCTAAAATTTCCAAATCCAATATTTCGGACCCCCTGAAATATCGTCTAGCACCCCCAGAGGGTGCGAGCAAGACCGGTTGGGAACCTCTGCGGGTAGAGAATGAAGTCTATGACGTCGTACTCACACTGCACGAGGTACAATCGTGCAGGTGCGGCTGAACACAACAGCCCACATGTTTGTGTTAGCCTTGGGTGGTTGTTTTTTCTCCCTTCTGAAGTGCTGATTCAGAAATCGTTTCAAGCGATTCTAGGATCGAACTGGACAGTCTAGAATAGTGGGTAGAAAAACTTGCTTCTAGACTCTAGAAAGATATATAGATATAGATATAGATATAGATTTAGATATATCTATATATATATTTCAGTAACTTGCAACCTTTGCCATGACTAACTGACCAAACTATACACTCTTCAGGCCTTAAATTTAGCGGGAAGGTGGCAATTGAGATAAGGAAGATGATGGCTATAATTAAAAGTTGTTTACTTCAAGCATGTATTTTTAAAAAATAACAATGTTTATTGCTATGTAACATCTGTATTTTTGCATGTTTGTTTCGTGATATTATAGTACCGTGCATGTCATAAAAAGTAAATGTATCAAGCGTTCAGTTTGGTGCGTAGTGTTCTGGTGCGCATGAGTTCTGAAGTAAGACTGTAGTTTATTACTTTTATTAAACTAGAGGGGGGGGGGGTAGGGAATCACATGATTGTTTATTCTGGGCAATGCCCGTTAGGTCATCTAGTATAGTATAAACTCATTTCCCTGATAAGAAAATTAATCTTCTTAGGCTGGAAATTGCGATTAAAATAAAGACCTCTATAGTGGAAGAGACTGCCAGAGGTATGAAAGAACTATTTTCTGACATGGGTCGCCAGCGCGCCTTATCCTTACAGAAAGAGGCTAATCTAAGAGCTACAGTCTGATTTACAAACGTTCTCATTTACAAAACATTTTCAGATTCATACAAAACAAAATTAGAGAATTTTACCCGGTGTGATGAAATTTATACTGAACTATAGAATCTAGTATTTATATGTAAACCACTTGTGAAATTTAAATTGATGAAGCTGTGAATACCAAACATAAATAAAGTACCCAAATAGACCGTGAAAAGCGCAAAGTGGCTGTTATCATGCCGACACGCCGTAAAAACGCAGATTCACTCAAACCATTGTTAAACATAAATTTTGAGGACAAGATAAAAGGAAAGGAACTGGTGATGCCCAATAAGCACCGAGATCATTAATTTATTATTTATTTTTTAAATCTCGAAGGGGGTAAAAACTGCTACTATGACAAAGCGAGAAGATGGTACCATAGATAATAATTATACTACATGACCAAGTAGTATCTGTGGATGGTACATGCCAGTCAACATTTTTGGACGGGCGGGGGACGAGAACAAGCAAAGAGGCGAGACAGCGAAAAAGGAAAAGCCGTGAGAAGAAAAATGAGAGGGATCAAAGAAAGATCCCAGCGACAGTGGCTTCGGTTTTGTTCCGCTTTGGGTAGTTTTGTCGAAAGATGTCAGTCTCGTCGAAGAAACGAGACGAGACGAAAGAGGCACTGTGCGCTCTCAAAAGGGCAGTGAAACTTTTTGACATCTTTTCGTCATTTCGGCGAGTCGAGACCCAGTGACGTGTCTCTGGTCGAAATTGACATCATTCCGCAAATCTACCGAAAGCGTGCCGGAAGCGAAATCAAACCAAAGCCACTGTGTCTGGGCCAAAGAAGTTATACACTCTTTTCTAACTTCTTTGGTCTGGGCTCGTAGATCGGCCATTTTCATACATTACATCTTGCACACGAAATAAACAAATAATCAACAAAAACAGAAACAAAAACCAAAACCAAAACAAAAAGAGAAGAAGAAGAAGAAAGAGGGTAAGCAAAAACTGGGGCACACTGACCTGACGGGCAGCGTCTTTGACCTTGTTTCGCTCTTCTGAATCCCCAAATTTCGCCGCCAACTCACACAGACGGGACGCAGTGTCAGACACGGCTCCACCACTTAGCTGGCCTGTGGAAAGTCTGGAAGAGGACAGAGATGAATTAATTATTATGTAAATTAAAATTTTTAGTGCTTGTGTTTCTTTGGATTTCGTTTTAATGTTAATTTCTTCTGCTTGTGTTTTCTTTTTCAAATTAAGTTTCTAATTTTTTCTCCTTGATTTATTTTTCTGACTTCATCTGTCTTTCATCCTCTGATGTGTTCACCGTCAGATCTTAAGATTTGTCACACCTGATTCCATCGACTTACAAATTCGCTGTTTCGAAATCCCATTAAGATCTTAGTTTTCATTCATTCATTCATTCATTCACTCACTCATTCACTCACTCATTCGTTCATTCATTCTCTCTGTCACTTTCTCTCATCTCCCTCTCTCCTTCCTCTATCTTTCATCTCTCTCTCTCTCTATCCATATCTCTGTCCCCCCCTCTCCCTTCGACCCCCTCTTTCTGTCTGTCGCTTTGTCTCCCCCTTCTCTCTATACTCTCCCTCTCTTTCTCTCTCCCTCTCTTTGTCCTTCTGTTTCTCTCTTTCATCTCTGTCTCTGCCCCCCCCCCCTCTCTTTTTCTCTTTCTTATTCTCCATTTAAAATCTCTTTGCCTTCGTTTTCCCTTTATTCTCCGGAAGGAAATGTTTCACCGTTCCCTACAAATACACAAAGACGTATTCTGTTCCCACTACACCTCATAGCTCAGTGATGTTAATGGCCACGGAAGGAATGCTCTTGCCCCACGCAAGCTCAGCAGGTATCAGGAAAACGGCCAATCAACTGACCCGGTGGTGAAGTTTTCAGAAGTCTTCATGCTACTGATTGACATTGTCCAATAATTGGGACAGAGTATCAATAGGGACATTGTTCGGTACGAATCCACCTTGATCCAGTCGACTGGTTCACACAAGCAACTATTTGACCTAGCAAATGCGCTGGAATTTGATGAGGGCAATGTGACCGTGACGTTGTTTTCATACTTAAGTGTCTCGAATCGAGGTGCAAGACTCGATTCACTGTATACGATTTCTTCACTGTTTCGGCGCGTGATGAATCCAAAGAAGTATTTTGCTTTACCTATTCCCTCTCTCTCTCTCTCTCTCTCTCTCTCTCTCTCTCTCTCCCTCTCTCTCTCTCTCCCTCTCTCTTTATCTTTCTCTCTCTCTCTCTCTCTTTCTCTCTCCTCTGCATGTGTTTGTATGAGTAATACATCCATGTCCTCATACTTTCTTAAAGAAGAGTCGGTTAGGACAAAAATTGTGCATTTTGTGATAAAGGCAACAAACTTTGCACAACTGTAGATGGACGTACATAGCATTACCGATATTTATGGAACAGCCTCGCAAAGTGTCCAAAATGACCTCTATATTTCTTTGCATTTTGAATGTCATCGATTGAGGGCTACCAATATGGAAAGAACGGGAATTTTTTTTATGTTTTGAGATTTTAATAACCACAGTGAAGCTTCACCGCCCTTTTTAATGACCATGTAACTTTCCCGTGGTCACTCCGACACCAAAGCTGTGATTAGTGTTATTTTCCACATTAGCTATTAGGATTTGACATTGAAAGTGAGCAATACGTGCTCTCATATCCGTTGTAGTGGCCAGACTGACTTCAGGCTGCATAACTGACCAGATTGACCACTTTTGAAAAATATTAAAAATTGTCACATTCTGGAAGACCCAGAAATGTTTTATTAGTATCGTGACGTGTAAAATCAAATGCGAATTAACAAAAGTGACCATCCATCTGACCGGTGGTCATTACAAAACCCATTTATGGAGGATATTATGGACTTAGTCAAAGAACATTCCCATTCAAATTACAACTAGACCAGCTTATTCCAGGACGCTGCAGACTGGAAAATGCCAGTCTACACACACCCACCTACAGACTGTCAGAGACATGGGCCTGCAACAAGACATTTTCCTCTATTCCGAGGCAGATAAGAGAGTGGACGTAAGCTAACGATTCCATACAAGAGGCTCACTGGCAAACACAAAATCGACACTGACCATGTCCAGCGATCTGTCCAAGGAAATAGTCGGAAATGGTATCAAACTCATCGAAAGTTTCACTGGTCAAGATAGGTTTCAGAGGATTTGTACGAGCACCAGCATAGATTACAATCCAGAAAGCACCTTGGCATGGGAGGCGAAAGAGGTCAGCAGTACTGAAGATGCTGACAGAGGTACCTGAAAAGACTTTTAGTAAGTTGGAACAAGTAGAATGACCAAAAAATATTGATTTAAATTGACGAAACTATTTTACCAGTGACACATTTTCTATCGCCAACCCAGAAGGCAATCTGACAGATTTTGAAATCTTTGTGTATCAGAAGATGAGCTCCAAGCTACCCAAGCTATTTTCTTGCCTTTGCTAAGGAAAGCGAAAGTGCTGTCACAGCCATTAAAAGCAAGAAAGGACAGTAAAGACAGCGACAGCTCCAGGCATCAACTGTTTGGCTGTTGCGTGCACTGGAATGTACTTGAAATTCTTCTCACGGCAAAAGCAACCTATATTATTTCCAGAGGGACAGTACACAGAATGACAATATCTGTGTGTACAATCCTGGTATTGTTCTTATGACCTCCATGAAAGGCATTTAAGGCATGAAGCCACTTCATTGAGTGACTTTCTTCATGCCCACATAGAGAAATGGTAGGACTCTCACAAAATGGCTTGAAATTGCCGCGTTGTTTATTGTTGCAATGCTCAAAAGGCATAAGAGCAAGCCCTGGTAATTTCTTGAGCTACATGTCTGTGAAAAGCTCGGGTCTCTTGTCATGATTTTTCAGAAAGCCTTTCCAGTTCCTTGGCATGTATTTTGGAAGTGATAATGACTCTTCTATGGATTCCAACTCCAGGTTTCTCACTGAACCTAAGGTTACTATCAAGATAACTGTCAACTCACCCACCCCGACCCTTTTTTTTTTCTTTAAGATATGGTAAAATGAGGTATTTTAAATCATCAAAAATGTGGTGCTGCCTCTTATAGACAGCATCTGAACAACGCTGCACCATTGGCAATCTGACAAGTAATATTTGGCGTTTCTTTGCTTGGTGGAATTTGTTCTAGGAGATATCAAAGCAGTTTGGGTTTGTTATCACACTTCAGCATGCGGCTTTCAGCTGCAAAGGAAGGAGTGTATGGCACAGTAACACTGGCATCCAATGTACTGCCAAGAAGAAAAAAAAGGCTGCAGTTTTCTTTTGCATTTTGAAGCTGCGCTTTAGCTCCGGCATTGCTTTGCCTTACGCTTGTTCCCAAAAAGCTGAATCCCATTCTGTTTTAGTGGTGCGCTGGTGTTTATTGTCTGTGATTTTATCTCATCAATAATTTTATACTGACTGCAATTCTGCCTTCCTTTCTCTTTCAGCTTTCTTACATCCTTGTCGATATGACATTGTGCCATAGTGTTAGAAGAGATGTCAATGAGATCTTGTTTTGCTATTTCTGAATGGATTTCTGAATTCTTCAAATACATCCTCGGGAAACGACTGAAACTTCTGCTTGGCTTCGTAGTGTTCTTCGCTCTTCTATGAAATGTATTTTTTGTGGCGTCTTCTAACAATAAATTACTTAATATAATTTTGACGCAGTTCTGAAAACAGACGTATGGATGGCACAGTATCAATCATTCTAGTTGCCCTGGAGGGAATCTTCAATATTTTCTTGAGTTGTATCGAAATATCCGTGTCATGACGTGACCAAGCATTCAATTTTACCCCATTGAAAGTGTACAAACCTACAATTACACCGGATATCTATAAACGTCCTTCTGTCTCTCTCTGTCTCTGTCTCTCTGTCTCTGTCTCTTTCTCTCTCTCTCTCTCTCTCTCTCTCTCTCTCTCTGTCTCTCTCTCTCTCTCTCTCTCTCTATCTATCTCTCTCTATCTCTATCTCTCTACGTCATCAAGTAAAAAATCGATCCCCATTCGTCAAAGGCTCGTACGTCGGCAATTTTATATGAATAGCTTTTCATCTTTGCTGAAGAAGCTTTATGTAATAAAACCGCTGGCATTTAAATTCTATGCCAGTAAAGCAATATAACATAGCAGTGTATTCATCCGCCCATTCTTGATTGAACGGTTGTCGAAAATCAATTCTACTAGATGCAGAACGAAGCCTAATAGTACTATACTCTGCAGTTCACAGACTGAAGTCAAGACCTGAAAAGTATTGGCCAGGTCAGGGTGCTTGTTGTCTTTTATGTCATTATTTCAAAACGGTTGCATTTCTTAATAATTGTTTCAAAAGGTCTGGAAATAGAAGTGGGTGAAGCTTTGAAGGAACCTTTTGAATTATTGTTATATGATAATCGTATTCATAGAGGGCGGAGTGGAAAGGGTGTTTTATTACATTTAAACAAAATTAAACAATGCATTACCTAAGATATCATTCTCCCCATTCATCATACTAATGTACCCTTGCATTTTTTCAAGTCCCCTTACTAAATACATACACATGTAAAGAGCCAGACTTGAATGCTTCAGAACAATAAATTAAACAAACTAGAATGGGCCAAAAAGAAAAAAACGTTCTGGTCACAAAGGCGAGCATTAGAAACAAACAATGAAAGACTGCAAAGTAAATTCCATAGGAAATAAAAACGGAATAATTCTTTTGGCATTCATCGTTTATTATATTTTGTTGTTGTTATTGTTGTTGCTGTTGCTGTTGCTGTTGCTGTTGCTGTTGCTGTTGTGTAACGCGGGGCCTCGTGTCCTACAATTTCCCCCACATTTTAGCTTTGTCACAAACCCTGCTGCCAGCCCACATTTTTGTTTAAACTAAAAATGACTGATTGAGTTTGCTTTAAGATTATTTACGCTGTATCGGTACTGAAATAGCAAGTGCGAATCTTTTCATTCCGCTACACACATCTCGACGATTTTCTGATGACCCAACTCTATGTGTGCAATGTTCTGCAGTGTGTAGGTCTGGCCGTGTTCCTGTTTCACACGCACCCACAGAAAGATTTCCGTCAACTTCCAATGGTTCCTGTCTCGTTATTTGAGATCTCTCAGAGTTGTTCTACATCACATTTTGTCTTTTTTGAAATACTCTATTCACAACCAAAGTTTGGTGTCTTTATCAACATGTGCACAATTCATAGACTTTTTATTCCTAAATGACTCTACTATTATAATGAAGGAGGCAAAGCCTCATCACCCTACTGGCAATACAGCTACAATATTATGTAACCAACATCCTCTTCTTCCAGTTTATTTCTCAATGATTTCGCCCCTGGTCATCGTGTCCGACTGAGATATCGCCTATAGTATTTGACATTGTCAATGCTGGGAGTTGGTGGAGGTAGGGGGGGGGGGGGAGAGAAGAGATGTTCAATGGCAACTAATACCATACTGGCTTCTCGGCAGTTGGAGACTGAGAATTGTTCTCAGTGAATGCATCCAGCCAGGTCGTTTCGGAATGCAGTAGAAACTGCAGGAACAGAAGTCTTTCTCTTTTTCTTTCCTTCATGCAACAACAAGGCATCTGCCTCCTTCTCTCTCTCTCTCTCTCTCTCTCTCTCTCTGACTCTCTCTCTCTGTGTCTCTGACTCTCTCTCTCTGTGTCTCTCTGTGTCTCTCCCTCTCTCTCTCTCTCTCTCTCTCTCTCTCTCTCTGTCTCTTTCTCTCTCTCTCCTCTCTCAACATTAAGAGAACTGAGCCTCTTGTTGCAGGTGACGCGAGTATGTGAGTATGCTGAGTACGAGTACTTCAGACCGCTGCTGTTAGGAAAGCGTTGTATTTTACACTGTAAGCTACAGTTGAACGGTGAACACAAGTCTGTATTTTCTCTATTTGGCTTTACAATGAAGCTATGGTCCCCTAACAACAAATAATTATGGAGGCTGCTTATCGCCTATTGTTGGTTTAGGGCTTGGATATTGTTTTTTTATATTTTTGGCCACGTTTCTACTTTCTACCAGTCGCCACCGCGATCCCCAGGGCTTCTATGCGATTTTTAAAAAAAGAAAAAAATCCCTCTCACCTGGCAGTGAAAATGGTCCGTAGATCAACCGACACACGGCTGGAAGTTCTGAAATGTTCCCGGAAGAAATATTCGAAGAGTTGCTCCCCCTCTTGCTCCACCACCGAATCCACGGTCAACTTGTCCAGAAATGTCCAGTCCTCGTCCTCAGCTTCATCCACTTGTCCATCGTCCACCGAAGAGCCACAAATCCTTCTAGAATAATAAAAATAATAAAAACAATTGAGTATAATATAATAATATATTCCAAGAAAACAAAAATGAAGTGGGAAAGGCAAGCATATACATCATGCCCTGGGAAAATGCTCGTCCCCTTTGAATGGTAAGGTGCTAGCTCCACTTTGTGGACTGAATTGAGTTACACACTACACACTGCTTTTACAGGCCTTCTCCATTGTGTGTCAAAGTCTCAGTCGGATTCAGTGTGTATTCTATAAGTAGTACTAAAGAGAAAAAAAAGTCGTACCTCTAAAGGCTATGAGCACATGATACTTCAATCATCAATTTTATTTTGCAAAAGTTGATGGAAGGGAGTTAGAACTCTGTCATTCTAAAGGAACGATTTGTTATAAGCTTAATTATCCGTTTTGTTCTGTTTAGTTTTTTGTCTTTAATGATGAAACATGAATATCCACTACCATAATTTTGGTAACTTGGAAGGGATTATTATTCTTCTTGAAAAAAAAAAATGAACTTACACCCGTGAAATTTTCGGGATTGAAAGTAATGGAATCAGTCAGGTTTTTCAAGAAGCCAGTTTGTAGATAAACTGTCAACCTATCATGGGCAAAAGTGCAACCAATTGACCTATCTTGGAAAGCAGTCAAATATTATTAAAATAATTTTGGTATCCCGCAGTATACCTGACTGTAACACTAGTAGTCCGATGAGGTCAAGGTCCGGCAGCACGGTATACCCTACGGAAGCTGTAAAACATGACATGCCTGACCGGTCAACTCGCCCATTCATACATTATAATGTTCATTCTGTCTGGTTTCGCCTTAACCCCCCCCCCCCCCTTCGTTTCTTTCCTCCTTTTACCCTGGACCGAAAGACTGAAAGAGGTTATGTTATAATGAACTCTTTGCCCAGGTCCGTTTCGTTCACTTTCACACTTTTTGGCTTTCCACTGGACGGTTTCGTCTACCTCTTTCGTTTACCTTTTGTTCTTGGGCGAACAAGAAAAACCATTGTATTTTTCGGAGCCATATGGGTGGTGTGGACAGACAGACACCAGGAAACGCTACAAACAGAACATGAATGTCAAAAAAAAAACAAAATTACCAAATGAAGTCCAGCATTATAGAGTGAGAGGCCAATGTTTGTAGTTTGTGGGTTAAGTTTTGTTCAGTAATTGGAGCATACAAAAAATTTGACTCTTATGGTCAGTTGCCTTGACTGCGACTGCCGTGCAGAATTAAACCCAGACGTACCCTTCTTTTAAGGCTAGGAACACACGTGCGAATTGCTGTCGAATTTCACTCGTGCCTTCGTTTCATGTTCTTAGCGACCCTGCAATGTGCTCGTGTCTCGCATAGGAGCGTAAACTATCTCCATTCATATGCTTGGATTTGAAAAACAGTGCGACGTGACTGCTACGCCACTGCAACAAAATATTCTCATGTGCGCCCTTTAGTCTACACCTTTCTGCGGCTTCCACTGTCGCTGCACTCAGCACTACAATGATCATAGAGATAGTTGCACGTGTGCATGCGCGCGAACTCTAATGTATTATAATATCTCTATGACAGTGACTCAAATCGCTTTCTTGTGCTTCGTGACTATTTTACATGTGTATAATTACGAGAACCCAATACTATTACTGCCGGGTTTGAAGTATTTCGATCAATCAGGTTTCTCGCTATTGGTAAATCGGTCATTGCCTTCGCCAGGATGTCGGTCGTATCTACAGCTTGAGCCATGCACCGAAATTTTTGTCGAATATTATTTCAGGTGTAGGGATGGGATTAGATCTAGGATTAAGGTTATGAATGGCAATATTTTTTCTGTAACACATCATCGGAAACTTCCTTATTGCCATAATCATAACACATTCTCTGAATCGTTTTATAACTTTCTGTTAGAAACATGTCTATCTCGAATATGACGTACATGCAAAAGTAAATTCAGCTGGTACGCTCGGATTGTGAGGGCACCAAACAGCCTTTATTTTATCTGAGACATTACTTTAAAAATGTTACAAAAATTACTAAGTAAGGCAAATGTCTGACGATTGAGAAATTATTGTTGGTAGATTTCATCAAAACGCTCGCTGTTTGCCGCCTAGATTGATTTAACCAGCCAGAGATTAAGATTTTGGCTCCAGGCCACATCTGTTCAGAATAATCGTTCACTTGCTGTGTGACTGGGTACTCTCTTGCTGTAATTAGTGATTTCACATGAATGCTTTGACGTCATTGTTTCTCCTCGTCACGTTTTCTTGTTGTTGTTATTATTTGCCTGTTATCATTCCAATATCTCCTTCACCCAACCAGCCCTTACTGCGTACAGCTGAGTTTCTCTGGCAGTCGTAGGTAAGGTAACGTGCCAGATCTAAAGAAAATGATTTTTTCATAATTTTTATAATTGTAGAATGTAATAAATTTTAAACGAAACTATTTAATTTCACTCGTGAAATATAACCTGAAGAAGCTGTGAATAAGAAACATAAACGCAGATTATCCAGACAGACCGTGATAGGCGCAAAGTGACCGTTGCCGGCCGAGCTAGGCTGACGGGCCCTAAAACCAATTTAAAGTCAAAATTTGAAACACAAGCACAGAATAATGACACTTTCACCGAGGACAACCAGCATGGTCGAGACATTGCCCGACCTGAGGTCACTCATTCATTATTAATTTTCTTCTCGATTTTCTGCCCTACCAACTGCATAGAACGGCTTTGGAGAATTGGTTTGGAGTTACATGAGCCAACGCATCGGCTGGGGCTACTGCCTTACACAAGTAGATCTAGAGATTATAAGCGTGCAGGATTTGCGCAACCGATAGGGACATACTGTTACGCTCAAATGATAAATGCCGGATTCATTTCAAAGGGGGGGGGGGGGAATTAAATGAAGCTGATGTTTATACAAAAATATTAAAACCAACTAAAGCACAAAATTCTTTAAAACTTCAATCGTTTGCATCATAAAACCAGCACTTTCCACCTCATCCTCTTTCGACCCCCATTTGGCCCCCACGGCTCACGCCACTGCTTTTCTGAGACTAAAGATTAGTATTAAGTTCATAATTATGTCCTGTAGAGGGGCAAATCTAGAATTTCATTGACATTTTCCTCCCCCCACCTTCGTTCACCCGCCCACCATTTCAGCCCACCTATTTGCGGAGAAAGATCGATAGCCCACAGTAGTTGATTGAGGCACAGGTAAAACCTTGGCCCAGTACACATAGTCACACGCAGCTGTGCTTGGTGGATGGATCATGTCTTTCGCAAGATTTATAGTTTATAAATTTTTTTTTTCGTCCTTTGCATTCCTTTCTCCCATCTGCCATACCAAGCTGGATGCAGCGGCTAGTGCCTATTCTGCCGTGTTATGACAAAATACCGTATGCGCCAAAAGCTGTTTCACAACAGACGCTCAAAACATTGGGCGCCGATCTCCACTTTGTTCTTATTTCAGTTCCCTTCTTATAGGACTTTAATTAACTATTAGTCGTACAAAATTATAGCCCAGATAGAAAGATACAGCACACTTAATTCTATAAAATGATGTTAAAAAGCGAATGTGACCTAGATTGGCATAAATGCGGTCTTTTATCGTAACACGGCAGTATTGTGCTGGTGTGAAGCAAAATTTGATGGGCGACGTACACGCAGTCTGGCCCCTACATCAGCCTTGACGAGAAGGCAGAATATCTGGGAGATGAGATAAGATAAGATAGATAAGATAAGATGTGACTTTATTATCCTGTTTCCAGGAAATTTGTTGTCACAGCATCAGTAACAGTACAACAGCAAATACAATATCTAAGACCTACAAGTCCTTAATGCACACCGCACACACGCACATTGCTCACACAACATTACCAACAAGTAAGAACACTGCTCACAGACACACACTGCAAGAACAATCCATTAGGAAAAACTAACAACAGCATACTACTACATCAAGAAACACTGCTACTTCGAATTGTGGATAGCAAAAAAGATTGTCTATATCGCTCTCTGTTTGTTTTTAAATAATAGTATTCGTCCACTTCATTGGAATCGGACTATCTGATGGAACAAAGTTTATTAATTTAGGATTACGCTGAACAGTGAGGTGCTGTAGTCCCTACACACATAAAAATACCACTTCCGTTTTTCCTTCATCAGAAGTGCTGAAACTGTGAAGCTGTTATCTATGCAGGGCCGACATGAGCTACGTTTAACAAATATCATATACATAAAATGTTGACCAGCATTTAACACACCAAAATAATATGTGGCCATTGTAAACAATAAATTGCAACTGTGCCAGCAACCTGTTTTTTTTTTTAAAGGCAAACTAGAGAAACAGTGAAAAATCAACATTTCAGTAGGTACAGAGTTTTGAGATCGCTTTTTTTTTAATGTCTTGAAAACATTTCTTCTTTTTTTTTAATTTCTATTTTTATAGTCAAAATTGCCTGTTCGTAACGTTTGGGGGAAGGGGAAGGGGTATTGCCGAATTCGTTACTTTACTTATGTCACCAGAACGAAAACTGTCCCTCACCCCTGTCTCATGTGAAGTCATTTCATAATTAACAATTTGGAAAAGAAATAAGGTGTTGTCAACCTTGCCCTAATGACGGAAGTCTCAAGAGATGACAAGGCTGACGGTGAGAGCTGTGATAATGTCTGGTAAATAACGGTAAGAAGAGAAAGAATGGGGGAGGGCGGGGGGGGGGTGTATTGTAACATCACTGCTATACGGCAATGGCCTATGTCAGACTAACTGATGATTCATTGCATTACTGAGCATGGGGGCTATCAGATAACATTATAGAAAAGGAGATGCACCAATAGGAAAATGTAATAACCCAATAGAATCATAATGGCATAAGTCACCAAAAGACAGGAAAAGAAACATTTTTTCTCAGTATCTCAAAAGTGTAGAAAATGACTTATGCCGTCAGCGCCGAACAGTGTCGATATGGTAGGCCTATGTTTACTTGTCAAAAAGAGTGACAATATGAGAGCAAACGTTGTCTGTGGGTATCTTCAGAGGAAACACAGATGGTTATGTCACTAATGTTGTTTGGCTCATCAGGATTTTATAACCTTATAGGGTGTACGTACCCTTTGACCATTGGTCATTGATGGGGGGGGGGGGCAGGTGGGGAGAGAGATGAAGCAGTAAACAGATCAATAATTTACAGCCATCGGAATCAATTTTTCATTCTTTAGCGCCTATTGAGGAATCCGCCAATGGCTTAGAACTATTCATTAGAGATACGGGTTCCCGGCCATCTGTCTGTGGGAAACAATGCTAAATGAGTGCCCTGGCAGCAGTCCGAGAGGAAACAATGTAATGTCATACATGAATGAAATCAAAGGCTTCTTTGGGGTCAATGTTTTTCGAGGTTTTTCACCTGATGCGGTTGTCCTGGTCAAACCCGTTTCCCCCTGTAACTCCAGAATTGCCCGCTTAAGTGTAGTCGCTGACTCACTCCCTGCAAAACCGCGCATAGGCATAGCATTATCAGGGTCCTATGCGGCGGTTAACAGAACGTTAATCAATGTGACCGCTGGTTAGATGGGCGGTGGTTCACGACGGAATCAACATTAAACTTCTTCAAGAGAGGCGGGGAGAGGGGCAACTGACAGTCACTGGACGGGCCAGAACAAAGGCGCTAGCGAAAACAGTGGCCTAGAATTGCCAGCGTTACATAGAATATAAATTTGTATTATTCGGACGTATACCAGTTTGTATGAGCCGAACGAATGCCAATTTGTATTAGTCGGACGAATATAAGTTTGTATTATTCGGACGAATATCAAGTTGTATTAATCGTATAATTTTCCAAATTTCAGGCCTTGAGTTCTTGTGGGAACTGCAGTGATAAATGTCTGGCTATCAATGGTGATGCATGGGGCTTAGAGAGTTTAAAATTACTCCAAGCCTATTCTTGAGAGGAAAGAAATTGATTTTCTGTGCACCCTGGCAGAGGCGATGCATGATCCCGTTTCTTTTTTTTTTAACCCTCTACGAGCCTTATCCCCCGCCACCACCTCATTTTTGCTTGTCGGCGAATTCTGATTTCATCAGAAGTTGTTTTTAGGGGCACAATCAAGGGATTTATCATGATCATTTAGTTGATTTATTGCGTATGTTGTAGAAAGCACCAAAAATAACTTACTTTTCTCACGCTGAGTTCCTGTGGGAACTGCAACCGAGTGGTAAACATCTGTGTATCACTGGTGATACATCATGGTGTCTAGGGGGTTAAGCATCACTCTCGCTGCATTTTTTTTTGGGGGGGGGAGGAGGGGGGGGGTCACGAGAAGTGTTTGTAGGAACAAAAAAAAAAAACGAGCTAGAAACAATAGCGATAACTCATCGGCTCAGGTGAAAATTCGAGCTATGTGCCGAGTGCAGCATCTCACACTGCGTGCCACGTGAACCTGGTTGACAAGAAAAAGCAACTACATTTCACGAAGAGTGAAATCTGAATTCTCCTATGTTTTGAACGCCTTAATTTTTCTTCATTTATAATAATGCAGTTTTGTTATTGTAACAAATAATGCAGTTCTGTTATTGTAACAAATAATGCAGTTCTGTTATTGTAACAGAAGCTCCCACGCACGCTTGCCCGCCCATGCATACACACATTTTCCTCCCCCCACCTTCGTTCACCCGCCCACCATTTCAGCCCACCTATTTGCGGAGAAAGATCGATAGCCCACAGTAGTTGATTGAGGCACAGGTAAAACCTTGGCCCAGTACACATAGTCACACGCAGCTGTGCTTGGTGGATGGATCATGTCTTTCGCAAGATTTATAGTTTATAAATTTTTTTTTTCGTCCTTTGCATTCCTTTCTCCCATCTGCCATACCAAGCTGGATGCAGCGGCTAGTGCCTATTCTGCCGTGTTATGACAAAATACCGTATGCGCCAAAAGCTGTTTCACAACAGACGCTCAAAACATTGGGCGCCGATCTCCACTTTGTTCTTATTTCAGTTCCCTTCTTATAAGACTTTAATTAACTATTAGTCGTACAAAATTATAGCCCAGATAGAAAGATACAGCACACTTAGTTCTATAAAATGATGTTAAAAAGCGAATGTGACCTAGATTGGCATAAATGCGGTCTTTTATCGTAACACGGCAGTATTGTGCTGGTGTGAAGCAAAATTTGATGGGCGACGTACACGCAGTCTGGCCCCTACATCAGCCTTGACGAGAAGGCAGAATATCTGGGAGATGAGATAAGATAAGATAGATAAGATAAGATGTGACTTTATTATCCTGTTTCCAGGAAATTTGTTGTCACAGCATCAGTAACAGTACAACAGCAAATACAATATCTAAGACCTACAAGTCCTTAATGCACACCGCACACACGCACATTGCTCACACAACATTACCAACAAGTAAGAACACTGCTCACAGACACACACTGCAAGAACAATCCATTAGGAAAAACTAACAACAGCATACTACTACATCAAGAAACACTGCTACTTCGAATTGTGGATAGCAAAAAAGATTGTCTATATCGCTCTCTGTTTGTTTTTAAATAATAGTATTCGTCCACTTCATTGGAATCGGACTATCTGATGGAACAAAGTTTATTAATTTAGGATTACGCTGAACAGTGAGGTGCTGTATTCCCTACACACATAAAAATACCACTTCCGTTTTTCCTTCATCAGAAGTGCTGAAACTGTGAAGCTGTTATCTATGCAGGGCCGACATGAGCTACGTTTATCAAATATCATATACATAAAATGTTGACCAGCATTTAACACACCAAAATAATATGTGGCCATTGTAAACAATAAATTGCAACTGTGCCAGCAACCTGTTTTTTTTTTTAAAGGCAAACTAGAGAAACAGTGAAAAATCAACATTTCAGTAGGTACAGAGTTTTGAGATCGCTTTTTTTTTAATGTCTTGAAAACATTTCTTCTTTTTTTTTAATTTCTATTTTTATAGTCAAAATTGCCTGTTCGTAACGTTTGGGGGAAGGGGAAGGGGTATTGCCGAATTCGTTACTTTACTTATGTCACCAGAACGAAAACTGTCCCTCACCCCTGTCTCATGTGAAGTCATTTCATAATTAACAATTTGGAAAAGAAATAAGGTGTTGTCAACCTTGCCCTAATGACGGAAGTCTCAAGAGATGACAAGGCTGACGGTGAGAGCTGTGATAATGTCTGGTAAATAACGGTAAGAAGAGAAAGAATGGGGGAGGGCGGGGGGGGGGGTGTATTGTAACATCACTGCTATACGGCAATGGCCTATGTCAGACTAACTGATGATTCATTGCATTACTGAGCATGGGGGCTATCAGATAACATTATAGAAAAGGAGATGCACCAATAGGAAAATGTAATAACCCAATAGAATCATAATGGCATAAGTCACCAAAAGACAGGAAAAGAAACATTTTTTCTCAGTATCTCAAAAGTGTAGAAAATGACTTATGCCGTCAGCGCCGAACAGTGTCGATATGGTAGGCCTATGTTTACTTGTCAAAAAGAGTGACAATATGAGAGCAAACGTTGTCTGTGGGTATCTTCAGAGGAAACACAGATGGTTATGTCACTAATGTTGTTTGGCTCATCAGGATTTTATAACCTTATAGGGTGTACGTACCCTTTGACCATTGGTCATTGATGGGGGGGGGGGCAGGTGGGGAGAGAGATGAAGCAGTAAACAGATCAATAATTTACAGCCATCGGAATCAATTTTTCATTCTTTAGCGCCTATTGAGGAATCCGCCAATGGCTTAGAACTATTCATTAGAGATACGGGTTCCCGGCCATCTGTCTGTGGGAAACAATGCTAAATGAGTGCCCTGGCAGCAGTCCGAGAGGAAACAATGTAATGTCATACATGAATGAAATCAAAGGCTTCTTTGGGGTCAATGTTTTTCGAGGTTTTTCACCTGATGCGGTTGTCCTGGTCAAACCCGTTTCCCCCTGTAACTCCAGAATTGCCCGCTTAAGTGTAGTCGCTGACTCACTCCCTGCAAAACCGCGCATAGGCATAGCATTATCAGGGTCCTATGCGGCGGTTAACAGAACGTTAATCAATGTGACCGCTGGTTAGATGGGCGGTGGTTCACGACGGAATCAACATTAAACTTCTTCAAGAGAGGCGGGGAGAGGGGCAACTGACAGTCACTGGACGGGCCAGAACAAAGGCGCTAGCGAAAACAGTGGCCTAGAATTGCCAGCGTTACATAGAATATAAATTTGTATTATTCGGACGTATACCAGTTTGTATGAGCCGAACGAATGCCAATTTGTATTAGTCGGACGAATATAAGTTTGTATTATTCGGACGAATATCAAGTTGTATTAATCGTATAATTTTCCAAATTTCAGGCCTTGAGTTCTTGTGGGAACTGCAGTGATAAATGTCTGGCTATCAATGGTGATGCATGGGGCTTAGAGAGTTTAAAATTACTCCAAGCCTATTCTTGAGAGGAAAGAAATTGATTTTCTGTGCACCCTGGCAGAGGCGATGCATGATCCCGTTTCTTTTTTTTTTAACCCTCTACGAGCCTTATCCCCCGCCACCACCTCATTTTTGCTTGTCGGCGAATTCTGATTTCATCAGAAGTTGTTTTTAGGGGCACAATCAAGGGATTTATCATGATCATATAGTTGATTTATTGCGTATGTTGTAGAAAGCACCAAAAATAACTTACTTTTCTCACGCTGAGTTCTTGTGGGAACTGCAACCGAGTGGTAAACATCTGTGTATCACTGGTGATACATCATGGTGTCTAGGGGGTTAAGCATCACTCTCGCTGCATTTTTTTTTGGGGGGGGGAGGGGGGGGGTCACGAGAAGTGTTTGTAGGAACAAAAAAAAAACGAGCTAGAAACAATAGCGATAACTCATCGACTCAGGTGAAAATTCGAGCTATGTGCCGAGTGCAGCATCTCACACTGCGTGCCACGTGAACCTGGTTGACAAGAAATAGCAACTACATTTCACGAAGAGTGAAATCTGAATTCTCCTATGTTTTGAACGCCTTAATTTTTCTTCATTTATAATAATGCAGTTTTGTTATTGTAACAAATAATGCAGTTCTGTTATTGTAACAGAAGCTCCCACGCACGCTTGCCCGCCCATGCATACACACAGACACACAGACACACAGACAGACAGAGACAGACAGACAGACACACAGACACACAGACACACACACACACACACACACACACACACACACACACATACATGCATCATAAAATAAAAATAAAGAAAGAAAAGAAACGGCTCTCTACATTGAGAGAATGCTCGCCTCGAAAATTCCTGAACTGACAACTACCTCAGATTTTAATGTGTAATTTAAAGGAAAAGTCAAATAGAAGAGTCCCCTTCCCCTCCCACAAATACATACATTCTTTGCCACACTTGCAGTGCATCATTCTTACTGATCAATTTACCATGAACAATATCAGCAGAATTTGTTTTAATTTTTGGGGGTTGTTTTTGTTTTCCTAATAGGCTTCACCACTTTTACCAAAAGTTCCTGAATTCTGTGACCTTAACCTTGCTCTTAAGTGAGACAAACATTACATTTCGTACTTGTCAGTTGATATGAGTAAGTCTGAGCTTTTCTCATGGCCAGTTGTTTGCCTCACCTTCCCCACTCACCACTCTTTTTGATGGCTGACCTACATTCAACTAGCTGGGTTTTCCCCCAAATCTTATTTTCTCCTATTAAATAATATATTCACTTCAGACTCTACCTCATGCCACCCTCGCTAAGATTTTTTTTTTTTTTCTCACAAAATTAAATTCCCAACAAAAAAATTGGGAGCAATTTTAAAATCTGGGTTGGATGGGCATTCTCAAGTAATGGAGCTGTTTCTCTCACTGTATCAAGATGCATTACACTCGAGTATGCCCACAGTAGTTATTGGTGCCGTGTGTTAGGCTGGCTGTGAATTCGGACAAATAAAAATAAAACAACCGTCCTGTATTTTCCGGGATCTCGTCCTCAGCATCCTCCAGTGGAAAATGCTATTCTATGTCACAGGGGTGGCCAAACTTGCATAATTTAAGAGCCACAAACGCTAAACTTCAGATGTTTCAGAGCCACAAGATGCGAACAAAATTTACATACATGTTTTTTGTTGTTACTTACACATTTTGCTACAAACATTGTATGTAAATGTTAATAAGTACCTATAAGCAAGAATATTCACTCATGTTTACAGTTTTTTTTTTTTTTTTAAACCGTTCATTTGTACTAGCTTCAGTCATCAAAAAAGTACACATAATTACATATCAAATGTTTTTAAAATCTGGACTGATGATTTTTTTTAACTATACTGAACATATTAAATACGCTAATGAACAACGGGAACATTTAGATCTAAGAAAAACATGCCAATTTGCATTTCAGGAACAGAATTAGACTGTCAAAAATAAAACAAAAAGGGTAAAAAGTGAAAGATTTTAATGTTTATTTTATATTACTAGATGAAGTTCCCGGCATTATCCGGGATAAACCTGTGAACCCATCATTCTATCTTTCTCTCTCTTAGGTCTAGAAAGCTTCCCAAATACCACAGCTTTCATGCGCACCAGAGCACTACGCACTCATTTCTGATAGGGAAATTGCATGCACCAAATTGAACGCGTATTAATACATCATTTCCGGTGCGATGGGCTCACTACAGGGAGCCAACACAAAGATCATTGTATTTTACATTTTTACAACTTTTTATTTAAAAATCCCTAAAATTTGAATCAACACAATCGGTAAATACAAAATCGATTGGACTGGATTAGTTGACACTTAAGAAAATTAATTTTATAAATTTTGAAACTGTTATTTAGACCGTAGAGTCGAGCAAAAAAAAGGGCAAAGTTGCACCACAATGAATTACTCCCGCCACTATTTTTTTTTATAATAAGATTATTAACTGTGAGCTTTACCAACATAATTATTTCCACGAGCAGCATATTGAAGGTCAAAGAGCCGCATGTGGCTCGCAAGCCGCGGAAGGTCTTCCGCCCGTCCGCGCCAGTCAAGAAAACACAACTACCCCAGCCCCTTTTCGCCTGATTAGTCAATCTGACTACCGCCCATTGATACAAACTGACTAGATCCTCACGCCCCCAGGTCCATCTGACCATTCCATGTGTTGTGAGTTTAAATTGATAACAGTGACAATGTGTAACCCTGGGCTTTACTTAATAGCGGTAAAAATTATGGCGCGGACGGGCGGAAGACCTCCCCAAGCCGCTGCTATATAATAAGAATTAAATTATCAAACATAATTATCCACAAACGTGAATCATTTTTTTGTGTGTGACTCATCGGGGACGGGGCAATGCTGGGGATCGTTGGAATGGGGGGCGCGGGGTTGGCAGCTTAGACTGCTGGAAGGGTGCCAGATCGCAGCTCCCTGGCGAAGAAATAAGTACAGTATGCCTATAGTCATTATCGTTTTGTATAGCAGTTATTGCCCGGGCAGTGGCAAACCATTGTCTTCAGATAGTTAAATTTAAAGCTGAATAATACAAAAGCAAGCTGGGCTACGTAGATATAATGTATGGTCATTTATACAGCCCTGACCTGTCTGCGACCTTGTGCTGATGAGGAGCCGTGCAGGCGTTAATGAAGCTTGGGGGGCCTGACCTGCTCTCATGACGCCATTCCGAACCGGCATGTTGAAGGCCCAGTGGTAACACCAGAGCCATTATATGCCCGCCTAGTGCCCGCGGCAGAATGGTTCGCACCAGATGGAAGCTGTAACCTTGGCATTTGTAAGCAAGGCTATATCATCACTGAGGGCTACAGGATTCTCAAATATCTGTGTTGAATTCTAGGAGAAAAACTGCATAAATCACGCCGGGCAGCAATGTCTCCCTTTCATAATCAGAGGCGGATCTACAGTGTAACTAGTGAAGCTTCAGGGTCCCTAGTCCTGCAGGGGCCTTGAAGAAACTTTTTTTAATGAGTGAATTTTAGATGTTACCCTGTTGGTTGCGAAAGGGCCCCATTACAGTTAAGTTTAAGGAATAGTATTAAAGATGGGTTTAAAGTATTTTGACGATGTGGTAAGGGAAGGTCTCCCCCCCCCCCGTCCGCGCCACTTACCAAAATGTTAAACAATAATTATGATGAAGACCTCCCCTAACCTGCGCTTTCGTTCTTTCTTTCTTCTTTCTTTGTCCCATACAAATACTAAACCCAACCTTTTGATAAGCCCGCTCAAAAGTCCCCTCTTTAGTGTGTTTTCTTGACTGGGGCGGACGGGCGGAGGACCTCCCGTGGTAAGGACCTATGGAACTCTTTCCGGGGAGGAGCCTTCCCCTGATCGGTTAATCCTGTATGGGTGTTTTGTTGTTTGTTCTTTTGTTATTGCGGGGCTCAGCGATTAACATACAGAATGTGTCGAAATAAACCCTTCCTAGTATGGAACATTTAGGTTGTTTTCTGAAGATAACCTGATTCGGTAATCTTTTCCAAAACATAGTTGCTATGCTGACCTACCTTTTGAGCAACATCTTGCTAGCCATGATATGATACTCCTAGATCCTGACAACAGAAAGTCAATGTTCCTTTTGACAATGTATCTCTTGTCTGGTTAACTTTTAAATTTGTGACTTTCCTCCACGGCCGTCTGTCTCACATTGACCCGACCAGCAATTTCCTATCCATTCAGTCTAAACACACTGCTCGGGATTAAAATGAAAATGTCAACACAATGATCAGGCCTGTTATGCGACATAAAACGTGCTCACTTATTAGTGCTCAGAAATACCATTCACTTCTCGTTTAGTGACGAAATGAAATTCCTTACGTTTGTAAATATTTAAAAAGATAAGAAAAAAAATGTTCTTCGCTCCACACCTGGACCAGTGATTTGAGACTATAAATTTTTTCCGTATTTGCGAGCTATTTTGCGGTAAATCTCAGAAAATTCTTTGAAGTTCAGCGTAAGCCTTGGGTTTGTGTAGAGTCTGCCAAAGAGGTGACGAACGACATTGATCGTGCCCTGATAATAAACATGAAGTGGCCAGGAGGTGGATTCTTGCCACCGTTAGACCTACATTCAGATCACAGCGCTTGTTACTATTATGCTCTTTCATTCAGGCGCTGTTTTTTGTTAGAAGAGCTCTGAAAACTGAATTCTTCTACGTGGTAAAAATGTAGATCTTAATGTTATTTTCATCTACAGAAAATATACGACAGATAAAGGTGGAAACGATTTGGGGGGGGGGGGGGGTCTGGGTGAAGAATGGTGACTGTTGCTGGCAATTATCAATCAGGTTGTATTTTGCTGTATATTATTGCAAGTAAATGTATAAATTGTAGTAGGCAGCAAGGAGCAGAGGCAGTGAATGACGGTACGTTCTGTTTTTAATGTTTATTCATAGCTTGTCTGCATGATTCTTCTGTACTGTATATATTTTATCATACATGTATTTTGAACTGGCCGTCAAGGCCACATGTAAACTTGAACTCTTGAACTCTTGAACTCTGTAGCAGAGATTGTAGAACTACCACAGTAATGACAATGGCAGTCCACTGAGGCCGATGCCGTGGCTCAGTTGTTAGAACGTTTGGGTCAGTTGCGAGAAGCCTCGGGGCAGAATTAAACCCGACCTATTTCTCATGGTGTTTTTAAAAGGTAGGTCTGGTCATTCATTTGTCCGCCACCTGTTATCTGAGATAGCTTCACTGTGCTGAAACAGAACGTGAAACCCCAAGTAAACAATGAATGAACAACGAAAACAAGATAGATGAGGCTGCTGATCCACAAGCACAGCCAGTTTAGGTCAAGGCTTTGACATTGACCCACCCTCCCACACCCCGTATCATCATCGATTTCCAGCTCCAAGTCCTTATCTTGACCACCGAGAGTACTGGGTCAGTCAGACATCATATTTGATCACCTTATGATCAATAATTTATTGATTGGCCTCTGTCTCCTCCCACACATCGCACCCTCTTTGCCCCCTCCAACCCCCCCCCCCCCCGTACCACCCCCACTCCCCTCACCAAACCCTGAAACCAATTTCGACGAAGATCTCTCCACTGTTTACACGCAGTCAGCCAGCTGGACGGGCAGTTAGGCCAGTCACAATGACTGATGAGACAGATGACCAAATACGATAGTTGGAAGAAGGTGGCTGGAAGAGGGAGGAGAGGACTCAGAGGAGTGCAAGGAGAAGAGAGTGGGTGACTAGGAGAGGGAGGAGAAGTGTACAAGGAGAAGAAAGTAGGTGATTGGGTGAGGGAGGAGAGGAATGCAAGGAGAAGGAAGTGGGTGACGGCAGAGGGAGAAGAGGAGTATAAGGAGATGATGTAGGTGGTTGAGGGAGGGAAGAAAGGAGTACGAGGAGAAAGATGTAGTTGGATGAGAGACAAAGGAGAAGTGTACAAGGAGGAGGAGGTAGGTGACTGGCAGTGGAAGGAGAGGAGTGCAAACAAAGAGAAGGGTGTATGTTACTGCGAGAGGGGGAGGAAAAGAGTACAAGGAGAAGAGGGTGATTGGGAGAGGGGTGCAAGGAGAAAGATGTAGGTGGTTGAGAGAGGGAGCGCAAGGGTACAAGGAGAAAGATGTAGTTGATTGAGAGAGGGAAGAGAAGAGTACAATGAGAAGGAAGTACTCTCCACTGGGAGAGGGAGGAGAGGACTACAAGAAGATGGAAGTAGGTGACTCGGAGAGAAACAGAGGAGTGCAAAGAGAAGGAACTAGGCAATTTGTGGATGAGAGGGAGGAGTACAAGGAGAAGGATGTAGATGGTTGAGAGAGAGAGAGAGAAAGAGAGGAGTGAGTCATTGTCTTGCCCATCAGCTCCAGCCATTAAATTGCGTCATGTCCTTCGTTTTCGTTTGGACCGAGGCGTTCTCACTACGTGAGAACGCCTCGGTTTGGACCTTTTTCTCGCCTTATTGTTTGCGCGCAACATCTCTGGGGCAAATAATAGATCTAAGCCGTGTCCTAGGTCCGTTCTTAACTTAAACAGAAGAGGCGAGGAAAGGCGCTAAACTGCCTGTTGTGTCTTCCACGTTAAGAATGTGCCTGCACTTTACGGAGTATACTTTACCACATGGTTTGGTGGGAATTCGCTGACTTCAGCAAGGTGTTGGCTTGAGATCTGTCTCAACAACAACTTCTTGGTATCACCAGCACGCATGAGTGCAAAAATACGAAAACAGATCTATAAAAGTCTCGCTGGCTTTGCTTCATGATTTTTTTTTTCTAAATTCATAAAAAGAACAAAGTTAAGTTCTGGCATATTTTGTTGCTGATGTTGTTACTGCCGTTGTTGTTGGTGGTGGTGGTGGTGGTGCTGTTGCTGGTACTGATGTTGTTATTAGTCATTATGATGTTGGTATTACTGCTGCTGTCGTTTCTCTAGCTCTCCTTCTGCTTTGTTATAACGGAAAAGCGTAGTGAATACCCCCCCCCTCCCTCTCTCTCTCTCTCTCTCTCAGAGGTCTCTCCTCTCTCTCTGTCTCTGTCTCTCTCTCCTCTCTCTCTCTTTCTCTCTCTCTCTCCTCTCTCTCTTTCTCTCTCTGTGTGTCTCTCTCTCTCCTCTCTCTGTCTCTGTCTCTCTCTCTCTCTCTCTCTCTCTCTCTCTCTTTCTCTCTCTCTCTCTCTCTCTCTCTCTCTCTCTCTCTCATGAGAGCACACTTTTCATGTCAGCAATGCCTGTCTATATGCATCTGCATACCTGTTTCCTCCTGTATGAAAGTCGGGAGTCGAGATTTCATCAGTGAATACATCTCCCGAAGCTAGGATTTCTCTGGAACAATTCACATATTTTAATTATTATTATTATTTTGTTTCCATATTACCACTAATCCTCCCTCCCGCAGATCCGTATACTTTTTTTTCGTCACTGCTCTGCGATAATTGCACGTGTCAGACTTTAAACCAAAAGATAACTGGCCGTTCTTGCGTTCCCGAGCAAGCGGGCTATCAGATAATATTACAGAAGAAGAAATGCGCCATCACGAAAACGTAATAATCCAATAGAATCACGAAGGCATAAGTTACCAAATGACAGAGAAAGAAACATTTTTTTTATTCTGAACATCTCAAAAGTGTCAAAAATGATATATGCCATTAGGGTAGACGGTGACGTTTTATAATAGTTGTGGAGAGTAAAGTATGGCAGTGATTGTAGCTATTTCATATTGATCGTTAAATGTGCATTCGGAGCTTCTCAGCCAAACTCTGAAAGGATTTTTTCCCCTCACTGTCAAACAGATATTAATGGAAAAAACAGTTTAAGAAACAGTAATCAAATTTCCACATTAGATTTTACCTGTTGACATAATTAATGTCATGAGAAACACCGGCTGCCCGTGGAAAATGAAACTGAATAATCTGGTAGTCAATAATAAAATACAAAAATGTGTACTAACAACATACCTAACTTAATTACAAACCTCCAGAGTAAGGGTAGCCCCACAAAGGCCACCGAATTCGGTCACCGAGCCACTAGGCGCTTTAGGTGAAAAGAATTACACTATATAATTTCAACAACTGCACACAGAGCCCACCTAGATTCAGTCCGTTTACGTAGTGCAATTCTTCTCACCTAAAGCGCCTAGTGGCTCGGTGGCCGAATTCGGTGGCCTTTGTGTGGCTACCCTTAGAACCGAGGCACAGGATACCGAGAATCAACTCAGCACATTCCGTCCGTCGGCTTGCACGCGTATCATCGATGTCTACAATGCAACAATTCGCACCACACTCCTTCATAATTGAATGAAAAAGAGTAGTCCTTGCTGTATTTATAGTTTATACGCGTGAAATTTGTGGACATATGGAAGAAGGAGTGGTTCATCTCGGTATTCTGTGTCTCAGGTAAGAACTGTAGAATGTTTTAACCGTATAGGCGGCGCCCCCATGTCTGCTTATGGGAAAATTCTGATTTTTGGGAGAATTTGTTCACTTTGGGGCTTTTCGTGATCATTTTGTTGATCAAGTGTATATATTGTAGAAATTAATCAAACTTCTGGGAACTGCAGCCGAGTCATACATTATTGTATATCACTGGTGATACATGGAGCCTAAAGGGTTACAAGATTGTTGAACTAACGAAAATGATAGAAGCAAACACATTATTTAGTAAGCAGAAATGGGTTGACTCATAGAATGAACGTGGTATGTAAATTATACATTCAAGGGGGTACTATTGAAGATATAAATTATCATTTCTCTATTGACAGCCGAGCATTTAAAAGTGATTGATCGCTCTCCAGATGACTATCTTTTTTTTTCTTTTTGACAATTAAAAGATGATTTGTCACCCTTTAAAAAGCCTTCTTTTATTTTTTGAGGACACTTGAAATTAAATGATGATTTAGCGCTCTCTGAAATACTACCTTTTTCTGCCGTTTCTGCTTTGTTTTCAACAAAATGTCACACAACTCTTTATACGGTATCCAAAATCACTTTCAGTAAGATCACAGGACCGCGTCAGAGGAAAAATTTAACCATGTGCACTAATTTAACAGGTAATGAGAGTTATTCCTTGTTGCAAATTGATTCCTTTTACATTTCCTGCCGACGGTTATTAATCACGCTCAGCTGCTTACTCGAAACTTTTAATTTTATCAAGAAAATAATTGATTACGCTATAATATATATATATATAAATCCCCATTTCCTCTTTATTCATGCATCAGGAACAGGGAGATCGAAGTCTCAAGGGAGGAAGGGCCAGAGCTGTTTTTCTTCGTCCGACGTAAGCAACGTGTCACTAACTGCTTCGTTAGGTGTGAAATGAGACTATTATTATTCAACTATTATTATTCAACTATTATTATTCAACTATTATTATTCAACTATTATTATTCAACTATTATTATTCAACTATTATTATTCAACTATTATTATTCAACTATTATTATTCAACTATTATTATTCAACTATTATTATTCAACTATTATTATTCAACTATTATTATTCAACTATTATTATTCAACTATTATTATTCAACTATTATTATTCAACTATTATTATTCAACTATTATTATTCAACTATTATTATTCAACTATTATTATTCAACTATTATTATTCAACTATTATTATTCAACTATTATTATTCAACTATTATTATTCAACTATTATTATTCAACTATTATTATTCAACTATTATTATTCAACTATTATTATTCAACTATTATTATTCAACTATTATTATTCAACTATTATTATTCAACTATTATTATTCAACTATTATTATTCAACTATTATTATTCAACTATTATTATTCAAATCCCTTGCGTATAGATAGGAGGACCCTGTGTTGAGACTGCGACTTTCAAGTGACCCAGGGCGTTAAGAGTTGGTTAATAGCAAATCAAATTTTGCACAGGCCACTTTTATCAAATGTTTGACGCAAGATGTTAATTCATGCTGATTTCCAAGCTCGCCGAGTGATAAGACTTCATTATTTCTGCATTCTCTAACGGTGTTGCCCTCGATTTACGAGCTTTTGTGTTGAGTCTATCACCTGACATATGCATGTGATTCGGACAGGTCTGCGACTGGCATTTACAAGCCAATTCCAATGTAGCATGACTGTTGAGCACCATAAATCTCTTTGGCCTCTTTCATTCTGTTGTTGTGTTTCTCGCGCACTGAAAAATTTATTATCGTAGGGCTGATAAAACTTTCTAGCACAGACCCAGGGCCGGACTTCGATGAAGGGAGGCCCTAAGCTGGTCTAGCTGTGAGGCCCCACCCAATCCCCCATCTTCACGCCTGGAGGAAGATGGGAGTCGCGCCAATGACCTTAATAGGTGTTTAAAATTCCGCACTTCGCAATTCCCTCTCGAGAGGATACAAGCTAAGAAATTACAAAAGATGTATTCAGAAACTACAGTGCATTGTAACATCATAATGTAAGGTTACGCGTGTCACAAAATATTATCGATGGTGTCGGGCGCAAACCAGCCAAGACAAGATAAGCAAATTTTACAGGAGGAACAAAAAATTGCGGATAACACAAAAGGAAAATATATACAAACTAGATGAGCTACCGGGCATTGCCCAGAATAAACAATCATGTGAACCCCCCCCCCCTCTCTCTCTCTCTCTCTCTAGTATAATAAAAGTAATAAACTACAGTCTTGCTTCAGAACTCATGCGCACCACAACATTACGCACCAAACTGAACGCTTGATACGGTTACTATATATTATGAAACAAACATGCAAAAATACAGATCGTTACATAGCAATAAACATTGTTATTTTTTAAAAATACATGCTTGAAGTAAACAACTTTTAATTATAGCCATCATCTTCCTTATCTCAATTGCCACCTTCCTGCCAAATTTAAGGCCTGAAGAGTGTATAGTTTGGTCAGTTAGTCATGCCAAAGGTTGCAAGTTACTGAAATATATAATAGATATAGATCTACTTAGCTGGTTTGATCACATGTCTATTTTGAATGTTTCCCCTACTATAAAAAGACATACGAAATGTTCGGACTTAGCCGGTTTGCGCCTGACACCGTCGTTATGCAGATTGGACCGAGGCGGCGAGGTCCCCCCCCCCCCCCCCCCGCCCAGATAGAATCTCTTTGCCCTAGGCTTCGGCCTACATAGCCTTATGCTAAATCTGGCGCTGCGTAGACCCATAAATTTCTGCATTCGTTCACGACAACGACGGTGAAGAAAAATTCCAAGAAAATACACGGATTTTCTGCGTATGAGATAAAATATGACACAAGGGCTTTGGTGGGTTTTTTTTTTCGTTTGGTTTTTGTTTGGTTTTGTTTTTCATGCCTGTGAATGGACAATTTGTTAAGCTGGTGGAAAAGAAAGGTTGAACAGAGGAAGACAACTGCAGCTATAGCGGGGAATCACTCTTTGGTGGATGGATGGATGGACGGAGGAAATGGGACAGTGGAATGAAAGTCTACCTATCTATCTATCTATCTATCTATCTGTTTGCCTGTCTGTCTATCTATCTATCGGTCTGTCTGAGTATCTGTCTATCCTGTGGGTACTTCGACTGTCTACGCTTTTTTTTTTTCCATCGTAAAAGTAATCTATGACAGCCACCACACTTCTCCGACAGTGCAGTCATTAACTTCAGGTCATCTTGACAGAATACTGTGCTAACACACGAAACAGCTGCATCTGCCGTTCACTAAAAACACTTCTGAGCATTTGCACAGCACACTGCTTCATTGCTCATTAATACTAGCCAGCTTACAAAGCGACAGCCTACACTCTCAGAGCTGCTTGGGGCGCCAAACTAAAGAAATAAGAGGCGTCATGGCATGCCGACCTAGTCACAATCGAACAATGATGACGTAATCCCTCACTGTGAGGATTCAAAACATCTAGTCCTGGTTCCCTGGGGCGGCATGGGAGGGGGGGGGGATGCCGTGGAGGGGGTCTCTCTCCTGGATCCCAACTTCCACCTCAGACTGCATTATTTTGTTTCTCCCCGGTGATGAGGCAATCGGATCGTGGCTATGGCAGGAACCAGTTGAGGCAGATAAACACGCATGCTCTCGGGATATCGATTGAAAAAGATCCGTGGCTGAAAGTGTTCGCCCTCCCACGGAGTGTGAGAGTGAGTGACAGAAAATATGATATAATGATAGGAGAAAGAGAAAGTGGTGGAGGAGGAGGGGGTTCTAGAAGCTGCAGAGAAGCAAGCAGAGGTAATGAAAGAGAGAAAGAGAGGTAGGGGAGAAATATGGGGGCAAAACAGAAGAGAACGAGCGATAGAGAGAGAAAGAGGAGGCGAGTGAGATAAAAGGAGAGAAGGAGAGAGGGAGGGAAAGAAAGAGAGAAACAAGCAGCTGACTCATCCATGTTAATCATCTGAATTCATTCATTCCTTTCTAGACATTCTGTTCAAACTGTTCAAATTTTAATCGTTTTCAAACAACAAAGAGTTCGATCCAGCTGAATGCCAGGCATCATTTGAGATGGATAAGGCTAGAAATTTAGCTCGAAATTATAGTGCCCAGCTTATGTCAGTGGTATTAGGCATGTGTCTGTTGAAGTACCAAGTGGTAAAGCCATAATTATTATATTATATATATTCAAAGATCAACTACAGTAGCATGTATGCGAATTTCACACATTGCGAATGATTTCCGTTTTGCTTTAAAAAATAATAATAATCAAAATTCACTTCCTGTGTCCGTTCGCATTTCGTCGCGCAATTTCGATATTGTTTGTTGTATGTCAAATTCCATATTGGGGGAAACACTTTTGCCTTTCTGAGAAAATGAAGCTTGGAAGTTTGAAGGGATGTGTGTGTCGTGAACATGCAGCATTCACAGCAAGCGTATATAAGCAACACCAACATTTGGCCGAAACAGCAAAGAAACAAGTGGTAATGCTTAATCACTACTACTGTATTTATTGAACTACTCTGGATAAATGTGAGAAGGTTAATAATCCTCGAAAGGTAATCTACAGTACTAATAAACAAGCCACTGAAAAACAAGTTTACTCAAGAACAGTCAAGACGAAGACTGGTTTCTCAAGCAGAGAAACCAACATAAATATGGTGAGAAAGGAAGTGGGTGTGGAGGTACCAGGACAGAGATGGTACTTGTTTAATATTGGGAGCAGGGGACAAGGAGGAAGGGCTGGGCAAAGGGGGGTTATCAGATATTCTGGAGTCGATGCTATTAAGACTGTCTCCATTGTTTCCATCTCCCAGACCCACCTTTGACAGGAAGCAATAGCATTCCTCCGTCGACCACCCACAGTTCATTACAGTGTGCAATCAAGGTTTTGTTCAATACACTTCAAAATCGAAACTTGCAGAAAAATGCCCACGCAAAATACACCATATGATACCTACACATAATAAAAATAATTGGGAGTGGGAGAACCACTTTCATGACAAAACCTCAACCTCAAAATCAGCAAAATGTCTCATACAACAATAATTATGGCAAATGTCCCTCGATTTGCAAACATACATGTATTCATCTTAATTCAGCTGTTCGTTAAACTGCTTTTATAAATCGCCACGCATCACGTGAATGAAGAAGTGTGGCAGAAGTTGTCGACGTTGGGTCAGGAACAGGTCACGGGCAAATGATTTATAGCTGTTTGGCAACAAATCACTAGAGCGAACTGATCGTCTGATCTGTACACCTGAATGAAACACTATTAGTAATGAACGGTCAGCGATCGCCCTACAAAAAGTCATGGAGCGAGAGTGACCATTAACGAATTAATGGCTGACTTAATGTAGCTGTCCATGCGCTTTTATGACTCCTGGATTATTCAGTGTTTGGACGATTGTGGCCGAGCTCAGCCGCCACGGACGAAACGGTACGAAAACAGTTTATTAACCCTATCCCTAATCGCGATCTTGCTTCTTGTTTATTCAAACTCCCCTTTTTGCACTACTGAGAAATCTGTCGTTAAACCTGTGGCTTTAGTAAAAGTATTATGAAAAGGAAATAGAAATACATCGGAACTGCTAAACAGTTTGATAAGCGCCACGACACATTTTAAACAAGTGTCAGAAGTGTGTATTTGTTATAATACCTTTTCTGCATACAAAAACATCTCCAGTTTTTCAGAAAATGGAGAAACGTGCACACAAAATAAGAACCCAGGTCGCGATATCTAATAGCGGTAAGAAACTCCTTAGGTGGAGCGAGGCAGATGGCGATCTTCAGAGGAAGAGTGGATTCTTTCAATAGATGTTTCGGCCTTTAACTTCCTGACATCTTCTAGAATCCCGGCCACACCGAGTTCATGGGCCTCTCCATTGGTGAAACATCTGACCATGGCTGGTAAAAGTTGGACAGCTTATATGTTTCGCAAAGTAAAATTCTTTGTTTTCCAGAAAGAAAGAGGCCGTTAACATAAGGGATTCGCGCTGAGAGAACCCCCCCCCCCCCCCAAAAGAAACAACTAATGAAGAGACTGTGCAATTAGTAATTCTTCACATGAGAACAAGTCTCCAAAATATGACAGAAGCATGAAACTTGGCACAAGTTTGTCCATATGAGGTTTTTTCATAGGAGGATGATTCATTATAACGCAGAAACCACTTTATCAAATGTGTTAAAATAACAAACAAACCCATTTCTGTTCCTCAAATCCATCTAAGCATGCTGTTGAAGATGTTGGTGTTTTTTTTTTCTTCCTGGTCTGTCGCAATCTGAAATCATGCACTGTTGAGTCATTCTACTCCTTTGCACTGTCACTAGGGATTGTCATAGTCTGAGGGCCTTGAACACCATTGAAAGTTTGGTTAGTACTCTAGGCCCATTGCGGATGACGTCACAGAATGTTTTTGTTTTGTTCTTCCGACACCCAAGATGGCCGGTGGATCAACTGATGAGTGTAACTTCGAAATATATTATTATGTCTAAGCGGTTAAAATGCCTGCTGGTTGCATTGCGGTTGACTGTTATGACGGGGGTGGAAAGGATGGATCCAAGCTGGTCAGATTCCCTACCATCTGTGTAAACAGGGGTAAGGAAATGAAAGAATTGACCGAACATCTGCCATGCGCATCTATACATGTGCCATTGTTTACTGTACTGAACTATTTTGAGCTCGCCGCCGGTTGGTTCGCGACGCCTTAAGTGCTCGCAGTGCAAATCAGCTAACGAATTAAAACCAATGCTACAATCGCCATGGTGATGCGTCGGTCCTTACATCAAAGATGGCCGATATGTGAAATGGGCCTATTTAGACTGGTTTGAAAAACCTAACATTTTTAACTGCTTCTCCCTGTTTCTTCTCTGATCCTTTTACTCTGAATTGATCGCCCTGTGTTATGTTGAAGATGGGGATATTTTAGAAAGTTTTAACACTGAACGGAAGGACAAAATGAAGAAGCCACCTTGCACTACCGGAAACGCAGTCAGTAAAACTAGAACCGAAACTGCAAGTTCCCACCATTCTGTCTACATAAGACATAGCCGAATCATCTATATCTATTATATATTTCAGTAACTTGCAACCTTTGGCATGACTAACTGACCAAACTATACACTCTTCAGGCCTTAAATTTGGCAGGAAGGTGGCAATTGAGATAAGGAAGATGATGGCTATAATTAAAAGTTGTTTACTTCAAGCATGTATTTTTTTTTAAATAAAAATTTTTATGCCTATGTAACATCTGTAGTTTTGCATGTTTGTTTCGGTAATATATAGTACTGTGCATGTCATAAAAAGTAACCATATCAAGCGTTCAGTTTGGTGCGTAGTGTTCTGGTGTGCATGAGTTCTGAAGCAAGATTGTAGTTTATTACTTTTATTATATGACAGAGAGAGAGGGGGGGTGTGAGGGTAGAGCACATGATTGTTTATTCCGGGGCAATGCCCGGTAGGTCATCTAGTATATAATAATTGGGTAAAATTGGACGGTTGTGCTCTATAGCTGAAAAAACTACTGAACGTAGAGCCATGAAAAATTACTGAAAGTAGTTCAAAGACTGAGCAAGGTTTGTATCAATTCATTTTAATGATGCAACAACCTCAAAAATTTAGAAAAATAGAAAACAAAATGGGCCGTTCGAGGTTTTCCGATTCGTCATTTTTACAGCTCAGACAGGGCCGAGTGTAGTAAGATATTTTGGTAACTCGAAACTTTGGTCACCTAAGGCTCAGGAACCCCATCACACTCAGGCTTCAAACTTTGCACAACAGCATATTATCAATGCGAAATTAACATGGGCTATATTAGAAATTATGAAATATTCAGGCTTCTGCGTTTCATTTTTCATTGTTTCGGCATCATTTAGATCTATTTCGAGTTATGGTTCGCCATTTTAAGGTTTCGTTATCACTTCCTGCCATGTGTTCACTATCAAACACTAACCAGTGCGCAAATCATGCTATTGTACGGGACGCGCAGGGTGTCAACTCACAAAGGTAGAGCAGTAAGACTTAATTAAAAACAAACAAACAAAAATAAAGTAAACAAATAGGAACAGGCAAGATGAAGCAGGTCCATAAAAACCACCCAGAACTGAAACTAATATTCAAACCGAAATATCCCAGGCAGGGCCGGGGACCTCAGCTAGTAATAAATAAAAACCTGCACTTTCCACAAAGTCAATGAAAGATGATTTTGTTTTTTCGGTGTGTCTGTGTGACTGGGGGGAGGGAGTGGGCGGAGGAAGAGGGGAGAGAGGAGGAGAAAAAAAAAAAAAAAACAACCAAGAAAAAGTATTTGTGCAGGGATAGCTCACTGCGATATTTTTCTAGCACCTAAACTGCCACCTCCGCCCTACTCCATTTCTGGTCTTGATACTAACTAAACGTTTTTTTTGTGTTTTTTTTTTTTTGTTGGTAAAGTCGTTACTCATGACGTTCTAAGCCAACATGAATTGTTCAGGTAACAGGAACTGCAAGAATTCAAATTGTTTTATAATCGGATTTCCCGAGAGAAGCCATGCTGTAATGTCAGCTGAGAATATTCAAAGTCAGATCAATCAAATATACAGTAAAGAAAAGAAACGTAGTCACTTGTTGATTTTCCCAGGAGTTTAGACAAAAACTCGTACACGGAGACGGCGGGAGGGCGCAGCAGCTTCTTTCTGAATGCGCGTAAAATGGCAGGAAAACCAATGCTGCACGTTTTTGATTCAGCTTGCTCTCCGCTCGTGAACATTGGGCTGGAGGTAAGAACTGAGGGGACACACCAGTCTTTTAATCTCAGAACAATGGAGACTTTGCAACTATTGTTTTTGTTTTGGGTGAAAAGAAGACGCCATACAAGACGTTACTGGACTCACAGTATATTTCAACGAAGAGAGGAATTCGGTGAATATCATCATCTTCTGTGATGTCCACTCGATTTGAATAATTGTCATCACTTTTGTCATAAAGAGGTTGTCTTTTTTTAACCGCAGCAATAAGAGCTTCGTTTTGTGAAACGGAATCCATTGTAACTGAAGGCGTAGCTATCTAGATCGTGTGTAGTAATGAAATTGCTGGAAGGAAACTGGAAGAAATTTTAATTGCGAGATAAAACCTTCGTGATCGGTTCAGCAACTGGGAGAAGGGACACGAAAGGGAAACTGACGCACTCAGTCTGCGATGATGAAATATTAAGACGCTTCCGGTGATTCGGCAACTGGGACTAAAGGTCAAGCTGAGGACAAGCGGGAACGGAGAGGAAATCGGATCCACTCAGTTTACACTGTTAGTCAAGACTGTATCAGCTGATAGGACATGACGCAGCAAATGAAAATTGTAGTGGGCGAGAGAATAGGAGGCCAGCAGTGAATTGTTTATGTCTTGCTTGGTTGCCTGCTAGACACGGCTCAGATGATCACAATGCAGATGTGTGTATCTTAAGTGAGTTACGGACGTCAATAATCTTAAAATTTACATCATATGGGTATTTTTGTGTGTGTATTTGTTTGTTTTTATTTTGTATGAACAATCATCAATGAACGGAAAGGACATTAACATGAATTTTTACTCATACAAAAATTGTGAACAATGGAATAGGGCAGAAGAACAAGTACAGAAATGTAGGTATTTTATCCATTCTTAAAAAAGCGGATGGAGGTGTCGTTTCTCGGATAACAGAAAAGGCAAACACGTCTCATCGTTGGAAAAGACACAGGTAAAACATAATACTTAGTTTGCTTTGACAGGTCCATCTTTAAAGAATGGAATGGTACTTAGAAGTCAAGACACACCTGATGTATTTATAGATGTTAGTTCCTGTCTCAAGCGGACTCCTTGGTTGATTCACAAACTGCCTGAGTTGACTGATGTAATTAATAAAAGCGGAAGAATTATCCCACCGCGTGAAAGAGTTAGTTTTTACAATGGCACTTTTCATATACAAACAGATGCACGAAATGCCCTGCACATGATTTCAGCCACTTCCTTAGTCATAACAAAACCAGAACTGGAGCTAAATCTGAAGAAAAAAAAAGTCGGGGCTGGAGGAGGGGGGGGGGGGGAGATGGTGAACGGACGTCACAACAAACTAACTAGTTACATGTTCATTCTAGAATGATTCAGCTATTGACCCCCCCCCCCTCCCCCCTCCCCCTGCCCCCTCCCAAACTCCTCATTAGAGTACTCCGGCAAGCATGATGACGAGAAAGCAGAAAGCCATTCATTGGAAACCAGAGGCACCAAATTATACACATGAGTACAGACTGGATTATCTTGTGTTATTGTGGCCGTCGTCACGAGTGTTGTGTACATCTGGTTCTATCGCCGTCTGTGTGTGGTTAGCTTTGTTGTTGTTTGTGGCCATTAGACAATGGCGTAGTTTACATTGCCAGCACAAACATCAATATCGCCATTGCCTGAGACTATAATGAAATCAAGTTGGCGACACGTAATTACTGTAAAACAATCTATCTATCTATCTATCTGTCTATCTGTCTGTCTGTCTGTCTGTCTGTCTGTCTGTCGGTCGGTCGGTCGGTCGGTCGGTCGGTCGGTCGGTCGGTCGGTCGGTCGGTCGGTCGGTCGGTCTGTCTATCTATCTATCTATCTATCTATCTATCTATCTATCTATCTATCTATCTATCTATCTATCTATCTCTCTCTCTCTCTCTCTCTCACTCTATCTATCTATCTATCTATCTATCTATCCATCTATCTATCTATCCTGCCTATTTCCTGCTAATGGGACCATCTGTTTATAATATTATGTCATAGATCTAAGCCTTCCTTTCCCTGGCTCTGGTGTCTTGGTAATTCTGGCAAACACCAGAATACTTATGTGTAAGTTTATGTTTATACATGTATTAAGTGTGATGGTAATTTAATTGAACAGTTGTGCAACCTTGCTACCACTTTAAAAGCAAAACAACAACAACAAAAGGCCAGAGTTAAGTTAGAGTTACAAAGTAAATGACTCCTTTCGAAGTTTAGGATGATAGCTGGACAATGAACACAGTTCAGTATTTATATATAGATTCAAATTTGTAAAATACACCTTTCTGCACAATCGCTGCAAGATGGCGGAAGCAGAGCCCGTGAACAAGAAACAGTGCAGCTGTCCCTCTTACACCAACACAACTTCACAAATAAAGCTGTGTTTCTATGTGTACATAAACTGAAACGTCAAAAGTCCGTCAAGAAGTAGAGGTGTTTCCATGCGTACGGAAAATGTATATCTAATTTCATACTGTTCCTGCGTGTGATACACCGTCTTCCTGTGATTTCTAGTCATAGCAAGACCCCATGTTGATGGTGAAACTCTTGTCCGCAGTGATTTACATCTTTCATGTGGAACATTTATTGAATACAGTTGTGCGAACTAATCAAGGAAAGAGTAAACCCAAGAAAGAGTTAAACATGCACCAGTGCGCTTCTTCTGCCGCCACGCTTCATGTGCAGACACTGTGACACACCCATGACAACAGCACATATTATACACAACTGCACAGCGAACAAGACCGAAATACAAACACCACAATTAGACTACACCAAAGACAACATTCCGTACACCATACAAGACATACTTAACTTAGAAGACAGCAAACATCTGACTTACAGCCAGGAGACAATTAGTGAACAAGATCAACATATAATGTGACATGCACAACCCTCTAGAAATTACCCCTGACCCCGTCCTGGATACAATAATCATCACAAACAAAATAAACAAGCGTCTCCTTGACGTATGTCACAAGATTTCAACCGATACTATTTTCACAACGCTACACTTCTGTCACTATTTCTAAACAGCAAGGCATCTGTACAGCACCATCTATAACTCTTGACGGAGTTTATTCTAAACACTCCACCCCTCTCTGTGACTGCACGCCTTACACTGCAGGGCACTTCTTCTACAACGTCTTTTCCGCAAAGGAAATTGTACCGGGACTCACGATCTTATTTTAACACCACCAATTTTAATTGCAGGGCTCCTCTACAGCTTTCCACTTTAAAATCTATACGACACCATTATCAGTCTACTCCTACAGGCTGAATTGGTCTTTTAGAGTCACCCTCTTGATACAAAGAGCACTCCTTTATGTTTCCAGCACACTCTACTTTCCCTGTCTCATTGACAGAGTTCCTACACAGCCTAGCCCATTCCATACAATCTTCACATTAAACTTTCTTTGCAGAATGCATGTATGAAATTTCTCTACAGCCTCCTTCTTCATATAAATGGATCCCACTTTTACATTGATCTGTCTCTAGCCTCTCTACTAAGTGTTTAAAACGGAATCCTTTCTTGCAGTCCCATACTCTCTATCCCGATGCTTTCCTACCCTAAAACTAAAAGGGATATCATACTAAGGCGGGTCAGACACAGTCAGATGCTGCCAGCAAAATATGCACCAAAGAAATGGTGGCAGAGGCTGACTGTGTCTGACCAGGCTTGGTAGGATAGGATCTCCCTGGGTGGACTGAGAAAGTGTAGAAAAATCTGATGTGCACGTCTTGACTGCCAACAGCTGACTCACACTGAGAGAAATGGGCTACATCACAGATGGTACGTATAAAATAGCCTCATTTCTTTTTTCATTTTGTGCAGAAAGGGTTGTAAAACTAACGAAGAGTTTTCTAGCAAGGGACCTTTCACATTATTATGTCATCACGGGGGGGGGGGGGGGGTCTCTTGAATGATGACAAGTGATGACTGGGGGGGGGGGGTGTTCAAAGATGATGTCATCAATGTGGTGTGGTAAAATTGAAAAAGAAGAACAAATGTATAGATCAAATTCATATTTTTATTATAATACCTGCCAATAAAATGACTAATTAATTAATCAACCAATAACTTGAATGACTACTATTACTACTCAATATTTGTTAAACGGCTAAATCTACCACAGAGTCAACACTGCATCATGTCTGATTTGGTTCTATATTTTTCACATCTGTTTCAATGTTTATCTTCCTGTTTGTTCAGCCTTATTTTTCAAATCAAGGGAAATGAGAATCTTCAGTTACCTACTTTTTTGTCCACCCGTCTGTAAAACCGGTACCTGACATATAGGTAGTGGAAAGATCTTGTCAGTTTGCTAACAGGCAGCTTCTCTGTATGCTCTTTGTGAGTTGAGACGGTATTAAATGGTTGAATCAGCCTGCCAGGGACACCTTGTAAAGCGCTCAGAGCATTAGTGGGTATTAAGCGCTATATATATAAAAGTTCTTATTGATTTGATTTTATTTATAATCTGTTAGTTTGAATTAAAATAAATAGCAAACAGCACTATACGGGTATTTTTAGTCGTTATTTGTCAAGTTTTGATTACGTCATCAAACGGGGTTTGGTGGGGGGGGGGGATAGCCATTTGATGACATGTGATGATAAGGGGGAGGGAGGGAGGGGGGTCAAAATTAGACAATTTTTGATGACATAATATGTGAACGTTCCCCAAGGTAGGCCTCCTTTTGAATGCGGGCTGCTGCTGAAATAAGTGCACTGATGGGTGCGGTTTACCCATTTTATTTTGTTAATGTATTTTTAATTATTTATTCATCTTATTTATTTGATTAATTTATTTATTAAGGCACCCGGTACATACATATCAGTAATCCTTATTATGACAGAATACGTGCCGGTGCTGACATGTACAGATACAATATATACAAATACATCATATTATTACATACGCACGCACACACTCACACACACACACATATATAATACACGCTCGCATACATATCTAAGATAATAATTTCACATATAAACTAATAATATAATCGTTTCAACAGCCAGCCAGATGGTTGAAATGTCATCATTCTGTGTCCATAATCTGTGCCATGGGTATTTGTTGTTAAGAAAAAAAAAACAACTTCAGAATAGGCAACGACTCCAGCATTAGCTGTTTAGCCGCTGATCAAGATTAGAAAATATATTATTATTTAGACAGCAGTGGTTGCTATTGAACGAAGACAGCGTTTAGATAACATTTTTATACTAAAAAAAATTGCAAGCATAACACGTAAATGTAAAGAAATACCACTCAGACAGAATGAAAATGTTATTTGCAGCGTGCTGTGTTCAGCTAGTGTATTCATTCCAATGCCATCATTTGCATTTGAATGATTCACGGGTAATAGGGAAATATTTCAAAGCAGATAATTATGAAAATGGGCAACAACAACCCCCCCAAAAAAAGCTTTGGATATAATTAAATGCCAATGTTGGCTAAAATTATGCCCTACACAGTATTTCCCATACCGTCTAATATCGAGGGCGAGACCCGGTATCAAGAGTGTCCTAGTATTGGTACTGATTTGAGTATTGCTCTATTGTCACATCCATCTTGGATTTGCCGCCATATTATGTTGTTTTTTCTTTTTCGTGGCCAACACAATATTCTCCACTGCAGTCTATACAACCTATTTTTACCTTATATTTACCAGAACGTGTCCCGGGTGCAGTAACACACCCCCCTCCCCCCTCCCCCCCCCCCCCCCCCCGTTTTCTCGACCTTAGTTCTTGTTTGTTTTATCTCCATTTTCTGAGAAACTGGAGATCTTTTGGTATAGAAGAGATATGACAAATCCAGACTTTGATACTTGTTTAAAATGAGTTATGGCACTTATCGAGTTGTTTCATCGTTCCGATTTATTCTAACTCCTTATCATAATACTAAAGCCACAAATGTGTTACAACGTCGAATTTCTCAGCTCGCAAAAGATGGGAGTTGCAACAAACAAGGACCAAGTCGACCAGGGCCGAGGCTTCCTCATAATCAAATATTCAATGAGTACCCTTCGAATATTAATTCTAGAATTACTACGCTTTTCAGATCGAGCCCAACTCCAAGTCCATTTAGTCAGTTCAGCATTCTATTCTACCTTGCTATTTTGGGTTTGTTGTTATAGTCTAACACCCCTCACCGAAAAGCGTCTTTGTAGGGACTTACAGTTACACCATATGAACTGGTCCAAAATCAGTGATTAACAAAGACGAAGAAAACTTGACTACACCCAGAAGCTAGCTTGAGCATAGCCTGTTTTCGTCAAAGCGGCGCGGCAGACAGGAAAATAGTGGGGGTAAAAAATAGGTTTATAATCAAGGTTTCACCTGATTTTACGTACTTACGCAGGTTTTTCCCCGGTCGTTTTCATCCCAATCGAAAGGTAAAGAGCAGAGTGAAAGAGTTTGTGTGGATCTTTTTTTTTCTGTTTGAGGTAATCTAAGAATAATTTACTCAACGCACAGCAAGAGCTATCAAAGAATAATAACTATTATAGTCTAGATCTAGATATAACTGTGATCAAAATCAGTCGAACGTATTAAGAACATCAATTCACTTGATAGGTCGCTTGAACCTAAACCACAACGGCAGATAGCCACTTCTCCGAAATCGCTACACATTGTTGTCACAGAGAAGCCAGTTAAGCACTTTCTACCATTTAATGTTAATGGGTCCTTTCCGAGAAACTTTATGAGATGGTAGAATAACAAAATCTCTGGCTATGAATATGACAATGAAAACGTGCTGTTCAAATTATATTTTAAAAAATGGGTGAAAAATATGCGTTTATAAGTCTGTTAGTGTGAATGAATAGTTTTTCAGATTAGTTTGCCTTGTAAATTGCTGCATTCCTGTCCTGTTGACAAGAATAGTCCGCTCTTAAGATTTTTGCAGTGCCCAGCAACGGTTTCATTGTTTTAGTCGCTGCATTTATGATTATGTGAATATGATGTAGCGATACGTCCTATTATGAGGATCTTACTAGCTTAAACTCTGATTACCCTCTGCAGAGGGCCACGCTTCGCTCCTGAAGTCGACCTAATATAGAACTACCAATCCCTACTATACAATATCGAACATTATCATAACACTACAATGCACAACAAGTGTAATACCGCAGAATCGGTTTGTTTGTCCTTGACAGAATTCTGTCTTACAGGACCAAAAGAAATGCCGTTATGGTTAATGGGGTGACTGGAACACTTTTAGAAGCCAGCTAAGAAATAAGATATATGGCATTATAGCTTTTTTGAGATCAAAGTTAGTGTGATTGCTACACTGAGCCAGTATAGACCATACCCCATCGTAATATTATACGAGAGAGAAAGCGAGAGAGGGGGAAAGAGTGAGAGTAAACGTTTTTTTTCTACCCCAACCCCCTTCCGACCGGCGCAGTAGTCCGGAGGTTTACCCCCTTCCGACCGGCGCAGTAGTCCGGAGGTTTACCCCCTTCCGACCGGCGCAGTAGTCCGGAGGTTTGGGCACTGTCTTGAACTGGTTGCGAGAAATTTCAGGTTCGAATACCGTTTGGCGCAGGGCCAAACCAATCTAATTTCCCACGTCACCAATTTGGCGGGGGGATCAAGTTCTGATACAACTATAACCAGTTGAAAGGACATTTCCCACCCCACCCCACCCCCTCCACCAACGTGCACCTCACCACACACCATTTCCCTCCCCCTTCTCCTTTTCAACTTCCGATTAATATACATCAAACTAAAACGCCGTGTGCTTTGACTGTGGAATGCTGGGTGGAAACTGGCCAACCGTTTCGTGGTCTGTCGGCTTTCAATGCAACAACAACTTCTGTTCCACACAATGAATGCCTTCTATTCATTTCGAATTGAAATAGCCACCCCCAAAACCACTAGCGACAATACAGTTACATGTATTTCACCATGCTTTCTGTGGATTGACAGTTTATAGTAGTTTGTACCGGAATTTGGACGAGAAGATAACAGTGGAAAAATTTAGACTTGGGAAATTCCAAATCTTTCTGAAGTAACACACGGGCTGTGAAATACAGCGTGAAAAACGCAATCTTTTTTTTAAATTATTATTATTTTGTGTTCTGTCTGTTGATTGCTATGGTTATTCTAGTAATCTTGTCAGTCGAGAGGTGGTGATTTTTGTTGCTGCTGCTGTTGTTATTGCGATCGTCGTTGTCGTCTTCCCCACTGTTCTTGTTGATCTGGTCTGTTAGTAGTTACTGCTGTTGCGGAATTTCGATTTGGGGAAGGTTAAGTACAGTAACTCATAAAGGCTTGGCACGAAACAACAGTCCACAGTAGTCAATGCATGATAGGGTGAGAGGCGTAGGGTGGAAATGGGGTGTAGAAAGAAATGTAGAGGAATGTCAAGTTGCACAGTGAAGAAGACAATTGCTGGCACTTTAGTACGGTGTTGGTGGACATTTTTTCGTCCAGTTTATTATATTCATAAATTTGAAGGCTTAAAATGTCAACTTCTAGGCACACGACAGACTGGTTCTATGTCGAATTTTGAAGCTCAAGTTGTGCTGCATCAACTGTAGAAGTTTTGTGCTTTCCTTATTAATTTGCACAATTCAGGGTTTTTGTACTTCCAATTCCCTCTTCTAGAAGAGAGGATGACCCGACAAGTTGATTGCCAATGATTGCTTACTGTGGTGTCTAAGAAAGGCGGCTTTCTTTTGGCATCCTAAAACAAACTGATTTTGGATCAGAGGAGTTACTACATCGAGCTTATAAATTGACGGCTTTTGGAATACAATTTGAAAAAGTTGTGTGAGGTCTTTATGAAAAACACTGACAAGGAAACGAATCACTTTAACTTCAACATTCAAGCGTGTTATTGAAGTTACACTGTCTTTGTACACAGTAACCCACGTGAACACTGGAACTTGACGGATCTTAAGGTTCTCTAATGTCAGTTCTAATAAAGTAATATTCCATCCTCCTGCTCTTTTCCAGATGCCAACGTTATCCCAGGAGCGGTTGAAACAGTCATTCCAAATAACACTCCACTGAAGCAATCAGTCAAGAGGAAGTGGTAAAGAGAGCGAGAGAAGAGAGGATTTTAAAAGAGAGAGAATAAGAGAGAGGAGGGAAAGGAAGAGAGAGAGAGAGAGAGAGAGAAATTTGTAAGTTGTTGACCCATGCAATTTTTGTTTTGGTTTGTTTTGTTTTCCAATGAACGTCATTGAATTTCTTACCTGGAAGGTTCAATGGCGTGTAGGTAGCAGGTCAAAGATGCTTGGTATAGACCTGTCTGTTTGCTAGGTCATTCATTTGGTATGATTAGACACGTGATTTGTTTCTAAGGAAATCTATATATATCCCTACCATTAATTTCAATTTCCTAACTTTACCACGTTAATGGGTGACGCGTTTTAATGTGCGAGGTAGCAATAGAGGAGAGGGGCGGATAAAACGGTGAAGTAGTCTACTTTGTAATCTGAGCACTACAACATTTCTGAAACTGATTTTTTTTTTCTTTTGTTGATTCGTACGAAAAAAAAAAAGTTATCAAAATTGGTGCCCTGTCGACTCCAACTTGGTATTAATAATTATTGTATAGTTGACCTGTTTTGATAAACTTCAGTCCCACAGTTTCGAAGTCGTAGGGATTGGGTGAATGCAAACATTGGAAAAGAGAGCAGTAATTGAACAATAACGTTAAGGGCTGTTCTCATGTGTACGGAAACGGAAACGACTACGACGTGCGGAAACGACAAAAAAAATCCATCAAGTAGTAAAACAGAGCGGGTATTCTCATGTGTGCGGAAACGGAAACGACTACGACGTGCGGAAACGACTAAAAAATTTTGTTCGCACTGGGTAGCGATTTTTAGCCGTTGCCGCACTGCCGCAGGCCGGAACTTACGTCATCCCCCCCCCCTCTTTTTTTTCCCCGCGCTTTTTTTGTATGAACTGAAACCTGGCTCTGTGGGTAAAAAAGTGTGGCAGAAACCTTCGTATTGCAAAGATGCCAAGACCGTGGCAAATATCAAACAGTGATGGAAAAGCTCATTGAGCTTGTTAGACAAAACAAGACACTTTTTGACATGAGGAGGCCAGACCACAAGGACTCCCAGTTACACAATTAATATATTTGGGAAAGTACAGCAAAGGCGATGGAGAGAAATGATATGACTGTTGAGTTTGTGCTTTATCCTTTGACTTCACGATTGTACTAAAGTGTGTTCTGTTTCGTAAAGCTGTAAAGAAACTGCTGCTACGTGAGCACAATGATTACCAGCTAAACTGATATCTTAATGTACGTAGTAATCATCATCAGCGGGTCACCTCACAAACGGCTGTTTTAACACCAACCCCGTATGTATTAATATTTGGCTTAATGTATGTCTATGTAGGATTGATTTTATCCATTTCTCACTTCCCCCACATTCACTCCGTAACCATGTACACCTTTTACAATCTTGACTTCAAAGGCACACAGATCCCTAACGCATACCGCACACACGCACATTGATCACATAAAGAACATTACTCCCACACACTGTCAGAACAATGGATTTGGAAAACGCACAATAGAAAATGTGTATCAAATTAGGAAACATTACTGCTTCGAATGCTGGATGGCAAAAGAAGATCGCCTGTAAAGCTTTCTGTTTGTCTTTCAGTACATTGTTCGTCTGCTTCTTTGGGATCGGACAATCTGATGGAACAAAAGGTGGGAGCAATCATTTAGAATTGATTTCAGTACTCTTCCTCAATTTCTCACACATTGTACGCTGCAAATGTATGTCAATTTCAGCGGAGAGCTGGAAGAAAGAATGGAGAAATAATCGTGGACCCACCACCGGCACTCTCGACGACGTTTTTGTTTTCTGTTGATACATCTGTGATGGAGGAATGATATTAAAACCAACTCCTCCTCTCAAAGCAAGAAACTGCGTTCGGCTCTGGACGAAACAGATGCCATGGTGGCAGAGAGAGAGAAAAAATTGCAGACTGCAAAGAACGAATATTATGACGAGAGAAACAAAAGTGATATTTTCCTTTATTTTGGCCGTTTCCGTTTCCGTACACATGGAAACAAAAATTTTTATTTCCGCACGTCGTTTCCGCATATCATTTTCGTTTTCGTTTCCGTACACATGAGAACACAGCTTAGCCTACAACGGTACCGCTTTCACCCCAACGAAAGTCTGGCAAGCAGTCTTGGTGACGTCATGCAGACCTTCTGAAAGTGAGTTCGTGTTTACATTGTTTCAACGCCGGGTCAAGCTCAGAGCCAAAGTGGTATATGTATAGAAAAATTCTTGCCAGACGTGCATAAATGTCAGTGAGCGGTTTGTGTCATGATCTGAGAGGTGAGCGGAAAAACTTCTCCAGAGATGACTTGGTTTAGCTTTGCAAGTTTCATCATCGCCCACGTTCTTAGTGCAGAAAGAGCATTTCGTGTCCAAAAATGCGAGTCCCTTGAGCAAGAGAAACACACTTCAGCACCATCTGTTATCTCGTACATTCGGGATATTTCAAGCCGGTTTGGCTGATACAATAGAGTGCTGTTCTTGAATATCCGCGATACAAAGGATCTCAGCTCACGCTGAAGCAACAACACAGGGTCAAAGTAATGAACAAAAACACAAAAGTTGGCACCTTGTTTTGGCCAGTCTTAATCTTTCAGCCCTGATTTCCTCTAAATTCACGTCTCACGGCTCTCGTTCCCCCCACTGGTGGGTTTTTGGTGAACATTTCTCTTTTTTTAAATAAATTTTTGTGGCGGTTGCTGAAACTGAAACCTCATAATAGACTTCCACGAGATATGCTGTGTGCTCTCTCTCTCTCTCTCTCTCTCTCTCTCTCTCTCTCTCTCCCATGCACACACCTATCTGTTCTTCCGGCATTAGATGTATTTTCCATCTGTTTGACCTTATTCCAGTTCTAGTCCACGTTAAGGATAAAACAAATGCATTATATCAACTGTAATGTTAGTTTCCTCATCTTGTAAAAGTATAATATTACGATGGGGTATGGTCTTTTCATGCTATGTATGTATGTGTTTGTGATCGGACCTGGTTCCCAACTCTTGATGCCTTTTTCTTTTTTTTACGAGTTTTTTGTTTTGTTTTGTTTTGTTTTGTTTTGTATAAAACATTGCCAATAATTATGAGTAAGGTCTGAAGTTATGTCAGCTATGTCAACTTTAGTATCATTAATTCTGACTGGGATTCGAAAACAAGCTGTCATCAGTTTCATGTGCTATTAACATCAGTGTTGACAGCTGCACTGAGTGTCGATTGATGTAACTGTCTGAATACTTTTATCCTATCTGCAGCTGAACACAAGTGGCAAGCAGCGATTTAACGAAAACATTAAAAAATATTTACTCACAAAGAGACATACATTTTTAAACTAATAGAAGCAAAGAGAAAGGATAGACTTTCCGCCCCCCCCCCCTTTTTTTTCCCCTTTTCTTATATAGATGAAAACCACCTGCGTGTATTATTTATAATAATATATGTCCAGAATGTAGGAATTGCGTTTTTACTTGTTTTCTAATCGTTGCCCCCCCCCCCTCCCAAAAAAAAACAACAACCGCCGACCGGCGCTGCACTGTGGCGGCGACGTGCCTGCTCCAGTTGTAACTGGGTGCAATGACATAGAGGCAAATTTCCCAAAATGGGATTAAAGTAGTATACAAATTAATACAAAATAAATACTTTGATAATGATATATTTATGCATTCACATCCACGTAAAAAAGCATACATTGAGATACAATAATTGTACATTACATATTTATGCTCGCGTACATGAACCCTGATCTACGGTCATGGGTCATATTGACGCAGAGAGGACTTGCACCAAAGTGAGTGACCAGCCTCTTGCACTCGGGCAGCGGTCAAGTTCATGATAATTTCCATAAGATCGCCTTTTATGCGTGCTTTCTTAGAGGCTGGGTGAGAAGGATAATGTCACCGACCGTATGTGGCAGAAATTTATTTTGTTGTAATATTTCTCTCCTTATTTAGTTGGCTTGCTTTAGATTTTGACGATAGTAGGTGACACTCACGTAAATCTGCCGATTTAGGCCTAATGCTGTGACAACCAAGATAAATTTTACAAAAAAAAATGTCGCTCATAATATCACAGAACGGTTTTATAATACATTGGTAAAGGGATCTGTAAACTGGGATCCACAGCCGCAGATTGGGAAGGGTCATAATTTTTGCTACATATTCCAAGTCTGGGTCAGTGGCGACCCCCGACAGCAAACTAGTAAGTTTTTTTTTGTTGCTATATTCCGAGTCTTGATCAATGAGGACCCACGGTAGCAGAATGAGGAAGTAACGATTACTAGGGAAACAATACAATACAATGCAAAGGAAAACGGAAAGACAAAATTAGCTTCCTCATACATGTGAACGATCGCACCCTAACGGAAAGACTTGTTTGCAAGTCTGGAACTCACATTAAGATACATACCATGTATAGTATCTGCATTTTTGAGAACTTCACAATTTTTTTTACTTATTTAATTTTCTTCTCATGCTGTGTCAATTTCCTGTGGAAAAAAGTCCTTTCAACCGGGAACTAAATTTGTCTGTGCTTTTCCTTTGCGTTTTATTGTATCGTTTTTGCAAAATTTCCTAAGCAAGGCTCTGCAAAATACAATTTTTTCTTTTTGCCATAATTATTCTCAATTTGCTTCAAGCCTCACCTTGATCCTGTAAGTTTTCTGTGGTTTTGTATATTTTGTCATGATATGAATCTACTTATTACCTGCGTATAATTCTTTATGCGTACCCAACAAAAGACCGGGTAGCTGGCTGTTCTTTCTTCTCTCCTGACCAGATGTCTTGTGTGTTCACGAAAGCGGAGCTTGGGGTTATCTGCAGAATGAAGGTCGTGATATCTCTGGAGAGAGACATAAAGAACAAAGCCGGTGTGGCATCCCAGATTGTATCCCCCCCTCCCCCCCCCCCCAAGATCCACCCTATTTCAAAGGAAACTATGAAATATCCCACAGATGTAGAATATATCCCCCGGTTTTGCACTATATCCCCTCCCCCCAACCGGGGATAGGGCAGGGGGTGAATTCATACGATTGCACGTTTGTTTCTTATTTACACTTTTTACACTTTTTATTTATTACAGTTTTCATTTACACTTATATTTAGTTACCGCGAATCGTACGCCGAGAGCGGAAAATTACCAGCCCGAACTTATATAAGAATTGTACTAATCCAGCGTACTTTGTGGTAACAAAATTAATGTTACCACTCAGTGAGACACTGCACAGTGTGACACAACCATGCTGTCATCCATTAATTCTCCTTGCGTAAAGGCTGATGACACACCTCACCACCCCTTCCCCCTTTTCGCAAACTGAGAATGCAACCTCTCTTCCCCAGCCATTTATTTTTTCTTCAAACTTCAGGAGTAAACATTCACTAACTATTTGAAGAGATCGTACTTTTGTGATAGTACGTGTATGGGACGATGAGGTAAAGTACTCAGTGACGATGAAGTGGCAGAGCACCCATTCTTTGTTGGGAAGAGAAAACCCTTGACACCAAATCGTGATCGAGAAAAGTGCACATAGGGGCACATACTTAACTTTAGGTTATAGACAATAATGCCACAGGAATCAAGGACTCTCTTTCCAAAACATGTCTTTCAGAAATGACAAAATGGCGTTTTTTGGTGCGGATTGAGGAGCAGGAGCGTTTTTTCTAAGATGAAAAACTGGAGGAAAATTTGAAAGGCCAGACGATCAGATCCATTATGCTTCACGACCTGTGGACATTTTAATAATTATATGTATTACTGAATACAAAATTAAGATTTACTGACGGACACCCCCCCCCCCGCCCCCAATATTTCTAGAATGATTGGCGCATCCTTTCATTATCAGAACCTCAGGGGTATCATCGGTTTGCCAACTGTTAAAGTTCTTACTATCCTACATTTGAAAAAGCAAAAATCTGTCAGTCCAAACACTCATTCTGATGGTATCGTTTTAGTGCGATTGTCAGAGCTATGACCTCTACATATATTTGTTTCCGAATGCACCTTACAATAGTGTGTGTGTGTAGGGAGGGGCTCTAAGATGCCCTAGATTAACAAAAGGGGTTAAAATAGGATTGGGATATTCTAGGAGTAGGACGTCATACCGGCGCACGGGAATGTCTATTGTAATGCCAAACAGACAATAAGCCCATATATTCTGATGTCAAGCCAAACTGAACCTATCGTTCTCTCCCGCTCTGCGTCACTACGGATCTGCACGCAGGTGCCAGCACATAATATATACATTGTATGCAAGTGTAAGAAAAAATAGTTGGTCTTATTTCTGAATATAACTAGCGCCTTCTACTTCGTTCATTCCTGTGTCCTTCAGAAAGTGGAGTCAATCCAAAATGTTGGCTCTTTGGCCTTCGGGAGATCTTCCCGGGCTCAGAGCTTAACATTAAACTTTGCTCATCAAACCGTGACGCGTAAGCGAAAATGTCAAAACTGAACGTGTATATGTATTGAAAGGGCTTTTTTTTTAGACAGAAAGAGCAAAACTGAGCCTTTTCGAAGGGCTGTGGTTGCCCATAATAAAATCTGAAAGTTCAGGTGGTTGAAAGATGCCTTAAAAAACTAGGCAGTTTACCATACTTGAGGAGGTAGAAAATGAGTGAGGAGGGAAGGGGGTATGGGGGAGAGATAAACAGATGAGATGGACACCGGCCATCAGTTCAGGAGCGGAGAATCGTAAAATAAACTGAAAAGTAGATTAGTATATCAGTTATCACCCTGCAAACACATTCTCGTAATTTTCACATAACCATTGGCAAAGGTTTAAGAAGGAAAAACAATCATTATGACAACATTCGGACCGGAAGGCTATGTATCAAAGTGGTCCCTCTTGAGTCAGTCAACAAAAGGCAAAAGACAAATTAACATGCAACTATAGAGGATTTTTTTTTTTTTTGACAGACGGCAAGACCGGCAGTATTTATATGATGAGCTCTTTGGACCAATCAACGACGATCATAAAGGGTTACACCTAACATCTTTCTCTCAGAAGCTTTCTAGAATTATTTAGTTCAAATTGTGAAACTTAAAGTTAAATGATCCCCAAGAGATTTGAATTCTATTCATCCTCAGTCTAGGCAGACATGGTCGTTTCTAACTGTTCAGAGACACAAAAATCTATCGAGCAAGAATTACTGAACATCCTCTGACGATAATCATATCGCGTAAAACCTTGCTTCTCAACGAATGACTCAGAGATGACCGAAGGTACAAAGATAATTAATACACTACAGATTTTGTACTACAAAACCCAACTTTTCCCGGTTTGTTGATGGGCTCCGTGCCAACATTTAAGGTAGAGATTGCTTGCCAGAATCTAGACATCATCATGTCCCAGCAACGCAATCGGCAGCCCATAACTTGCAAACAACGCGTCGTGGACATCAATGAACATCTGCTCCCTATATTAAACATTAGACCTACGCTTGCATAGTTATGCAATTTATGATCTGTTCAAGGCACGAGATTCTTTGACTGTAGGAGAGACCTTTAGCGACTCAAGAAAACCACCACCTTGAGCTCCACGATCATTACATGTGTTTGATTGGGAAGAATCCTAGCAAAGATACATTGTTAAAAATTGAGCACGTTATTAAATATGCAGCGTTCAGCTGTGAATGTTCTCTGTCCTCAAGTGTTTCTGGCAGGCGTACATGGTATAAGGGGTCACAATGACACGGTGATATTATTATCAATATCAGTCCCCATCGCTTTTCGGTCTCCATTCGATGGCCAAGTTGCATTGGCCAACAGTGTGCGTGGGGTTGGATGAAGACGCTCTGTTATGTTGCTCATGATGCTGTGTTGGCTGTTGCAAAGATTGTCGTGAAATTCGATATTTTGGTTGTCTGCCGTGGTCTCTATTTGCCCCAAGAGTTGTAATCTGATCTTATTCCCGCCCCTTCGCGTATTTTTAGGTCTGACTGCACTCCTACCTATTTGTCACCTTGGCTTCACCAAAATTGCTTACCCGAACTACATCGCTGTCGTCTACCCAACAACGGTGGGAATATTTGCGCTTAAATATGAAACTCTTTAAATTGTAATTTATAAATAACACTACTGAATTTCTTCCTCTTCTCCCTATCTGTTTCTCTCTTCAAATATAATATACTGTATTTCACATGCTAACATTCCATACCTCATCCTCCCATGAATCCTCCCCTCTCCCATCGAAACTCATGACCTGTGTCTCCTTATACCACTGCAGATGTGCTGTTCAATACTCACGCAAATCAAATTCAGTCTTCGATACGATGCCCTTTTCCCCCGAGCATCAACCTAAGAACTGCTGACTTTTCGACCCTCATCAGACAACGCCTTCAGGAACGGCGCCGTGAATCCTCTTTTTTTTTTTTTTTTCGTCTCACTCCCAATTCTCAACCAAGTTCAAGGCTCTTTGTCATCCGGGACGGAAAATTTTCCCCCTCCCTCTCACTCCTCGCCATGTCGTGGCCACAGCTTCGTCAGCCGCATGAGTGTGAGGGAGTGGACCCAAATGCAGCAACAGCGGGGTTGTAAACGCGCTCCAATCCGAGCTCATTCTTCCCGCTTGCTTTCTTCCTGGTCAGGCAAGTTTAGAGTTGTCAGCCGGTGCAGGCTGCATGGACCTCGTTTGGCCTTCAATTTGCGGATTATAAATCTCTTTGTTAGTCGATAATCTTCACTGTTTCCTTGAGTGAAGTGTTATAACATTAGTTTCTCTATTTTCAGCTCACCGGTAGACACGCCAATAATCCATTCTGGTTTGTCGTGCGGCGTGACGAAATCACGACTTGCGGAGTTCGTAACGAAGGCACGTTGTACCGGTTCATCGTCTCCGGGGGAATTCGGCGAAAAACACAGTTGGAGAAATAATTATCATGCAACCCGAGCGTAAAGAGGCAACTGCACGTGAAGGATGGGGAGGGAAACTGGACTTCATGCTGACCTGTGTCGGATATGCTGTAGGCCTGGGTAACATCTGGAGGTTCCCCTATCTCTGTTACAAGAGTGGCGGAGGTAAATTAGCCCATAATTATTATTTTATTTTGTTCATGAAGACAGACGAACGTGCCAGTGATTTTTGTTATCTCGAAAATTTTAAACTTAAACTAAACTATCTTGACTCGTTTGATACAAAATGATTGAGATTTATGAGAAGAAGATACAATTAGAGGTCAAGCTCCCAAATCCAATAATATGTCTTCATTGGAGATCAAATTGGGATTTCAAGATAATAATTAGGCCTAATGAGACCGATGAAAAGATAGCAGTGGTTGCCAGAATTTTACTGTATTTTTAGCTTCTCTTCTCAGTTCAGTTCAGGGAAAATCTTGAGCTTGAAAATGAAATGTGCTGTCACTAATACTGTATTAGGCAACGGAGTAGGCTAGTCTTTTTTGTTTTTTTGTTGTTTTTTTTGTTGTTATCTGCAGGGAGTAGATCTAGGCCTAATCAATTGCCATTCCATGCTGGCATTTTTTTTTTTTTACTGCCATGAAAATAGTTTAGAATTAAATGTCAAAGATTTGTTATTATCATCATGATTTCTTAAATCTTATAGCACCTTAAAGGAAACATTTATAACTAATTCAAACCTGAGGGTTGAATGAATTTCATGCAGCTCTCCTATGGTGAAGTTAGATAAGATAAAAGTATTCATTTGGTGCAGGATCCCATGTTTTATCAAAGCCATCCTATTTGGCATACAGTTTTAAACTGTCAAGAAATAATAATATAAAAAGATTTCAAGTTGACACTCCCAAAAGAATTTGTGTTTCCAAGCATTAAATTTAATAATTATTCAAATTCTTTTTTAAATCATTTGTGGCAGTTACAACTTGTATCAATGAACAAAGTTAGAAATGTTTGTTTAGAATCTACTGAGTGTGTTTGTTTTTACATGTATTTTTGTTCATCTTTAAAGTACAAGTGTACTTTTGGCACAGGTAAATTGACTTGGGGACATTAACTTCAAAGATTAAGATAATTGTTTGTTTGATAACAAAATTTAATTGGCTTAAAGATAGAAATGTAGTCTAAAAAGAGTAGCTGTCTGGCTGGATATATGCAAAAAAGTTGCTGAATAACACATAGGCTACAGCTAAGTGAGTAATTTTTTTCAAACTGTGCAATCTATTTTTTGTTCAGTTTAAGTGTTTAAATGTTTAACATTCACCCTGTCAAACAACCTAGATGGTTTAGTTGTTTGGTATGTTTAAACATTGTATTTGTTGAGTGCAAACACCAGAAATATTAATTTCTTTGCAATGGCATGATCAGATTTACAATAGTAAGACCAAGGATCACGAGTGTTTGTCTAGTGTCTTGTTTTCTACCTCTATTGAAACTGAACAAAGCACACCACTGCCATAACTACACACAGTTGAGTGGCACTAATTTTATATTATGAATGACTTTCATGTGTACATAATATTGAATGCACTTTCACTAGTTTAACCCTTTGGAGAAGGGGTATGTGTTACCCATTTAGAAAGGTGGGGGTTCACAGGACAGCAACAGGAAGATCCATCACTTATGTGTACAGATTCACAGATTTTATGAAAAACAAGCACTCTGGCTGGCAACAACTATTCCAGATCATGACATGACTTATCAGAACTGTTTCCCCAATGGACGGATCATGTAATAGAGTTCGGCAGATCATCAGCCCTGTCATCTTCTTAAGGTTAATCACCCAAATTGGCATTACCTTCAATGACAGTAGAAAGTATATCAGTGCAAAACTATCCATATCTACGGCTATCTTCAGCCTCCTCAGACAAGAAATCAGATGAGAAATTTGTAGATAAATTAGGAATTTAAAAATACCACCACACAAAGACCTTGGACTTTCTGTAGACTGTCATAACATATGTTGCATTTTGTCATTTACAGGTGCATTTTTCATCCCTTATGTCCTGTTTCTGCTCCTTTGTGGTCTGCCGCTCTTCTTCCTGGAAGTTACATATGGCCAGTTTTCTAGTCTGAGTGCAGTAGCAGCATGGAATATCATTCCTCTGTTCAAAGGTAGGGATTGTACATTGTAAACACAGCTCATCACATTCTGAATGTAGGGAAATCACAAGTACTTTGAAATTACATTATTAAATGTCCAGATCTTTTTCCTGACAGGACAACACTCTAGAAATGATGAAATTATTTTTGAAGAAAACCACTTCTAAAATCAAATTGTAACACTTTCGCTGGGCTTTGGACTCACACTTACATTCTAGAATCAATAGTAGAACGAGGGCACTGTGAACATGAAGTGCGTCTTTAAATCAGTAGTGACTGCGCTGCTCCATATACAAGGGGGGAAAATGATATGGCAATGAAGGGCCGGGCTTAAGAAAAACCTAACAAAAAACATTGAACCAATTCTTTGCTTAATTATGAGGGATCGAAATTCCTGCAGTGAGATTAATCCCTTCGCTGCTACATGTTTCTCCCTGCCGTATGCTAAAAAAAATTTCTAAATGCCATGAACTTGCAGGTTATAAGGTTTTAGTAGAACATGCAGTGTAAATCATTAACACATCTGCATTACAGATTTTAGTATATATGCAGTGTATTATATCCACAGCACACTCATACTATCGATTTTGGGACACAGCACACTCATACTATCGATTTTGGGACGTACACTTGCAGAGCAGACAAGGAGTTAAGATGGTTAAAATATTTTTAAAGTCTTATCATATTTATAAGTTTACTATGGTGAAGTGATCAGTGAAGTTAGCGCTTTTTTTGTTGTTGTTGTTGTTGAAAACCTTTTAAAAAAAAAACCAGAACTGTTTATTTCCACTGTTTTTCACTTTTGTTTTATTTTCTGTCTTTGCAGGTGTTGGCCTAGGCATGCTTGTTTGCTCTGCAGTCATTTGTATTTACTACAATGTCATTGTGGCATGGACCATCTACTACTTGTTCATGTCATTCCGGTCTGTTCTACCTTGGTCTAGCTGTGACAATGACTGGAATACTGATAACTGCATTGATTATGAAAAGCATGGAAATGATACCGGAAATTCCCTGGGCAATGTGACTGCCGACTCAAATTTAACCATAATATTGAACTACACAATAAGTTTCCTGGAAAATGGAACAGTATGGAATGAAACTGCAGTGAAGAGTAATAAAACTGTCCCAGCCAGTGAAGAATTTTGGGAGTGAGTGATTGTATTTTCACCTTTGTTGTCGTTTAATGTCTAGATTACAGAAAGTTGAGATTTAGGTGATGTAGGTAATCTCACATTCTGACATTTAATATTGATTTGGATAGTCAGTAGACAGCAGTCTTCATACAAGAATACACATTCAGGGGAAATTTGTGGCAATTTGAATTTTGAGATGAAATAAGAGTGAGAAAAGTTTGAGGTTGAAGTAACCTTCATGGCCAAGTCTGAAAATGTTAGGTTGGAGCCTCTCTACTGAGTTTGCAATAGAGAGATAGTGCATGTTGAAGACTATGTCTGTCTGTACTTGTGGGAAATGCAAGAATTGAAATAGGAACAAGTAAATCCACCATCACTGTTCATACCATTCCTGAGCATGAGGGCTATCAGATACTATCATAGAGAAAGAAATGCACCAATGGGAAAATGTAATAACTAATAATCAAAATAGAAACATTATGGCATACGTCACTAAATGACTGGAAAAGAAGCAGACTTTTCTCTTAATATCTTATAAAAGGTCAAAAATGGCTCATGCCATTAGCATAGAGCAGTGATGATTACACAAATGCTTATGTCTGCTTTCCACAAGTGTTTCTGAGATTTTTTTTTTCCAAACATGTAATTGTCATACTGCATTTTGGCAGCCTGTGTTCTACATGTCATTGCTGAATATGTTCTGAACTATGATGTTTATTTATTTATCCACAGGCGCCACGTTTTAGAACTCACTGACGGTATAGAAAACCCAGGGGTTATCAGATGGCAGTTGCTGATTTGCCTGATTCTGGCCTGGCTTGCAGTCTTCTTCTGCCTTTTCAAAGGTGTCAAAGTCCTAGGGAAGGTATGTTACAACAGAATGGTCAAAGATTACATAGAGGTAATCATATTAAATTAGCCCTGGTTGTGGATATGAATTCATGCAAAATAATTGTCATTGATCCTAACTCTGTATTTCCCCATTTAATTTAACCTATTTTTGACTACTTGGCGAGATATTGTGAAAACCACAGAAAATCTGTGGGGTGAGCAGCAAGGCTTGAAACAAAGACCAAATATGACAAGGTTTTGCTATGCATGCAACTTTTTCTTTTTGCCATATTTGTCTTTGATGACTTGGCCATGCCTAGGTATCCTAATGTTTTAAGCATCAGGACAAAGGGAGTGTGAACAGAGGCAGTTGAACATCAGAGCCAGTGTATTCTTTTTGTTTGTATTTTGTCATACAGGTGTCTGGGAATATCGACAGTAACGGATGGAGATTCTGAGATGTGGAGTAATTAAAGCTACCAGTGTAAGAACCAGCCACTCACTCCCACACCTTTACTAATCACGCTATACTCTTTGTCCTCTCCCATTTCCACCCCCCACCTGGGTCCCCTCCCCCTTTCTTTGTCTCTGAGCAGGTGATGCATTTTGCAGCTCCTTTTCCATATCTGGTCCTGTCGATTTTACTTGTGAGAGGATGTACTCTACCCGGTGCAATGGAAGGAATCAAGTTCTACATCATTCCACGATGGGAGAAACTTGCTGACTTCAATGTAAGTTATACTAACCACCTACAATTTTTTGCAATATGTGTTGTGTTATTATACCCAATGGAAAAGAAAAAAATCATGCACTATGCTGGCCTTTGTGCCTTGAATCAATGTTATGTTGAAATGAACAATATGTATTGCAGGTATGGGGCGACGCTGCTCTGCAAATCTTCTATTCTGTTGGTATGGCCTGGGGTGGAATCGTCACAATGGCCTCTTATAACAAGTTCAACAACAATATGTACAGGTGCCCAATTCCGCTGCAACGCTCTCCATTTAACAATTCTGCTTGCTCTGCAAGAGAAAAAAATGCTTCAGAGATTGAATTTCACTTTCCATATTTATTTGAATCACTCAGCTCTGAAATTTATTTTTCAGCTCTTCATTAAAGCTACACTGATTTTAACAGTAACAGCTTTTTTCTTAAATATTAACAGTTTGTCTTCAAATCAAAGTTATGACAATTTGTCATCATTTGAAGTTCATTGATAAAAAATTTTTTAACAGTAATTCATGATAGCGGATATTCATATAAGAGTTAAAATCTAATGTGTGAACTTTCTTTTGAGTTACAATGATGAAATTAGATACTCCAAACAGTCTGGTCACCACCAACGTAATCACTGAAATAGCCAATGTTAGTTTCTTTTGCATGAACTTGAACTGGTGGTGTTCAACAGTATCTCAGTGAAAGTAGAAAAAATAAGTGTCATCAAAACTTTCTTTAATGCATCTAACATGTTATTAGGTTAGATAGTATGATTTACTGCCGATAAAAGCCTGCCACCTTTTTTTCCAAAATTGATGTATTAGCCCTTCTATCTCTAAGCCTTCATTCATCTTTGTCATGTAGCTTTGTAACATTTTAGCCTTAATACAGTCTTTTGGAAGACCTTACTCAATGAAGCAGAATTAACAGCTGCAAACTTTATTTAAACTTTAATGAAAACCCTTAGAAAATGTGCAGAATATCTGTGTTCCTGGGATAATGGTGTCCTTTCATGGAAATTTATAATTACTATCAGTAAAATCAAAGAATGAATTCTGAGCTTTTCGAACTTTCATGCGAAACTTTTGTTCAGGGTAGCTCTGTAAACACTTCAATAGAACTTTAAATTTTGTTCATCTATTCTTCTGTTTTTATTTACAAAAGTGACATTTCACCTGAAATTATATCAAACTTATTTCCCCAGGACAAATTCTGGTAGGATCTGAACAAATACCAGAAAAAGTTTCTCAGAAAAAATAAAAGAAGGATCCAATTTTTGTATTGTGATCACAATTTGATAGGTGTTGAACTGGAAACTTTTGACATTGTGAATGGCTCAACATGCACTATTCTTAGGCAATAAACACTGTTTTGGAGTAGCTAATGAAATCATGATATTTCTGTCTCTAATGTTAAAATGAAGGTAATTTCTTTTGCAGTAAATGATACATTTACATGAAAAGGAACAATTAATAAGTCACAAACATATCAATGGTGAATTTGAATATTCTTTTTTTTAATCTACCAGGGATGCAATGCTGGTACCTCTCATCAACTGTGGAACAAGCGTTTTTGCTGGCTTTGTCATCTTTTCAGTCCTAGGTTTTATGGCTCATGAAGTGGGCACCAGCGTGGACAAAATTGTTACTCAAGGTAAGTTCTGATATAGTGCAGAGCAGCAAATCTGCAGTTCAATGTAGATTTTTCACCCAGGGACTGACTGGAATTATTCTACTGAGTTTTAAAACTATTCTCTGACACATGTATTCCCCTAGACACATGATACTCATTATGGCAAAAGGAATGTAATGAATGCAGCAATTTTAACAGGTTACAGAGGTGGAATTAATATTTCAACTTAAAACGTAATGTACATTCCATTGGGGGAGGGGGGGGGGGTTGAAATGCACAGTAGTGACATGTCATGTTGATAATTAAAATGTGGGAATTAAACATATAATTAATGAGAAATCTTCTACGCTTTTAGCTGCCAATTTGATTCTGAAACGATACATATTGATACAAAGGATCCTACATGAGAAAGCATCATCTATAAGTATTATGAAAAGAAAACATCTGAATGTTTTATCAAAATCAGCAATAACACAAATTTTCATCATGAACACAACTTTACCGCTTTCAAAGCTTGTATTGCATCACCACATCACCAATTGATCTCATGCATTGTTTGGTGCACCTTGCACTGAGAAGAATTAAGTTTCTTTCCTTAAAATGTGAAAGAGAAATTCACAGTTTTGACATCTGTTCTGCACCCTTTCAAGTAATGAAACCACAAGTTGCTATCCAATAACACATTCATGATTCAAAACACCAAATCAAAGAATTTGCTGATCTTCAAAGTGGTTGACCCCATCATAGAATCCATTTTCAATGATTTTCTCGTTTGATGCCTGGTCAGAAAACATGACAGAAAGAAAGCTGATTCTCCACGTAGATGTTGCTGCTTCATAGGAAAAACACAAGAATATAGGAACTTCTGTAGTGGCATCATGGATTATTCCTTAAATGGAGATTCATAAATATGCTTTGTTTAATTTTATTCAGTTTATTTCAAGTATAGCTTCCAAGTACCATGAGAAAACTATTCACATGATAGAGATAGATCTCAGTCTGTCATTGCAAAATAATCAGGGATGGAACCAGTTCAGGTTAAGCCTGATACTTGTGTGTTACTGATATTGGAAATATTATAAGAAAATAATATTTTTTAACTTTGTCCAGGGCTATACCTGAGAAATCATGGGAAATTTCAGGTTGCATCCCTGAATAACTTACCTCTTTACTAATTCTGTAAATTCCTCTTGAACCACAAGTTATTTATGATTAACAAATGGTTTTATTATTTGCCTCATTGATCAGCAACTTGTATTATAATGTATAACTTGACTAGCTGAGTACCTGTTCGATGAACAGGTTTGTTTTTTTTTTTTTTGGTAAAACTTAAGACGCCCGTGAACTAAGAAAGGCAATTACTGCTGCATAGACAGCTTATAAGAGAGATGCAACAAGAAAGGACATCACTTCAGACCGAAAGGAATAAGAACAAAAGCCGAGATGTGTAGGGTCATCCCCAGAACTCACCGATAGGACAGTACACAGTGGGCAGTGGTGCAGGAAGTGATGATGTCATAAAAACCTACAGCATATCAATGAGCCTAGTGAATATTGGGGAAACAATAAATTTCCAATAAAAAACTACACCGATTTGAGACTTCTATTAGTATTAAAAAGTGTGCACCTTTACATCCATTCTGAAGTACCATATAAAATTTGAAGACTGAGTGTTGAGTGGTTCAGAAGCCTTTTGCAATGAAAAATCTCAAGTCCACAAATATATATATAGTATAGATATTGATAAATATATGTATATCATTGTCAGGTAAGATGGATAAAAATTTAGAAAACCAATAAAGAAATGGTTTTAGACTTCTTCCCCTAGCTTTAAGATCGGTTTGAGAGAAGATGGAAGAAAAATGGTGAATTTAAAAAAAAATAATTTATTTCTCCGTACCGAATACCCACAGAGTATTCAGTGTTATATAAAGTTCTTTATGAATTATGAACATAGAAAATCCTGTTTGTTTTGGAAGATTTAATGCAGTCCAAAGCTTTCCTAATATTGGAGGCGAGAGCATAGTCATGCAATTCATTTCCATAAAAATACAACCCAAATAATCATCTGCTAGTTATAGTTGAGAATTGCCACCAAAAATTGTATGCCAAATTCTTAATAACATCAGTAGTTCGGAAAATGGTTCAGAACCTCTTATTGTATCCCAAGTATTTACTAATGCAAAGGAATTAATCATTTTATATTTTGAAAATGATAAGAACCAGAAATGCAACTCAAAACAGCAAAGTCAAAATTGGGCAAAAAGAAAAGGTTGTATGTTGCAAAGCCCCGCGTGAGAAATAAAACCCAAACAATACAAAGCAAACTAAAGAGAAGACAGAAAATACACAAATTTTCGGCTTTCGCCTTTTTCAAGTGAAAAAAAAACGAACAATAAAAAACTTCAACAGGAACGAAGTGAAACAGTTTACTTATTGTTCATTTTTTTTCACTTGAAAAAGGCGAAAGCCGAAAATTTGTGTATTTTCTGTCTTCTCTTTAGTTTGCTTTGTATTGTTTGGGTTTTATTTCTCACGCGGGGCTTTGCAACATACAACCTTTTCTTTTTGCCCAATTTTGACTTTGCTTATAGCCCTGCTGCCACCCCACAGTTTTTCTGTGGTTTTTATGATATTTCGTGAACTCAAAACAGCATAAGAGAAATCTATAATAATAAGTGTCTGAAGCGCTGCATGGCTTTTTGCTTCAACCAATTTCATTGTTCCCACATTCATCCTTTATCATGACTTGTCATTTTCTCCATCTTCCATGACAGGTCCAGGCCTGACCTTTGTGGCCTACCCAGCAGCCATTGCTAAGTTACCGGTGTCTCCATTGTGGGCAGTGCTTTTCTTCCTTATGTTTTTCACCATTGGTTTGGACAGTCAGGTGAGCGGTCAGTCATTGATTCTTTGACTGACATACTGTAGTGGCACAATATGTAGCCACGCCCCCCACATCCAGCCCATGTTGGAAAATGTCAGTTCAGCCATATTGGAGTGATGTGTCAGGATTGAGCCAAATTCAGCTGCTCTAAAACATCAGCATTTTACACTAGCAGCACATGTAGCTACTTGGTTGAGGTGTGGCATGCATTGAACCTGCAAGAACCTCCCCTTTTTTTTTTGTTGTTGTTGGTCTTTCATTTTAATTTTGAGCCACATTATTCAAAAGTGGCCCTGTCAGTGTCATGTTCCTTCTTGCAGATCATAAGTCAAAAGCAAGAAATTTCTTAAATCACAAAAGCAGCATACCTTTACCATCCAAATCAGTCTTAATGGGGACAAAGAGAAGTTGTCACATGTGTGTTTATTAGACAAGAGAATTGGAATAGCCTTATGAGACATGAGGCTAGAGCAAGACAGGCATAAAAATTAGAAAGCCCTTGAATAGATGTGCTCTGTGATCATTGTTTATCAGTCGAAATTTATGTTCTTTTCACTAAGAAAAAAACAAACTTTCATCAATGTCCTGCATTACGAAATCATTATGCTTGCTTCAAAATAAGTTCATGCAGCTCAGTTTCTACCACCTCTCATCTTTTAAGATCATCAGGCACATTGGATTCTGAGTTACTAAATAGACTTTATTTTCTCAGTGTTTTCACCTTTTTTTCATTTATTCTGCATGATCGGAATCACAACTTGTTCATTTTTTCGTGTCGTATGTTTGGTCCTGTTTCTTTATACAATCAACAGATTTTGTGTCTGGTTTTTCATGTCTTCAGTGTTTACCAGCAAATGCAGTTAAAATACAAACTGGCCTAGCATTTCAGAGTCTGCATTTTGCTAAAATAAAAAGATGATTTTTGTGTTGTGAAACCATATTGAAATTGTGAAATAACACAGTACCGGTACCTGGAACAGAAGAACTTTAACCATATTATATTCTTTTTGTAGTGTTCACACTTTCCTCAAATGAAAAAAAAAATATCGGGGAAGGGCTAAAAAGATTTCTTATGGTGATGGCAATGGTGTGTTCCAGAGTGGATTCATTTTAAGAATGTCCTTGATCACAGAGGCTATACTTATTTATGATGCAGGGGCTCTGAAATGTGATGATCAAAGGCATTTATGAAAGTTGATCAAAGGGGGAAACAAAATGTAACCATCAAGGGTATGGCTTTTTTGTTGTTGTTCATTTCATTTTGGTGGAGTTTCTTTTGAAAAGAAGTTGAATTTTTTCTGTTTTTAAAAAAGGGTACATCTATTCAAAATATTTACTGCAGCCTTGTTACACCATTTTTGCTATATATAGCAAGAAAGAACATGAATTCATGTATGCCACATCTCTGCCATGGCATTTTAACTCACCCACTTTCACTAAACCAAATCAGCATTTGTGTGATGAATATACTAATCTTTCTCCAAAATGTTATGGTCAAATATGACACAGAGAATTCCCATACTGGCTGTGATCTAACAGCTTTTTTCCAGGAGCAGTTTTTCCAGGAAACCTGAGAGGTAGCTGCAAGCAAGTCATTCATGGAATGTCCAAATTTACTGTTTAGGTCTGACAAATCTAAAACCCACTGAGCTGAGGCCGAGAAACAAAGCAGAAAGCTCCTGTTCTGCTGTTATGTTTTCTTAAGACCAGGAGATTCGTGTATGCATTTAAACATTTCCTATCACTGGTACTGTAGGTAGAGAGTAATTTGTTGTTTAGGAGTTGGGAGTATAAATGTAGTGTTTTGTTAAGTTTAAGATTCCCACTTCTGTCACTAAGTGGGTTAAATGCTTCAGTATCCTCTGTTCAGCTAGCTGGTAGGGATTGTGTTTGAATATTGTGTAGCATGCAGTTAGATCTCATTCCGTGTCAATAGCAGATTATATTGACATCGTGTAGAGAATATCTTTGCAGAAAAGCAAACATTATACAAGAAATTGTGGAAAGACAGAAAATGAAATTGAAATGGCTCATACTATCCTGAAAAGATGCATTTAAAACTTGTTCGTGTCATCTTTTTCTGTAACCCACAAAGAAATCATGACGTGGGCTTATAAAGGGGTCAAAACTGCCTATCAAAATGGGCCTGTGGCCAAATCCCTGTGGAGAAAATTTGCACCCTTGGAATACACAAAACACACAAGACCACATTATCAGCAGCTGTGAAAAATTTGGCCAACCTCTTGTATATTATCAGATGAAAAGAGCACATGGCTCTTCTTTCTTTGCAATGGAAAAGTCATCTTTTGACAAAAAGCTCTGCGGAAGTTCATTCTGAAATGAAAAGCAAATAGCTGAACTGCTAACTCAGCTGATGAGGCACAAATATGATTTCTGCTGTACTTTATCTGAAGAACTTGAACAAGGAGACTCGCAACTAGAACGAATGTTTGTGCCCCAGCTGGCCAAATGGCTTCATCAAAAGCCAGTAAGCACCACGAATCTTTGTCTCATTACATAAAACATGGAAAGTTCACAGTGCAAACCTACGTTGCATCAAGAACAAGGTGTGCCACCTAGAAATATAAGCACCTTAAACATCTGTGTGAAGATGAAGTGAATATTTCTATGTAATTTATGTGTGGATTAACATCAGAATCAAGGATTTCTCAGACCACATTCAACATAACAGGCATTTTTCTGCTATTTGGTAAGTGCATTTTGAGTTGTTGCATAAGCTTGTTACATTCTTATTTCAGGTGGCTCATTCAAAATTTGAATTTTAGTTGGCTTTTTGCATTTTAATATATTCCATTTCTCAATTTTCTTACTTCTCCCATCCCTGCAAGCCATTTCCCTTTTAAATATTGATTTTGATTGTAACAACATAATTTCTTTCAGTTAAAGATTGCACTGAATGACTGTATTGAATTATGGAAGTCTGAGATGATATGATATATATCCAGAGCTGTATATAAAACAGCTTTCTGTTGTGAAATGTAGTGATGGATGATTTTGCTTGCTGCAGATGATGTAGTCTATAAATGGAATGGGGTTGTAGGTTGAATCATTAAATTTTCAAATGCTTCAAGAGCAGATAGATGTCTAAATGCTACAAATATTGGGGCTGCCACTGAAATCAGTTCACCTGCAATTCATATTCAAACTAAACCTACAGAGCACTACCACATGCTCTTAAACATGAAGGGTTCTCTCTCAAGTTTGTCCATGTGATGAAGGGAAATACAGTTGTCTTCATTAACCACTGAAAAATGAAAATCCACATGTATAACAATGCAATGGCCTGGTTCAGAATTAGAAAGAGTGGTATTTTTTTAAGAAGCATCAAGGATACTTGAATGGAGTGATACACTTCCAGCCTGCACAAAGTATTTGTCTGTCAACTGCCAGTAGATTATTGATCAGAGCAGAACAGATAATTTTGTCTGACATTGACTGAAACAACGACAAGGGATACACGAAGATTATATGTTTCCAGGCCTTCACATTGTAAATAAATACTTGACACGTAGTTCCAAGTCAAGTTTTGAGTTGTTACCAATAATTGAAAGGCATCAATACAAAGAGATCAGATGCATCCCAACAAACTTCAAAACATTTTCAACTGAAAGGCTTGCTTTTTGTATGTTTTTTGGGTTTTTTTGGCAAAATATTGCCATATATTAGAAACTTCAACTGGTATGTTTAAGCCGTTGGTGTCTGCAAGTGATTTGCTGTTCTCTGTCTTACATTTTTTCGAGTTACCATTGTTTCCTGTCATTTTTTTATATTTTTTTTTTGAAATGTTTAGTTTTTTTCTAAACATTCATAGAGGTATCCATGTCCTGATCTGGGTCTAGAAAAAGTTTGCACAATTTAAGTTTATTCTCGCCTGACAAAATATTCAGTTTGATTTACATTGGTGTACAGATGAAACAGAAATAGTGTACAAGTAACACAAAATTTTCTTAGCTTTTTACTATTTTTAGCATAACCATAGCATAATTTCCTCTTTGAGACATATCCAACAACTTTTATATTTTCTTGCCAGGATTGTGCAAATTACTGAAGAAGAATAGGTCTAGAGAAATGAAGATTTTACGTGCACGCATCTTATTCTTTGAATTGTAATGGAAAATTGGCAAAAAAAAAGTGAATTGGAATAGACACTTGGAGAAGCGCCACCTTCCAGGATTGTCAAAGTGATTTTGGAAGGGTATATTTACAAGAAGAAAATTAATTGATGATTTTATTATTATAAGTGCATCTTATTCTTAGAATTGCAATAGGAAATGGAGAAAAGCGAAATAGATTAGAAAATTAAAGAAAAGCCAGATACCTTAACTTTTCTAGCCAGGATTGTAAAACTAAAAATATTTAGGGAAATAGAGATTGTAAGTCCATCTTATTCTTAGAATTGAAGAAATGGAGAAATTGCACCCAGGAAAGGCAGTTTACTGGTCATTATATCAGTTTAGTCAAGAGTTACAGGTCGTTTTTATGTAAACTCCAGTAAAAATGCTATTTTGGACAAGACCCCAAAATTTAGAATTGTTCAGTGTTTTGTTTTCCTAGGTCTTCGGAGTATTCACATGTCAGATGTTTCTGCTCAACGTATTTGCTGAGTTCTTGTGTCACTGTCATAATTTATTATCAGATGCTTGATAGTGAAAGGCAATCTTTCCCCCTTACTTTCATAACTGTTAATTACTGCTGAGCAGTTTCAGTTTGTTCAACGTGCAGATATTAATGTGTCGAGACAACTTACTTTATTTTTTGTCTTTTATTTTTAATGAACAAAATTCTAGCTGTCTGGGCATTTAATAGCACGGAAAGGATTCTTCCTCACTTTTTGCAACTCTCCTGGGAGCTGGCGAATTTATGTCTCTCTCCCCCCCCCCCCCCCCCCCCCAAGCCATCCCACCCCCACCCTCGTGTGTATCAGGTTGTTTTCTTGCAGATACATTTTACATTCAGAGCACTGATTTTCAGCACAAATTCTCAGTTCCCCGATTTTCTTCCGGATGCAACTGGTATTGATTTTCACTTCTGTTGGCTGCTCTATAAATAGCTCTGATCTGTCACAGGCTCCAACCTCGGGGGTAAAATCAATACATGTATTAAGCATCTTCTTATTCTGTAGCGCCTAAACTGCAGCCCCGCAGTATGGTCTTCATGTTTAAATTGTATTCTTTCTTGCCTTGCCACCTTTTTTATTTTATTTTTCTTGCCGTTTCATCCAGTTATTCCCGTGCGTGTTTGTTTGGTTTCTTTGTCTGTATCTGTTTACATATAATTTTGTGTCTGTTCTTCAGTCTGGATGCATCTCTCTCTCTCCCTCTCTCTGTGCCTCTCTCTCTCTCTCTCCCTCTTTCAACTCTCTCTCCCTCTCCCTTAACACTTTATTCTCCATATCTCCTCCCCCTCTTCCCCCCCCCCCCCCTCCTCTCAGTTTTCCTCTTCTTTTTCTCTCAGAAGTTACAAATCATATTTTACACAAGCAAAACAAAACAAAAATAACCTCAAGAATTACTTGAAAAATGCCATGATCAGAAGTTGTTTTTTTTTAAATTATTATTACCATCCCTACCAATTTGAATATTATAGTTCTTTGATTTGTTGTGTCTGGTTCATTGAAGAACAAAAAATTAAAATTGGTGATCATGTAGAATTCACTTGTAAGTAAATAAGTCATAGCAGAAATGGACAGATTGGTAATGAATGCAAGATCATTATCAGAAATCATGATTTATTATTTTTTTTATCTTTTGATTATCTCTCCAACTATTCTTTCAGTTATTACCTAGAATTAACAGTGATGAATTGGTCTTCAATATAAATCGTGAAGACAATGCAAGAGACCCAGTTGCTTGTAATAAATTTATCTGATTAAACAGAAGTAAAGAAGAATTGAAAATGAGACTGACATTGCTTAAATATCAAAACTGGCCAGTGTGATCTTGATTTACAAGTTGAAAATGAACTCATCCCATACATGAAAACTACTGCCAGGTCCCAAGTATCTCTCGTTATTTTTTCATTGTAATGTTCAGTCACATAGATATAATGTGTTTAATGTTGACTGGTCAGTTCTGAATCTTTGTCTCATTTTCATTTTTACTGGATATAGGAAAACGAGGATTATGTGCGCTTGGTGAGATCAGAAATGGTATTTTTGATTGTACCGATAAATAATAACAATTTTTAAACGATTTTTTTACCTTGCTATCCTGAGCTCCCACTACCGTCGTACCAATTTTTTTTTTTTTTGGTATGAATAGGTGGGAGGGTGGATTGGTGTCAAAGACTTCACTAAGTTACGGCTTTCTTTCAAATAAATTATGACCAAAGCTTAGCTCTATTCCTTTTCTGTTTAAGAATTGTTTTGATAATTTTGCTTTCCAGGGACCGCTGACTTTTTGCTCTTATCGTGGAACAGAAGCTTCTTTACATTGTATTTTTAAGTATTTTTTCCGTCCTGGTGAAAAGGGTGGGAAAGAATAAAGGTGTTGTGGATTTGCGATCTATATAATTCTAAATTTTTGAAAGTAGTAAATAAGATTGCTATATTTTTAACTGGAACTACGTTGGTAAACTTTATACAAGTGGGATGCCTTTTGTCAGTTTATTTTTACCCAGAGCTAAGCTGATGAACTCAAGTGCCATACTGTTTGTCAGCTTTGTGCAAATGTAGAAGTACAAACAGGTGCTTGACTTTTATGCCAAATTATTATTCATCACCAATGAATGGGTCACAGCTGTCAGGCAATCCAGTACCGGTAACTTAAGCCTTGTCATATATATTTACGGCTTTAAAAAACTGATGTTTATATTTTGAGTATAGCTTTGTTGAACATCTATGTCAGGATAAATGTTATTGAAAATACTCTCTTGGATAACAATAAGAGGATATTATGATCGAATTTCATGATTGCAGCTATTATTTGCTGAGATTTTTCATTCTTGTTACATCGATATTGGTGTTTTACATGTATTTCTTTTTCTATTCGTGTTTTACTTTTTAAAAAGAGGTCGATACAAATTGCCCTACTTGACAGGAACAGGAGAAATTTAAAAATCATCCTTTAGCACTGCAAGAGTTGCATGAGTGAAAGCAATGGTTGGGAAATTGTTTGTTTTATCCCAGTGCCTGTTATTTCTAGTGGGATATTTGTTTGGCTGTCTCAGAATTTGATGATTAAGCAGTGCACCAAATTCTATAAATTATTTTCTTGTCCAAATGCCAGGGAGGTTTGGCTTGCTATGCCCTCAGTCGGGGCTGTTGCCTATGATATTCGCAATAAACAAGTCCTTTCAAATGGCATGCATTTAGCATAACTTTAATAGTTTATGCTGCATTCACTGTAAAGCCACAATGTTACTATGTTCCAGTTCCATAGCAAGTTTACAAAGGTCCAGTTTGTTACTTAAAGCGGGTTTCCTAGTAAAGCCGGTTACACAATGAATTAATCATGGAAGGGAATAATGAAACTGAAAGATCACAAATTGTTAGGGAATTTAATTACCTGTTTTTTACTGTCTTTTGTATCTCCGGACTCTAAAAAATTTCAGCCTACATTTACTATTTTGCAGTCACAGTTCAGTTCGTCCATTGTCAGCTTTGACTTGTTTGGTTTTTTTTATTGTATTTCTTCAACTGAATGTACCTTATTCATCAGTAAACAGGAGAATGCTTGCATGTAAAATTTTCTTTTATCATAGGAATCAAGAATTGGCTGTCTCATGGGTAGAATACTGATTTTATCTTCATTTTTTCTGCGAATACAAAACATTCATGTGCAAAAGTGGATCTGCAATGGTTGAATAGTTCATTCTTAAGATGTATCTCATTTGTTGAATACTGGTACAGAAAACTATAGATGCAACAGTTAGATTCATCAGTGAGCAAATCTGTACACCCCATAAAACACAGTATTCTTTCCTCTACTTTCTGCCTGTCATATTACTGTGCTCACTGTCACAGAATTCATGCAGCTTGAAAACAATTTACAGGTGATATTCCATTTATTATCATGACTTTGGACACACTTGTTTCTAAAGCTGTTGTTGGGGGAACTGTAGTTTAAAGTTACAAAGCCAAGCAGAGAAAATTACAGAGTTGTGTTCTCTATTCACATAGCTTAACATGCGAGAGATGCTATGGTCCACTGACAACAGACAATATCAGCATGCTGATGTCACCTTGTTCTTATGTCTCGATAACCTTTTTAACACTTTTTAATTGAAGTTAACATTTTTCTCTTTTTCTATTTAACATTTTCTCTTTTACCATTTACATTTACTATTTATTTCGACTGACATTCACTTTCTAAATCTATACAGTATATGCCTGATAAAACCTAACAAGTATTTGATTTGTTTCATTTCAGGGTGCATCCTTTTCTTCTACTACTCTTCTTGCTTGATTTATACCGTCTAACAGATGGTCCAGAAAAACACAGTCCATCCAAGTTCAACACTGTGCGAGGGGTTTTTATTTTGATAGTAACTTTTTTCAGACCTGCCTGCTAGCTTGTCCAATTTGCTAAAAGAACTGCCCAGTTTTACAAAATTGAGATTAGCCATAACAAAACCAATGCATGATGGAAGGAAGGCCAGAGGAGAAAGAGAGAGATTAGAAAATGTAGCAGGAGGGGTGAACGCTAGTATGTCTTTAGCCCTTCTGTTTGTTTTTCAATTCACAATGCTTATTTCTGATAAATTTGAATCAACAGTTTGGTATCTTTGAGACCGTACTCAGTGGCATCATGGATGAGTATCCTCATGCTCTACGCAACAAGAAATTTTTAATTACCGGTGGTGCTTGCTTCTTTGAATTTTTGCTGGGACTCCCATGCATTACACAGGTGAGACTATATACATTGAGGATTTTATAAACGACATTATCAGAAATTTCTCTAGAACATGTGAATCAATACACAGGATCATCTTATAAAGTTTAATGCCAGTCAGTAGTTTCGAAATGGATAATTCCTTACTATGCAAGATCTATTTGTCTCGTGTGGGACATTTAGTTCATTTCTGGTCTTGTTCTTAGTATTTAACTATTTTGTAATATATTCTCTAAGTGCCAAATACACAACATAATCTTTTTTATCATGAAGGTATAATAACGGGGGGGGGGGCTGCATAAATGAAGCAAGATCAAACAGTAGTATGTTTTGTCTGTGAAACAGCAATAATTTTATAGTTCATGTTTGTCTCCATTAGGTGTAAGTGTCAGTGAAGATGCAAAACTGAATCATGCAAGGATGATCCAAAAAAAATTAGATCTGGAGAGCAGTTTTTAAATATGATTCCATTCCTCTTCCACTAGTTCCACACAACCTTAGCACTGTAGTTCCTGTCTTTCGTACTCTCTCATTTTCTCCTTCTTTCATTTATTCTTATTTTCTGTTTCCACCGCCTGGAAGTCAGTGGCACAAACATAACTTCCATTATTGCAGTAAAGAGTTGTATGTCAGTGGCTTCAGAATATACTAATAAGTTATTATTAAGTTATTGTATTCTATTCCAGGGTGGCATCTATGTGCTACAGATCATGGATTGGTACTGTGCCAGCTTCTCTTTGATGATCATCTCTATGATTGAATGTCTAGCACTCTCCTGGAACTATGGTAAGAAGACCGAATTGATCACAGATTTTAATTACACTGTGAATCATGACATTTTGTTAACTTTCAGACTGCGATAAGCATGTCATCACAATGCCGCATTCTCAAGCTCTGAAATGACTTTGCTTCAAACACCCACATTGGCTCATTGGCATGTGCCAGTCTGGATGAAACCATTTGTTTCAGGGTGGGGGTGGGGAGGCATAGCTAGTTATCAAGTTTCATTCTCAAGACAATTTTAAGTGTCACTTTGGCATCATAAGTCAGATTATTAGTTAAGAGACAAAGGTTTCATTATTTAATTCATAATCCAGCTTGATACGGCATTACAGAAATGTTTTCATTATGATTACGAGCTGGCTTCCCCGTTCTACGAACAGGGTGGATGACATGCAGGGACATTATACACACACACACAACTGTCATTCAGTACCCCCATGACATTTTTCTTACCTTGACTTATTAGACACGTTCTAGGAGAAAAGCAGGTACGATTGCTCTTCCTAGGCATTGTGCAACATTTATCTGGTCTATCACATGTTGCCACTATTATTTACTAAATTTTATAGAGTAGATCTAACTTCTGAATAACACCACTGCACGCCTCACATTCACGTGCAACCAAGTTTACTTGAAAAAAAGCTAACACCACTGACACGTGCAAGAAGTGATACAATCTCACCCACATTCAGATTTCCTGCCTTTTAGAGAAAGATGACTTGAAAAAAAGCCAAATTTTAATTTAACAGAGGCCAAAAATAAGCCATACAGTTTCTTTTGTAGGCCATTATAAAATTCTTTTCCTGAAGGTAGGAAAGTCTATTTTTCACAAACTTAAATTTGAAAATAAGCTATGCTGGTTATTCTGCTGTCAAACAAAAAGTCGAAGGGTAGAACAAACATTACTTATATCACAATTTTTGCAGACCAAACTTAATTATGTGGAGGCCAATATTTTTCTTTTGGGGTGAAAAATATGCTAACTTGGCAAGTACTGAAATAAATTACTGTCCCGGGCAAAATGGCTTAAAAATAGGTTCGGTGAGTTCATGGTGAATTCTCACCATTTCTATTCGCGATAAAAGCAGCAAAATATGATATTTTACCAAGCATAAAATTCGTTTCTCATTAGCATCCTGCACTTTTCCACTGGTCAACTAATCTAATGCATATTTTTGTATAATTTTTTGTTGTTTCTGTGGATCAGTAAGTGTGTCAACAGTTAGAGCCCTAGCTCCATTATAGTATGAGGAGTCCCATATGTGCCGACCAAAACAAAATACATGTACAGCTGTGTACTGTGTACCTCAGGAAGGATCAGTGAGCAAGATAAGATTCCCTATGAATTAGGATTAGGTCACTGACCCAGTAAGCAGGCTTTAATACCCATCATGCACAGCCTGGGGGTTAAATGTTTATTATATTTTTCAGTGGGACAAAAGAGGAGTTTTGTCTGGGATTTATTGTTCATTTTTCCAAGCTTGACAGATGAATGGAATCTCATCATGAACCCTTTCATTATGTTGAATGATTTGCCTTTTCTGCCAAGCTATTCAAAGTTTGAAAGTGTATTGTTGCTGTCATTATTTCTTTGTTTTTTAATCCATGATAGCAAGGCTGTTTTAACCCTATGAACCGTGACCGACACCCGAGCCTTACATGACCCTGCACCTGGGCTCCTGAGCCAAATCCTATAATTATAACCCTTTTCATAAGGTCATTTACAAAGACATCATGCATAGACAGGACATGTAAATGGTATGATAACATCTATAGGTATGCTTTGACATCAACACCCAAAACAACATAGAGCGCGCACTCTGTATGTAGTCAAGTAAGGTGCTGTGACGCACAGGTTGCACTTGGGGTCATGGGGTTAACATCATAATGGGCCCCAGGGCAAAGGGATTTTTAATGTGGGGGATTTTCTTCTCAGTTTCAAAAACCAAAGGATATTTGCATGCATGGGGCCACTTAAACCCTTGGGACCCCCGGGCAACCGACTAGCTGTGCATGATGGATGATACATATATATGTAGTTAGCTTTTACACTGCAAGATTGTTATAAATTGCTTTTTGGACCATTAAAACACATGGTAAACGAGCTTTGTCATTAATTTTTGACTCTAGACTGAGATTTAGCTAGTTCATGATGTGGCCTTGTTGTGTCAACTTCAGCTTCTTTGTTGCATACTATACAGGGGCAGAACGTCTGTACAGAGACATTGCACTTATGATTGGCTACCAACCCCATTTCTGGTGGAAATACATGTGGAAGTTTGTCACACCAGCACTTATTATAGTATGTATTTGATTAAGTAATTAATTTAATTAATTTACCAAGAATGAAGATTTTAGCATTTCAAAGGTTAAAGGCACCAAAAAAAACACCTTGCCCATGCTTAGAAAAGTCTGCCCTACAGGAGGTAGAAAAAACTAATCAGACGTGGAAAGAGCAAAGTAAAAAAAAGATGGTTTGAATTACATTTTGTCAGTGGCACGATGCTTGTAGTAGAAATTTTGTTATTGTCAGTGTGATACTAGTGTAATAGTAGTCCGGGACATTTTCATTGTTTGACCAGTATACAAAGAGCCAATCCTATTTCAGAAAATATAAATGGGGATTGTAACAAATACAGTGGCTTCGAACGCGAAAATTCCAAAAGTTGTCACTCTGTTGGCAGAGCAAAATAGTACCAGTTCACTGTATGGCTGGTTGGCAGCTAGTACTTGTAAGCTCTTCCCCATTCCATCCTTGTGTTATATTAGTCTTCAAATTGGCATATTTCTGGCAGTAAATGAATTTCACTGCACTGATTCGCACATAATAAAAGTGACAAAATTTAAGAGGTATATTCTCATCACACATTCACAGAGGCAGTTTACTGGCCATGAGAGTAATACTACAGATAAGTATTTTTTTGAAAACTTGTATGGAAATTTCTAAATGTCTTTTGGATATGTATGTGTACATCTTTATTCCTTATTCTTTCCAGTTCACGTGGGTTTTCAGCGTAGTTACTTTGGATACTGTCACATATGGTGATAACTACCAATATCCAATGTGGGCCATTGTTATTGGTTGGTTCACTGGCATTGTGTCACTGATTCCAATTCCCTTGGTGAGCATTATACAGATCGCTAGAACCCCGGGGACATTTATGCAGGTAAAGTGGCCAGATTTAGTTAGTACATGATAGTCATCTGATACATCTGAACAGCTGTTAATTTTGTGTTTTGTTGTTTTTTTTTGTTGTTGCATACAGAGGAGGACGGCAGAAATGTAGGGAATGACTTACAAATTATCATATTATAAGTAATCTCAGCATTGCGCATGATCATGACATGAAATTGAGTTTTTGGAATCTATGATTTGGTTTAGAAGTTACTTGTTACAGCAGAGAGTCATGATTGTTTTGTACATTGGTATTATTATACTTGATCTGCAACATGGTGGTCTAGAGGCAAGGTGCTCTCCTCTCACGCCAAGGGTATACTGGGTTCAAATCCCTGGTTGGTGCAAGCATGTTGGAATTTTGGGATTTTTCTCATATTTTCCTGTCCCTGAGTCTATGGGAGGTAGGACCGAGCACCTAGTCTTCTCAGATAAGGATGAAAAACTCGGAGGGTCCGTGTGTATGTTTGCGCAAGTCAAAGGTACCTTGGCAGTTGGAAATTGAGAAGAGCAGGCAAAACAGACTGCTGCCCAAGCAAAAGTAAATAAAGTTTATCCCTACCACCACCACCAGCCCCACCCCTCCAAAAAAAAACACCAACCGGTGCTGCACTGTGGTCATGACTTGTCTGCTCCAGTTGTAACTGGGCTGCAATGACACTAGGCAAATTTCCCAAATGGGATTAAAGAACTGTACAAATTATACAAAAAATACAAATTTATATCATAAGGTTGTCAGTATTGAAAAGATGGGCAAGTAAAAACACACAAAAATTATGTAAAAAAAATTTTGAATGAAGGCAATAGAGAATATTGTGTGAAGGTGAGTTCCTGACTAAAAGATTTTCTATTTTAAACTGATAGCTTTGTATAATTTTAGGTTATGTAAATTAATTTAATTAAACTTCCATGCCTTTGTTTATTGTTGTTTTTATTGTTATTTGATCTGCGAATTACATGCTAAAATTGTTGTATACATGATAATTTAGTGGATCCTGGATGTCATATAGGAAGTTTCTCAAGGAGTTCAGACAAGGAATGTTTTATATGTAAATGCCTTCTTTGATAAATTTTATGCATAAATGAAGGAAAAACTAGATCTGTTATGAAAGACATCAGTGTCCACCGTTACCAGAATAAGTGGCACTGTATTTAACTGGGGCAGTTTGTCAATAAGCAGATTGGGAGAAGTAAAATTCTTCCCATGGAAAGCAATATTGCTTTGTTTGCTTTTTGTAAACCATCTTGTTTAAAATAATCATAAACAGAAGAAGTTAACTTTAAAATAAGTTAACATTAAAGTCAGTATATGTCAGAGTCTTTTAAATTAGGTTATTATTTCTTTTATTTTGTTTGATTTGCTAGCGTTTAAGGCATCTGCTGAAGCCTGATCCAAGCTGGGGTCCAGCACAGCCAGAGGATCGCAAACGATATTTGGCAGATCTTGGGATTGCAGAGCTGCAGGCTGTCAACGTGATTGAAAAACCGGCTCCAGTGGTGACGAATGGGAATGCTGATGAAACAACCGTCGCCTTTTTGGATCAGTCTTAGTCTGTGCCAACATGCTTAATGTATATTTGCATCTATGATGAGAGCAGCTTTTTGTGATGAGCTTGTGTTGTTTTGGTTCTCACCTGGAGAATGCCCAAGCTGTCAGCTTTTTGTTTCTGTCAAGTTTCTCGATGAGAAATCTTATATCCCTTTTATTTTATTTAGAGACTGTCACATCTACATGAAGTCTTTACCAGGAAGGCATTAATTCTACCTTGAGTCAAACTTTTTGGGACAAAGAAACTCTCCCATTACGCTCTGTGGAAATCTGGGTTGAATTGAGTAGGATTCAGCTAAAATTACCCTTCAACTGTTGAATGGAGCAGAATTCAACTACAGCTACTATTCACCCATTGAATGAATGCAGTAAAAATTCATTTATGCCTACTCTTCACCTGTTGAATGTAGTAAAATTCAGCTGTAATTACTCTTCACCCAGCATGGAGTAGAATTCAGCTATAACTAATCTTCTCCTATTGAGCGAAATAAAATTTAGTTCCAACTAAATACTCTTCTCCTGTTGAATGTAGTAGAATTCTGCCATAATAACTCATCACCTGTTGAATGGAGTAGAATTCAGCTATAATTACTCTTCTCCTGTTGAATGGAATAGAATTCACTTATAAGTACTCCTCTCCTGTTGAATGCATTATGCACCAAGTTCATATTCTTCTCGGACATTCTCTCACAGATCTCAAGAGTTATTTACCTTCAAGTTGAGACTGACATTAACAACGAATCTCACTCTAGGAATCTCAGCCTATAGCATTCTTGTTGTCTGTGCTGTTCACTGAAAACACTTGTTTTCTTTTTATCCCCAACATAAGTACATATAACACTATTTAAATACAAAATGACTCATAAATCTTGCCATCTCAGTTTTACTACATTAATTCAAATTTCCATTCAGCTCATCTGCTAATGCACATTACTGTCTTGTTTTATGGTTTGTCAGCAAAATGAGTTATCTAAAAATTCTGGTCTACTTGGACCAAGGTGAAAAAATAACACTTCACCTCTGACATTTCATTTTCTTCGGTTTACAGTTTTCATTTACTGGTACAATTTTATCAGATCAAGTTTCAGTGGATATTTAGCCAATTATTGTTGTACAACTTGTTGCAGTTTTCTGTTGTTCCTAAGGTATGCGCATTTGAGACAGCTAGAAGTGGTTGAACTGAAAAATTTTCAATTTTTATACAGTGTTCTTTGTTGTACACTTGTCTGTGTTTAAATGTAGCATAAAGTATTTGCTTAATATATAAAACCAGCTCTCTGTAACAGAGGAGCTTTTAAAAATGGGGGCAGGGTTTGGTTGTTTGTTTTTTTCTTTATGTTTGAATTGTAATTTGAAAGCCCCGTTTACAGTGAGATGATCATCGGAACGGGGGGGGGGGCAGGTTTTTAAACCCCAGTTTACAGCAAGAAAGTAGGAGAAATTTACAAAAATCTCCTATGACTTCAAATGATGCATTTTTTTTTATCTTCTAATGATTATGGGGTCCACTCAGAATTGATATGCAAGTGGATGGAAATGTTATTTTAGGTAATATGTAGAGACGAGAAAAAATAATTTATTCTTGAGGAGCAGGCCTAACAGTATTCAGGACAGTCGGGCACTCAGTACTTTTGTAGTGGGGGAAAGGAAACTGGGGATGAATAAGTCTCAACTGAATTTGATTAGGCAAGGGGGATTATCACTAGTCTTGAAGTTTCCGATTCACTGACAGCTTAAGTAACTGCCTTACATGACAGGCATTTGTTCATTTAACTGCGTTATTGTTTTTGCATTGCTGATTGGTCAATGAATCTCACATGAAGCATGAAGCATGGTTAGAAGCAGTTGTCGAAGTTAAATAAATGTTTGAGAACAAAGACATTCAGCTAAGGAAATTTTGGTTTGTGTCATTTACTGAACATGGGAAACAGTTGTGTTGGGGATACATATTAACATATTATAAAATCATGTTGATGCAAGATTCGAATAAAAAGTTACAGGCAATTTGAGCCATATAATAACCATCTAAAAAATTTGTTGTCTTAGTTAATCTAACAGATTTAACTCTGTTTGTTTCATTACTCATGTTGTCAAGGAAATGTACCTCACCCATTGATGATGACAATCATATTTTTCTTATAGCCTAGCTATCACCTTTTGACGTCTCAAGTTATACTGTTAGGGCATTTAAGCGTTGGAAGGGTTTTGTGCCAGTATCCATTTTCAACAAGAAAAGGGCACAATTTCAATTCACAAGCTGTGACACATGTTAGATGGCTTTGCATGGCAGGTCTGATCAAGTTCCAGATACTCGATAAAGGGAATATACTTTTATAATCTTTTAGGAATGGAAAAAATTCAAACCTGTATTTTTTCTAACCTTCATGCAGGTAAGCAATTGCATTTTTTGTAAAGGCTAATAAAATTTCAGTGCACATCCCGGCTGCCCTCTTTCTTTTTAGGTGGAATGACGTCAGTTTGATTGTAAAAAGATGTACCAGATGAAAGATCATCTTTTAACCCTACTACCATCATAAGACCATTGAATTGCCGGCTTTGTTCATCCCTTGACTGCCAGGGCCAACTAAATCAGCGTTAAGAATAGACTCAAATGCTAAAGTTGTATGATGAAGACTTGTAGTTTGAACACCCTTGGTGGAACACAGTAACTCTTTCCCGACAGTAATAGGGTTACGCGCAGTGATATTCAAAACTTAGGAAACTGCGATTTCACCTAGTGATTTGATTGACAAATGTACTGTTATAGCGGAAGAAGCTATTCGATGAGAAGTAGATTTATCTTAAATGGCAGCAGGAGGCAGTGAAACTGTTCTTAGTCATGAGCTTCATTTGACTGCTGTCATGTAAACCATTTATCAGAACATCATGTTTTTACCAAAACAAAAATCATGTGTACATTTTTTTTGTGTGTGCATGTGTGGTAAACCTGTGATTTTCAAGAGAGATTCCTGGTCTTCATCATTGAATAATTTTTGTTTTTATGTCTTTGCTTTGAGTTGTTTGCTTCATAGCAGATATGTGATGTTTTTATGCAGGAGATACATTATATGAATGTTCACCAAGAAACCCTCTCAAATATCTGCTTGCAGGCACTCTCCCTTAAAAGTGTAAGATCGGATAAGAGGGAAATAATTTTTAATTTATGCAGCCATTCCCATTAATGTTCAACCTGCTCAGTGTTCTAAGGTCTATGGTCATTATCATTAGTATATTAAATGTAAGTAGTGAAAAATGCAGTAGTCAGTATTTAAATATGAGCATATTAAATGGAAGAGAGATTTTCAATTGCTGTAGGTTTCCACATGGATATGTTGAAAGTTCAAACCAGGCAAGGATAATCTTATATTATGAAAGGGCAGATTTGAAAAGTATGAGGAGGCAGAGGGCTGGATACTCATGTATCCTTTTAAAGGCCTTTTGTAATTGGCGTTTTTTATTTGGATGTTGATTTTTGAAGAAAAATATCTTGTTTGATATCAGAGGAGAGGGGGGATGCGCATATATGTGTTATATTTATTTTTTTATAACTCAGTATGTAAAGTAATTTTCAATCAACATCAGGAGCTGGCCAAAATTGCTAAGTGGGCCCCGATCGATCCACGGGCCCTAGGTTGTTAATGTCTGGTTGAAACAAATACTGCATGAAATGGTATTTATTTCTATCTGTGTGCAGCAACACCAGTTATATATTGTAACTAGAAGATGGTTTGAAAGATGCCACAGATTGAAATGAGAAATTAGTGTGGTTTCATGTATTTTCCAGCAGGTGTGCATTAGTTTCCAAAGAGATTATTGAAATTTATATTTCAAATATTTAATTATGGTTTTCATTATGCCAAAGATAATAAGCCTACAGTGAATTTTTAAAATGTTAAATATCATTAAATTATTTTTTGGAATTGTTGCAATGAGTAGGTGAAATGCCTCTTGAAACGTTCTTAATGCAAGAATGTCAGCTCTTAAAACTACCTCAGGGAAAATTAAGCTTCAGTTTTGTGAATATTTGACTAACAAGTAAAAGATGTATTAATCTTCCAAGACTTGTTTAAACCAAGTATTATCATGTCTTTTTTTTTTTTTTCAAGTAGAGGAATGCCTTTCTTTTTTTATTAAATAAAATGGAACTGGTAGTTATTTTCTTGTAAATGTTGCCCATTTATGAGATAAGTTTGTCAAATAGGAGCAGCTTGCATTGTTTTATTGCAGAGGAGGTCATCATCTTTTTATTTATCTTCTCATGTATCTGTGAACAAGATATCACCAGATTACCAGTGGGTGACCACTGGTGTTGTCAGTGTTAAGTGAGAACTAAGCACTCACAGTAATGGAAGTATTAGATGTCAGAAGTGTCCAAGCATATATTAACTATTATTGTTTCTGTTGCTTTTGGATTGTTTTTCATTTTGTTGTTGTTGTTGTTTAATTCTGATCCCGCTAGTATGGGAGTGAAGATCACAATGTTGTTTGTAGTATCAACCCTGTTAAATATAAAGCAGTACAAAGATGACATCGTAAGCTCAACTTAATCTCTTTCCTTGTAGCATGTTTTTCTATGCCATCTAAAACTGTTTCACCTTTGAGTTTTTGCAATTGTTTCTCTAAATACTTTTCACATGGGAAAGAACAGTAGTATTTCTAACTCCAGGAAACAAATTAGACAAGCAAGAATAAGATAATGCCATTATCATATGTCAGTAGCTTGTTATTTTTTTATGCTGTCGATGGTCCAACATCTGCAAATGGAAAGACAGTGAGCATCATTTTTTTCATTCGATGATACTTCTTGTAGGCTGTCTTTTAGAAGCGCTGAATTACACCTTAGTTTATACATTTGCCAGAATGTCTACTTGAGTCTATATCACTCTGCAAGCAACAGAGCAATGATTCAGTCCTTTTTATGATAATTATGAAAGTGACAATGCAATTTACCAGGTTCTCTCTGCATCTCCATGTACCAACCAAGTTAGACAAAATCTTTGACTAATGTGATTTACTGCACTGGTGAAAGATGGTAGAAAAAAACATGCATCAAAGAAGTAACTAGTTTTTAACTGTATAATACATTAACAGGGTCTATGTAGTTAATCAAAGCTTTGCAAGTTGTATTGTGACATTGTTAATCTTGAATGGGCAGCCACATACAGATCAAACTACAACTGTTGGCACTGTTAGTGAACCTGTTGGAAATGTTCAAACTTGGATTTATATTCTATTTAAGTGCCAAGTTATATACTGTTCTCTTGGATTTCAGTATTTCATAGCTATGTTAATTACAAGAAGTGAAAATGAACTGTGTAAACAGTGGATATCAAAATTGTTTATGATAAAAGAGGGAAAAAATGGAAATAAATCCTCTCATGTGTCAGTCTAGCAAATTAGAATGAACTTATTTGTTGCACTTACATTGCACTGTTTGGCTTCCTAAACTTTGTATCTTGGCTTCTCTCCCCTAGAGTGTGCTTATTTGTTCAAAGTTTATGAGTGAAAGATTAAACATGCACTGTGCAAGTCTGTGTGGAAAAAAGTGCATTCTTAACAATGACACTAGAATGCTGAATGATGTGTACATGAAGGCTTGTCAAACACTTGATACAGTAATGTGAAAAATGTATTATGTGCGAGGAAAGAAAATTGTTCAGCCTCTTAATATTGTTTAAATGCAAAATTCCCTTCATAAATTCATTTTTGTTTGATGGATAAATTGTTTGTGAATCAAAATCTGTTAATGACATTTTACCCCCTTATAATTATATAAATATGACCAAAAAAAAAAAAAAAAAAAAAAATCTTGTAGGAAAGTGAGACTGCTGGAGATCTGCAGAGGAAAGAATCCCTATCAGACAATATTTCAGCCTTTGACTTCCTTACATTGCATGGGAATGGGGCCACATTCAGGTCATGGATCTGGGTGTTTGCCTGCATTCTTTGGATGCTAGTTGTACTCAAGTCACTGGATTATAGTCACCCATTCATCACTTAACAACTGATAGCACTATTATTCATTCACAGTCAAAACACCTGACAAGTACTTTCAGTAAATTACAAATTGTTTTAAAAAGAAATGGGAAAAATAAATCGAACAAATCACTGGAGAACACAAGCCGGTTATACTTGAAGAGATTATTATTTCTGAGATCATGAGATTGTTGTCTAACTGCTGAAAGTTTGGTTGGATGTTTTCATGATCATGATGATACTCTGTACATGTATGTTGTTCTCATACTAATTTTTGTTTTTGGCTACATGCGTTTACTTCCCCCTGTTCAAAAAAAAAAAAAGATTAAAATCAATTTAGGAAAACTTATTTATAATACCTGTTTTGTCGTCATTTTTGTTACATGTCATTGTCAACAATATTTTTATGCTCTGGACAAGCATCAGACTCACTAGACTTGTGGTGACTATTAGATCCCGATGACTCATTATTGATTATAAGATCTTTTTCAAATCTCAAGTAAGATGCAGTGAAGAACTGAAGAAGAGGATTTGCCCAGGAAACAAACATTTTACATTTGTTACTGTCTATCCTGTTAAAATGTTATTCAAAGATTTGGAACATGCAATGGAATTGCTGAGGAGAATCTGCCCGCTGAGTCAAGAAGAGACAGATGGTTTCTTACATATTTGATACCCTAAGTGAACTGTCAGCATGTGGACAATTGTCAAAAGCACTGGAAATTTGGGTTTTTTCAATGGTTTCTCAATCTTTTCTATAATTTGTCACACGTCCACAACCCAAGCAGCTCTCCCCTGGAATAATAATGAGAGAGGCCAGGAAGGAAAATTGTCTTAGACAAGGAGTAGGAGTTTTTCTTCTGTTGTGACAAGAAATACAATCATTACATGTACACTGGAGTCTGTATAAACTGAACTTCCAGCGACCAGAGGTATACATTCACAATAAAAGAGGTTCACTTTAAGTCCGTTTTCAGGCAAGCATGTTTGTCATCATGACGGAGATGTGTAGTGCAGCATATCACTGATTTATCTCCCTTATTAAATATCTTTGCACATGAATACTATTGTGTACTTCTACAGTGGACTTGAGTTCATTGATTCTGATATAGTTCATGTAATACAGTATTCATCACTGGGGTAAGAAGAAACAAATCGGGACCATTAGATGTATACGGTATTAATTTAGATAAAGTTTTCAATTTAAATGAGTTCATTTTAGACTCACCGGATATAGAGTTCACAGCAGACGGATTGCATTGTATTTGTAATCAACCATACTGAATGTGTTGGATCTTGAATAGTCCTGCAGAGTCCTTCACCTTAACCAATTTTGATAGTAAAGTGTTGGCAAAAATATGCCACACCACTCCACACCCTCCCCTGTGGGCAGAGGGAGGTGTTCGCTTTGTTCATCAACCACTCTACGGAGTTTGCATCATCTAGTCTGTGTGACCATTGTCTTCAAGCCCAAGGAGCAGCTTGTCAAGCTCAAATTTGTTGGGCTTCACAATTATGTAAGGTCCAAGATAGCCTTAGGTATACTATACTACTTTTGTGTCTTCATACTACTTTTGTGTCTTCAACTTCAAATGATTTGCAAACATTCTTACTTGAACCTTCTATCAGTGGAAAGAAGGGTCTACAAAATTAATGTTACCTGACATCAAAACACAGTTCACCAACACAGTAAGAACAGCACCTTAATTCCTTGAAAGACGCTTGATGAGAGCATTATTTTCTTTGGTCATAGCATTTTATGTGGTATAGGCATGCCTGAACTTGTGAAATTGCAATTTAATAGAAACAAAAAAAAATTCAACATGGAGAATGAGAAGGAAATGGCAAAACGAAAGAACACAACAAATTCATCGTTTTTGTTTTTCGTTTATTGTTGTTTTTTTGTTATTTTTCATCTCTTTTCAACATTTCATTACATGTATATAAACTAGACAACCAAAATTCCATTGAACCAAATCCAACCTACAACAAGTCAATAAGAAACAATAACCAGTTCAACAAAAGACAACATCTTTGAACTGAATATCAATTAAAGTCAAAAAAAAAAATGATGTGAAAATTCTTTCTCTACCTATGACAACTGATTGGAAGTCTGGTAATTTTTAATTTTTCGTCTTTCATAACGGAGCAGGTAAAGAACAGAATGAATCTCTTTCTTCATCTACCCTATCATTACTTCATAATCTATACAAAAATATTCTTGATGGCACAAACACAATGCATTCAATGCTAGTGGCAAAGTGAATTCAGCTTGTAATTTCCATTGTATTTTATGCCTCCTCTTTTATTTTGCCATAAATACAAATGGACATACCCTCGTACACACAATATTTACAGTACTACATACACAAAACAATCTCTCATGTGATTATTTGCATTTCTACAAGATTAATGAATTTCTTGGGCCATTCGATTGAATGATGGGTGACGTTAATTTTAACTTGACTGGCTGTTGATATTTACAATGAAAAAATGCTGATTGATGCTTAATACCAGCTAATTGTGATACAATAAATACAATAAACAACTGCTGAACAAAAGATAATCTCAGTTCCAACTATTTCAATTGAGATGCATGGCATAATATGGATTTGGCTATGGCTCATATATTGGGAATGCTTAACTCTACAATTACTGGCATGCATCTCATGCCAAATTATTTATTATTTACGAGGAAAAAAACAACTGTCAGTCATCCATTTCATCTACATAACACATCCTTTATCTCTAATGATAACATTCTTATAATCCATTAACAATCTGATCTTTCTTTTCAAAAAATGTCTGTCCACAAGATTCTTAAGTCAACTAATAATAATATGTTGCTGCACTAACAGTTGCCGACAGATGGGCCAACACATTTCACAGCCTCAATCAAAACAACCATTTCTGATTTATATAAACTATGATCTGCCTCAGATCTCAAAATTCAATAACTACATCAAACAGTAATAATGAAGAATACAAGTCCACATTATGAAATTCCTTCTTTTTTCTTGTTAAATGAAATGAGTTGGATGAACTACATTTCTTGTTCATAGGCAGGGATGAAGAGAATGCAGAAGTGACAGCTTGAAAAAAAAGTAATATTTTGCACTATACAAATTCTTCCAGGCAAGTCTTAATCTTTCTGAGACTAGGCAGGTTATAGAAAACACAACCCACGCAGAATCATAGATTGTATAGAACTGACTAAAACCTTCCAAGAGAAGAATAAGAAAAAATGTAAAGGCATGCAGTGTATCAACGTTTTCAATGATGTCCCTGAAATATCCTAAACAGTAGGGCATTATGATATTTGCCACTCTGGTGTAGAGTAAGAAAAGTTGCCCAGACAAGTAACAAGAATGAAATAAATCAGTTTCCTTTTCACAAATGTGACACTAGAAGTTAGAACACACTACAAAACGTATGTATTTTAAAACCATTCCAGACTGTTTTCATACAAATTTTTCCTTACAACCGAAATTTTCTGTCTCTTTTTGGTGGCACTTTTTCATCTTATTTTGAAAAGAGATATATGTTTTAATTAATAAATAAAAGCTTTGAAGATTGTATTGAACTTTTCTTAAAGTTTTCCAAATCTGACTCTGCAAACAGTCAATAGAAGGACATGCTTAATGAGCATTTTCATTTTCCTCGCCGTAAGTCTAGGGAGGGGCAAGTATTTCTTATTTCTCACTACCCAGTATACAAAAAAAAATTTTTAAATACAGAAAGTAAGATCAAAAGGAACCAAAGACTGGATAATTTTACATATATATTTCCAGACTAGGAGAACTTAAAAGCTTATCGGCTTGGCAGTATTAAATTCTACATACATAATGAAATAAAATGTTGGATGAAATAAAAATTAACATCACCTACAAGACATAATCATTAATAATGCACATGGATGGACTTCATGTAATATATAAAAATATAGCTTTCTCATATTTCACATCCTTTCATGCAGCGAACTTTAGTACACAGAGATCCTATGCTTGATCAAACTGTGGGATCATGCTGACAAAAAATAAATTATATTTTAAAAGTCCAGATCTCAAAACTGTCTTATTACCATCCCATCTGATACAGATTTGTTTACAGTTGCATGTTCATCTATGCAAGTCCACAGTAAATTTACAGATTTGTAAAATCAAAAGCTCCCTTGATTTTTGGCCACTTTTGTAAAATCCCCAAAAAAATTTTTTCTCTCTTTCAGTTCAATTTAGAAAGAAATAACAAGACTGTTTGTCAGCGAGCCTCGTGTAAATTGGGATGTCCATATTACACACAGCCTGATATCCATTTTCTTTCATACAAAATCATTTAAAATTTTTATGAGAGGCTAAGATTAGAATGACTAAGTTTTACGTGCAAAACACTCTCAAAAACATGAGTTACTATAACCAATACAATACTGTGTCAAAACAACAAACATACCAACCTTCCAGCACATCATACTCTTATTTAATTTACATAGTTAGCTTGGAAATTAGAGGATGCATATCACTTCCTCACACAGGGTGTGTATATCCCCTACCATGACAGAATCATACAAACGTCAACATTCCTCACAAATCTTTAAGTCCTCGCAAACAAGTCCACCCCCCTCCTCCCCACTCCATTCCATTTCTGCATGATCACCCTCCCCATTCACACAACAACCTCAGAAAGTACATGTACCTGGCTTTTGTCACGCAAGGGGCTATACCCATCCTAATTTAAGTTAATGAAATTGACAAAAATACAATTATATAAAAATGTAAAATAGTATCTCTGGCCTGTTCTCCCTTCATATTCATATTCCATTAACTCTCTGTCTGCTTCCATGGTGGCATTTATCATCTTATTATTATTCTTTCCCATTCTGTTGACAGCTCTTATTCGTCCTGAATTTTTAGTTATCCAATTGGAATAGCTCACCATGAAATCTCATGTTAGATATAAAGGTTAAGGAAAGGTTAGAAATGCCTCAGAAAAATTTTCTGCAGTCCAGTCCACATGTCATCCAGTCAGAAACTAGGGAATGGAAGAGATAAAATATACTTCTACCACACAATATTATTTGGTCACCTAAGTAAGCAGTCAGAGAGTTAAACAGGCAAAGATGGGATTTTAGTTTTCATTCATTATGAATGCACATGGAGACAAATGTATATTTCTGTACATATGAACAAAATATTGATATGTGCTTGCATTGATTCCATCTCGGCAGTTTCCCCAGTTTTTCAACAAATAATGCAGTTTAGTTATTAACACAATGGGTCACACCAAGATCAATGGTCCACCAATAAATATTACAGTGCCAAGATGCTTCTGTCTCAAAATCTGTTGCTTTTTCACTTACTTTGTTTTTTTGCTGATATTTTGACTTCCCAACAAGCAGTGATGGCAATGATGGCTATAAGCAACAGTTACTGCCATGATAGAGTCTGGTAAATATGCCGGAACAGCAACACAAAACAAATGTATTTGCATTAATATTTTTGCATGCCTCATCAGCTGGTGTCAAGAACACAAGTCTGTCTTTGCTTTGTTGCTATGTCTAGACCACCTCAAATTTCCAGTCTGCGCTAGTTTGAAGTGCCAAAATAGAGCAAAACACATGGGAGATTCCTTATACATGAAGGCCAACAATTCAAAATTGATAGATATAACACACATAGACAAGGTGTGCACACTTAATACGGACAATAATAACTTATGATTATCCTGACATAAAATCGTAAAATAAATTTGAAAATCCTTATAAATAATACATAAAATCTCAGAATGATGGCAGAATTCTTCATTTTCTGTGTTGTAAGTAATACAGTAATTACACCTTGGAGGTTTTTGTCAAGCATATTCTCCATTTCCTGAATGGGAAGAATTTTACGCTTATATTAGTCTTTTACATTCCATTCTCATATTGCTCACTGACTTCAAAATGGTTAAAATTTTCTTATCTGGTATTATATGACCTTCCCAGATATGTACTTCAATTCAGTTATACAAAACTGTAAATTGGAAACCTGTTTGATTTGAGTTATAAGTAATTATTTTGCATATATATATATATATATAAATGTGATCTCTTTGATCAACATTTCAAAATGTGGGAAAGTTTCTGAGAGTGTCTAACAATTGGCATTCACTTGCATGCATATTATCTTCATACTGACTGGGCTTCAATAAGTCTTTCAAAGAGTGATTAATGTCACTGTGAAAAGTTCAGGTCAGATCATGAAACAGTGCAAGAAATATAATAGATATAAATATAAATGCCTCAACACGCACACCGTTCTCCCATTCATTTCATGTCTCAGGCAAGGAGGCAACTCATACCAGTCTCAAATAATCTCCATTTACTCATTCATGCGCTCTTCACATAAGTCCCTGACTATGATTTGGACAAGAAGGCAACGGTTGTCTCATCATATACTCCATTTCCCTTGGGTGGAGCAGTCTTCTCAGTTAATGTAGTGACTGTCTCAAGTTCAGCAACTCCAATTTCAGCCAGGTAACGTTTGCGGTCTTCAGGCTGGGCAGGTCCCCAAGACGGGTCAGGTTTCAACAGATGTTTCACACGCTGGAGAATAATTCATTACTTTAAGACAGTGTGTTCCATCTCACAAAATGTACAGTCAGTTTTCATGAAATAATGTCAAGCAAAAACTTGGTCTATCTAAGAAAGGCTTTTGCGAGTTCTCTTTTGCAAAAGTGAAAGAGAACGATTTTCCAAGACTTTTGAGCTTAACGATTTTTAGTCCCGCATCATAGTCTTAATCCAGGTCTGAGACAACAGAATGTTTAAAATATAATGGCAAACAGAACTGGAGCATGATATTTTGGAATACCATAATTTTTTCCTTGGATTGAGCCTTTCCACAAACACTTAAATGTCATCAATTTCACTGACAAATAATGAGCACCTATGTAGCATATGTGTGCTACTTTCTGAACTCTTGAGGAGACGATCTATTTGAAGAAGTCTTAGTAAAAAAATGTCTCCTGTGCAAGGTTACTTAGTTTAAGTAGGGAGAAATCATTAGGGAATCACCACATCAAATAATATCTTACCTGCCAAAAAGATCCTTTGTCAGTGGTACAAATCTGGATAATGGCAACAAGAGGAATGGGCACAACAGAGATTATACCCAAACACCACCCAAAAATGATAGCCCACTGGGGATACTCGTAGTTGTCACCATAGGTGACGGGTCCTAGGGTAACAACACTGAAGATCCAAACGAACTGAAACAGAGAGGAAAAAATATTTTGCACTGCCACATCATAATTATAGTAACCAATGACTTCGTGTGACTTTCTCAGTATAAAATTATAAAAATAATCCACGAGGAAACAAATATTTCATCTTCAAATAACTAAAATTAGGGTGAAATACCCTTACTTCTATCCAGAAATATCACTGGTTCACAGAATGGTGATAGCCATCATATTTTATGAAATCATTTCCTTTATACCAATGTGTTGACCTTTTTCAATGAACATTCCTGATGTAAGAATAATTTGATAATAGGTTCAAGTCTTTTCCAAAATGACCAGTCAGCCACTGAACGTCTATATGAACTTATATCATAAGTCTTGGCAACTTACCAAAATCACTATAGGAGTGACAAATTTCCACATGTATTTCCACCAGAAATGGGGCTGATAACCAATCATCAAAGCAATATCCTTGTACAAGCGGTCAACACCTGAGGAAGTAGGCAGGTGAGAGGCAATGTTATCAAAATGCAAGCTGATGGCCAACACAGGAGAAATTTACATCATTACTTCATTTTCCTTCTAGTCACATCTACAAATTTATGTGTAAATATTTTCTAGCATTAAAAATAACCTTCAAAATTTTTCAACCATTTTCAGTCTAAGATGCAATACTTCATTGCATCGCACTTTATCACTATTCATTTTGTAGCATACGACTGACTTACATAGTAAAAAATATTACTTTTGTTTACGAAAAATAAAACAACACTGTTTAGTATTTAGTGTAATACATTCCTCACTCTGCATCTTTTTTTTAACTATCACTCTACTCAGAAAATGTTACTGTCAGGCTGTATAATTATTGTTGTAACTTTCTTCCTTTTATTCTTCAATGCCCCTACAATGACACTGTGATTTTTTTCATGTTTGCGGATGAAAACTCAAGCAATGCTGAAAATACTATCTATTTCTCAAGTCTTGAATTTTAGCACTCACAGGTGTGTTAAATAAAAATAATGCTTATCCCCTCTAGGAAGTAGAAAATTATTAGTGATGTTTTTTCTCTTCTATGTCTCTTATTTTCCTGTTTATTCCAGGTGAAAAAAATATAATACTTAAATCTTAAACTTCTCAGATTTAAAAACTGACAACTCCAAGAAGGCAACAGTCACTACTGGCTATATCTATTGTCTCTCAGAATCCGCATTTGTTTCCACCACATGACATATTTTCAGTGAAAATAATTCCTAGAAGAATTTATTACTTCTCCATCCTGATGTACTGTCAAATGGAAACAGCCCTGCTTTCTCCCTGCAAACTGGCTACACAGTAATGAGACTATATTTTTATTTCCATTGACTAACTTACCATAAGCCCATGAGAGAGCCAGACATTCAGTCATAGAGATCAGCATGAGAGAGAAGCTGGCGCAGTACCAATCCATGATTTGAAGGACATAGATTCCACCCTGAAAAACAATGAACACACTTCTATGAGTATATTTAAAAGGAATATTTTGACACAATCTTCGACTACTGGTAAATAATTAATGTGAATACAAATTGTATCACTGGTATGTAGCATGATGATATAGCTAATAATTTAGATACTTTATCATGCAAGCAGCTTTGTTTCACTGGGGCTGCAATTCAAAATGATTTGGTGTGTTTTCTCTGTCAGGTTATTGCATTTTCAGTCCGCTATAGATTTCTTCTTTGCTAGCTTCACCAGAGACAAGCAATGACTCCAGCAAAATTAATAAAATAATATAGTGTCCACTCTTTACCCCCTTGGCAAAACAATAATTAAATAAATAAATTTTATGTACACCCTAGCCCAACAATGACAAAATAAGCCAGCAACTGACAGATTGGGGTGACAAGAAAAACAGTGGCTTAGAGTCCGGAAGAAGAGGAGATCAAACTAAATGCTCACAGTCAGTGAAGGAAACGGGGAAGAGAGAGAGAGAAGATACTAGCAGGTAACCACAAAGAGAAATAACAGTGAAGACACAAACAATGAGGAGTGTATGCAAAAGTGTGCTTATCATTAGGTTGAACTCTATCTGCAAAGGAAACAAACCAAAAGATTTTACATTTGTCCGTGTAGAAATATGCAATGGTAGAAACTTACCTGTGTGATGCAGGGCATTCCCAGCAGAAACTCCACAAAGCATGCAACAGCAGTGATGATGGTCTTTTTGTTGCGGAGAGCATGAGGGTACTCATCCATAATGCCACTCAGAATGGTTTCAAACATTCCAAACTACAATGAGAAAGAGAAGGGGAATAAAGTCAGATGACACTAATACAATGTCATTAAAATTCTGTTGATCGTTTTGTTCTGAGAAGTCTGAGCACTTTCCTTCCACTGGTTGGTTTCCTGGTATATCAGATATGCTTTGCACACATCATTACATTTTAAACTAATTGAAACAGTGACTTTTTTTCCCCAATAGGAAAGAAAGGGCTTGGACAGAGCATGTGGGATGTCAAGTACAAGACCCTGCAGCTATTAACTGTTTGGAATTTCTTTGTTTTTGAACTGATGATATAGCAGGAAACACAACCACTAAAATAACTGTCGCTACAAGTGAGGAATGAAATAATCACTTGTGTTAGTGTTGGATTTCAAGTGATGAGATGTGATCTTTCATGTCTCTTTTCAAAAGTGACTGGCATTTTTTTTATCTCTCTTTTCAAGAGTGACTGGCATTATCTTCTCCTTCTGCAGTGACCACATATTCAGCTCTCTTTTCTTTTCTATTTCTTAAAGCAAAACTCCAATTTACAAAACTTTTGTTGCGTCAAATTTCACAAAAATTACAACAATGGCATGTCAATTCATCACGACCCAAACTATGAAATCCAACACTCTCATTTCAATGACCTAAGGAATAAACAGTGTTTGAATGCAAATCATTGTCATGACGTCATTAGGTATCTGCTGTACAATCAGGAATTCTTCAGAATTAAAAATAATTTTCATTTGTCATGCCATCTGCTGATGTTTTCTTGGATATGTGCTGCACAATGACAAAAGAATTCTTGCTTTTATTCTTCTGCTTTCCAGACATGGAAATATAATTCGCCTTCATCCATATTTAGCCCTTTCCCAAAAAGACAAGAGTAAGCTTAAATGACCATAAAATTCAGGTCTTTGCATTATTCCCTCTTTGAATCTTTACGAATGACTGATGACAAAATGATTTGGATTCAGTGTCAAGTAATACATAAATGTTTATCTTAACGTTATGAACAAACAAAATAACAAAAAAAACAAACAAACAAGAAGTGTGTCATGCTATTATGATGCTGTTAGTGGAGACTGGCAGGATAGCTCATAGATGGAATCCCAAGAGACTTTCTTCCAGGTCAAATCAACACAAGCAAAGGAAGAAAGTTGGAACCAAAGAAATCGCTAAGAAATGATATTCAGATCCGACGGCCAAATGAAGTTACCATCACCTACCTCCACTTTCATTTTATAAGTATGTCATGTGGAGTCTTAGAAAATCTATCAAAATGCTGGTAAGCACAGCATTTGGGAACCCTCCTCTCCAACTGCAGCTGATGATCTTTGTCTCAAAGTTCATAACTTTGCCATTCAACAGCTGTTTATGACATTTGCATGTGGTTTATTCATCATGCGTTCTCGTAATATGTCATTGAAAAATATGCACGTGTGCAAAACAGATGGTGCAAAAGATGGCATATGGCATTTTGTTCCAAATAATATTAGTTCATTGAAGCAGTGCATTCAGCGTTTTCAATTAGATTTACTCCTTTTCCTAGAAATGCTGAAAGTACACCCTCATGGCCTGAATTTACAATAATATGATGTATCAAATTTTTATAATCTCTACCACTGGAAAATATTTAGGTATATTGTATTTTCTTCTGTGTTACTTCAGAATTTTCAGTCTAGAAATGAAATACAGCAGCCGCAGATTTTGAAAACATGAGCACATAAATATTCATCTAGTTCCTATGGTATTTTCACATCAATGACCACATTTTTAAACATTTTTTTTTTGGCTCATGCCTTTTTAATCAGTGTTGTCCAAAAAAAATCACTTTCAGGCACTGACTTTGTTCCTCAATCCTTTCAGAATTTATAAATGGCAACAAAACACCATAAAGAAATGCCACATCACCAGTTACCAAATCTTTAATGCTGGAAAAATTTGAGCATCCTGCCATCTCATGAAAATGATAATGAATGTACTTTTTTTCAGTGCAGTTAGAATGAGAGCTTGAAAAAAAAATATGAACAAATCTCAGATTATTTCTTAAAAGGTTTATGTCTTACTAAGTAATGAAATCTAGAAACAAAGACACACACATGAATGTTAAGAAAAAAAAAATGTAATTATACGAAACAAGTTATTGAAACCTAAAGCAAGCCTGTTGGGGGGAGAAAATGTGTGGAACCACCTCGCCAGCGAGCGTCGAGCCTCCCCATTTCAGCCATAATAACAGTCCTTGCAGAAGAATTGGAAAAACATTTGGCCATTTTCAAAATGTTCCCAAAGTAATTAATTAAACCATTTTCAAACAATGTTTCATCTTCTTCCTTTTTGTAAACATGAGCAATTGTTCTTGTAGATTTAAAAAATGTAATACTATAAAAACAAATTACATTGCGATTTATTCAAAATACAGATATTAGCAAACAAAACAAAAATTTAACAACAAGAAAAATACAGATATCACGAAGTAGGCCAGAAACATTTTCCTGTTCAGTACACAAATCAGACAAATTGCCCAACAACTCGAGTCAAACCTTATTACAACAAACTCCCCTTCGAACAGAAATTTTACTGAGAATACAAGACAATTTCATGATGTAAAAATTGATATGCTTGGATACTTATGACCTGTACTAGGATTACAGAATTCAGCAAAAGAAACCTTTTTGTCTTTCCATCTATTGCTATATCTGTGAAAGTCCAGTATAAAATGTGTAAGTAAAAGGCAAAAGAGAGGAGAATATCCCAAGTTCCACTCAACCACAAATGTATTGATCTCATGCAGAAAAACCATCTTATCCACATTCCCTGAAATGCACAATGCAGCAAAGGCTTCTTAGCATAAGATTACAAAGCCGATGATATGTTTTTGTTTTTTATTAAGCTTGTTCTTCTGGTTCAAGAGATGGGACATCCATATGAAAAAAATCCTAACTTAGCTGATTTACCACAACAGACAACATATTACAAATTTTAAAAATTAAAAAATTGATTCCTCTCTTCTGTGCTTATGTGAGGGTAAGAAAATTGGGTCCACAAAAAAAAATGAGGAATTCCTGATTTTTCCGTAAAATGTCCCCTTCTGTAGCTCTATCAATTTTGTCGACATGTCATCAATATCACTTTGTGGTCTGTTGTTTACTATTTTTGTTTAACAAGCATGGAAGTGAAAAAAAAAGTTTAACTTTTGTCCTGTAAAAAATAAAACAACTCAGAGATATCTTTCCTGAATTGGGGACCATTCATTGTTAATGGTATTGTCTAATTAAGTTATGTAACTTTGCAGACAAAACTACTGATTCTTTCTAAAACAGCTTCAGTGTCCTCAGGAAGAGCTTGTTATAATAAGGTATGACAAAGGCTTTTCATGAATAACTCTCTAAACTAAATGTTACGCAATAATTAGGCTTCCGAACCAAAATTTGATAAAGTACATAAAACACCCATTTTCCCTCAGAAAATGTTTCTTGTTCATGAACGAAAATGCACAGGTTTCCATGTCTAAATATGACATAAATGAAATCATGTCCCTAACTCATTTTCATCTTGACACTATATTCTACAAATTAGCAAAAACTGGACTCTCATTTGAAATTGCAAACTCAACATTAGCTGTCTAGATTTCTTTACAAAATGAGATCATGGGGCCCCTCCATACTTACATCCATATCTAGGCACTGCCAAAACTGATCTGCAATACTAGGACACCAGACAGGACCAGAAAACAAGATCAAAGCTGACATCACTGTTGCATACACATCACAATGTATAACCTCCTTCCCAAAAGGAGGACAGGTCTACACAACTCAAAAACGTCGATTTAACTCTTTAAAATAGATTAAAACCGAAGTCTACCCATCAACTGATATCCTCGACCGACACTAAACAAAAACATTTTACCATTCCCCTTCTTTTAAATCATTATACATCACAAATTACAAGACTTTGAGATCATGTGACTGCATTCCAGGAACTCAACTCTGCATCTCAGTGAAAAAAGTGCAGGGAACTACAGTTTGCTTCTTCTCTTTAGCAAGAACTAAACTGTGAGTGTCTGTTGGACTCCTGAAACAATTTTTTTTCATCACAAAATCTTAATTCATTTCTCATCAACCAGGATAAGCAGCAAAGGGTTGTGCAGTGTTGAGGGTAGGAACATGCACTGGAGTTTGTTGTGATCCACTTTCATTAAGCAATCCCTTCCCATTCCTTCCCCTATGCACCCTCCTCAGAACCTCAAATCGATATGCAGAACTTCCATAAAAAAAAAACCATTATATCAAAATAAGAAGCAACACACACTAGATACCGCTACCCCCCCCCCCCCCCCTTCAGATTGTTCTTCGAAAACTCAAAATCTTCAGAAAAAAAAAAATGGAAAACTTGAACTCATTTCTCTTGCCTCCAACAAATGTTTTGGCAAGAGGTCCAAAAGAAAATGCCAGGAGTAAATGTGCATTTCATTTCCTACGTGTATTTTAAGTTTCAGCGATACCATGGGTATAGCGCTTTCCAAGTCCTTTGTCAAGCCAGACTATCACACTATTAGCCTATGCAGTCTGAAGTCCTATGATTTTACAAATGTGGCTTCATTAAAAAATAACAAAAATCATTTACTTTGTGAAAATGCCTACAACTGTGGCTGAATTTAAAATTTGTTAATATGACATGACACTGTTTGGTCGAACGAGCTAATTGTACTGACTGGTGCTGTATGCAAACACGAATCTTCAAGACATAAAAAGAATTACAAGTATAATTAGGTGAAGAAGGGGAATATTTAAAAATTATGTGCTAAATCTCAGGATAATTACAATTCATTAGGAATGTAGTACCGACGATTTATGCCAGTATCACCTGCAACAATTCGCAATTGTTTTTTTTTAAGTCTTACATTTTGATGCATTACTAAGAGTGATTCAGAGCAATACTGAGGCGGCAAACTTTCAGTTTCCGGACTCTTCCACAAATTTGCTTTAAATGATCTACTCAGATCCTATGACATTCGACTTGGAAGGCACTATATAGTTAATCTCAGTGTCTTCTTCTCATACAAACCATTTCAATATGAAATAAATTCCTGAAAAACAAAGATAAGTGATCTGAAGAAAACACTGAAATTAACTGAAGATTCATTCCTTAACTGATTAGTCATGGAAAAAAACCTGTCACAATAAGAGATAGGAAAAAAAATATGATAGATCTTTGTACTTGTTGTTATGAAAGGTTTTCGAAGAAATTTGTGTGAGTAATCTGATAATAGATGATGCAAAATAATGCTGAGCACTCTCTTTAAAAAAAAAAATAATAATATGCATTTTGTCAAGTAAAACTCATCTAACTGTCAAAATGAAAGCATAACTGGTATCGCTGAAATCATTTCTTATGGGACTGCCCTGTGAACTTTCGAGGCATCTTGTCAGTTTGGACTTCTGAACTGCACATTCACTAAAGGCATAAGAATTATTCATTCACTTTGAGGCACAGTTCTTTAAAATATGGCATTTCCATAAAACATCTGTAAGTGCCAAATAATTTCGGTGATTATTTGAGTTTGCCTGGCAGGAAATATTTTCTGACTTGAGAATTAAATTTTGACACAGTCAAGATTGAACAGAATCTGATAGCCTACATAATTACCATCAGATCTGACCAAAATGGACTGTACGAGTTCAGTTTTCCAAAAAAAGTCTGGTGGGGATATGGGATGTGGCCAGACTATTTGCCACTGACACACATCATCATTTTTTCATTCCGAAATATCTTACCTGACTGTCCAAACCAATGGTGAAGAACATGAGGAAGAACAAGACTGCCCACAAGGGAGAAATTGGTAATTTAGCAATGGCTTCAGGGTAAGCCACAAAAGTCAAACCAGGTCCTGTGAACAAACAAAACAAAATATTTAATGAACATCTTTATCTATTTCATCAAACTCACTCAGAGGTAAAAGAAAATGTTGACATTTTCAAGCTCTTTAGTCTTCAGCATGACAAAGATTTTTTTGTAATGTATTGACAAAACACAAAAACGAAATTTTAAATTTGCCATTTCCTTCTCTGACCTCTCAAGAAAATGCCACGCAAGTCATAATACTCATAACCTTTAATTTTAATTCTGAGAATAACTTTCCTTCAGTCAGATGGAAAAAGAATATGAATATGTGAGGCTGATGTTAATCAATCATCCTGCTGGCTTACCTTGAGTGACAATTTTGTCCACACTTGAGCCAACTTCATGTGCCATGAAACCAAGAACGGAGAAGATCACAAAGCCGGCAAACAGACTTGTACCACAGTTAATGAATGGAACCAACATAGCATCTCTGGAAAACAGAAATGTTAATAATGATATTTAAAAAAAGTTTCTAAGCCAATAAAAAAAAGACAGAAAAAAATTCTAATTTAACAAAAGAAATTATTTCTTAAATAACTACTAGCATAAGTAATGTTATGTTTAGACTTACTAAACTGCCAGTTTGTTAAATGAAAGCTACATCACAAAACACTTTGAAAAAATTAAATGAACCTTCAATTTTTTCCCATCCTCAAATATACCCTAACATTCTAAGTAAATTCAGTACTGACCTGTAGACATTGTTGTTGAACTTGTTGTAAGAAGCCATGGTGATGATTCCACCCCAAGCCATACCAACTGAGTAGAAGATTTGTAGAGCGGCGTCACCCCATACCTGCACATCAAATCATAAAAGAGTTAATCTAACAACCCAGATTTCTTTACTCCAAAAACTTGTAGAATATTTCAAAAGTGAAAAGTGTCTCAAATAATTTTCTCAGGGGGGGGGGGGGGGGGGGGGCTATCATGATCTCAGAAATTCCGTGAAAGTGAAATGAAAATATTCTTAGCAGCTGAGTCAGTAGTCCATGAGATCCCATAGATTATGTCACAAATTTATTTCAGGCATGATTTTACACAGTGAATCCAGCAGTGAAAAGTCTAATCACGTTAGTACAAAAATTTATCGTTTTTGATTTCCTTAGCTGAATTAACTGAAACTGGTGTAATCCAGAGAAAAAGAATAATTTAATACTTACACTGAAGTCAGCAAGTTTCTCCCAGCGAGGCACAATGTAGAACTTGATTCCTTCAGCAGCACCAGGCAATGTGCAACCTCGCACAAGCAACACCAGCAGTACCAAATAGGGGAATGGAGCAGCAAAATGCATCACCTATTTATCAGGTAGGGGTGGATGAGAACAAAAAGTACACTGTTAGTAGGGAACAGGCCTGGGGAATCATGGCAACTGAAATCAGTAGCTCCACATTTATATTGTCCAGTTTGAAAATGACACAGCCAAAACTGACCAGCCATAGACACAAGTGTAAAGGTTGAGGATGCTTCTCTGTGTATTGGAATGAGCTAGAGAACAGTTGTCTCGAGTGGCACCTTTCAATTTTCAGACCTTTAATATGCTGTCCTATGCAGTATTTTACTGTCAGATACAAAATGCTGGATTCTGAGGGAATGGAGAAGAATTGCTGCCATTTCATAATTTAATGGCAAGGAAGTCTTTACAGTTCACATCCTCAACATTTTCACGCAAAAATTGATCAGCCATGAACTAATCAAAATCTGAATGGCTAATCAATCTTGGATCTCACAATACAAATGTGGGGACATGTTGGTTAACACGTTTCATATGGCAAATGAACAGACATTTTCATTTGATGAAGAAAAAGACACATTTTTATTCCAAGACATATTAAAATTTCTTGCCGCACTCAAACCTCAAGAACTGCAACCATTTTAACCATTTCCTTCAAAACCGATAAAAAATTGGGTGACCCCCAGAGTGCTCTTCTCTAAAGCTTCCAGTTTCATCCCAGAATCATTAGATATCAGCACTTCAGAAAACTCTAGACTCTCTATATGCTTGGATTATGCCTTCAGTGGCATATTTGAGTCTAGAGCAGTCTACCAAAGTAGCAAAAACCCAGCATCCAGTGGCGACAAAGTATTCAAAGTCCACATTCAAGAACTTTGTCAGCTTCTTAAACTTCTGTTAGACATGATCTGACAACGTTGTTGAGGATCAAATTCAGCAAGAGACATGATGAGATTAATGACTCACATGCTTTTAGGTTACACAACATGTGAAAGCTGTACAATAATACATATATGTATACAAATGAGCCAACATGAACTGTGTTTAAATACTGAGTAGTTAACACTGTGTATTCGCCTATTGTAACCAAAATTCACCAAAGTACGTCACTGGGTCAGTGAACATAATTATCAACCATTCGTCTACAGAGATGCACCCTACCTGAAGCACCACGTCACGCTGACCTTGCTGGCAGCACAATCACCTGCATTGCTGTACGATTCATCTGAAACTGGAACTGTGCATCCACAAAAGGTCCTCATGTATTTTTCTAAACTAACTCAGTATGACATAAACCTCTATCCGCCTAAAATCCCAGTAGGTGAGAGGCACCAACCATTGCCCCATAACAAATTTTATGATACACATCATGTCAGGAGAACATTACAGAAGCACTCCATGTTTTACCATTTGGACACACTTTTCATTTGGTTTTTGCATGCAATGTGAGAACGCATGCATGCACATGAAAAATGATGTTCAAATGTCCATCAGACGTACCATTCAGTCAAATGTTCATTGACAGGTAGTGTATATGATAATGAACTTATACTAGCATGACAACACGATCTCTTAATGTATATTTATTGTTAATATTTAATTAATGTATAGTCATCCTATTCATCTTTTCCATGAAACAATAACATTGTCTTCATTTCCCTGTACAAGAGAAAAATGAGCACTGTGCTCCCTCCCAAAATAAATTTGAAACTGTCCTTGCGCCTGTCAATAAATCTCTATGATTCAATACAAACAAAACAGCTAAACATGACCAGAACCGAACACACATCATTATTTGCAATTTGATGACCACCTGTAACTTCACAGTTGAAGCTTGACACGTTAGCCTTCTGGATTTTAAAACTTTAACTTCTTTGGCTCCACTTAAAATTCCTCAAGGCATATTATTTACAGGAATTCTAAGATTATGGAAACAATGATATAAATTTAAAAGCCCCAAAACAAAATGTTTTTTTTGTAACTTACTTCAATTATAAGCCCAACAGTTTATAGTAGCTGCAGATTGGTCATCAAATGGCAATGAAGTTAAGTACATTTTGATTTATTGGCTTCATTTATTTCTTGACAAAACAAACAACATTTTCTCACAATTTTTCATCAACATGGACAGAAACAGATAAGAATCTGGATCAACAAAACTGAGGCTGATTTAACACTTTAAGCTAAACTGATCACTGACTGGCTCCACCTTACATATTTTCCAGTTCAGTTGTGATCTGTCAACATTGTCAAAGCAATATTACAACAGCTTTACTCTTACATGGCTACAAAATATTAAATATGCCATGGGAAAGTAATACTGTGGGCAAATTTTGCAGTGACAGGAACAACATGAGGGTGAGTTTTTGCAAAGATATGACTTTATTTCAACATCGGGCATAAATCAGTAATGCCAAATATCCCAATCAAAGCGACTGCATCTTGCTATGGTGTCATCATCCATCAATCCTGCTATTCTATTTACTGAGACAAACAGACTGCTCTAATTTCATTCATCTTAGTCTTGCTGGCCCAAACTGAAATGTGCTATAACATCTCCACCATCTGAATTATGTGCTTCTGTGTTCACAGCATAAACATTAACCTGCTATAAGCCACAGTTCACAACATATGTCCTATATATACACCATATAAATTTGCATTATAATTTTCGCTAATTTATTCAAGCTGTTACTCCCAAAAATTCGTTTCCTAATTTCACATTCAGCTGCCATGAAACGAAGGTGGCTGAATATTATCACTAATGTGCCAGGTTTAAGTTCCTCAGGCCTTTTTTTAAACTACAAAATAAAATCACTCTTTGCAATGAAAAGCCCATTTCACAAATGGAGTGTTCAACTTTCTCACCCTCTGTTTGAAGATTTCAAACTGAAAAGAATATATTTTCTAAATACCCACCTTGCCAAGAACTTTGACACCCTTGAACAAGCAGAAGAAGACACATAGCCAGGCCACAGCCAGGCAGATAAGCAACTGCCAACGGAGTTGACCAGCATTCTCAATGCCATCTGTCAGCTCCAGGACATGACGTCTACAGAAAGATCAAGTTCGTAAGTATCATTCTTTCTTTCTGGCTTCAAATAAAATGATTCACAACTGCACATTACATTAACAACAGATATGAATATAAATCCAGCTGTGTGCTTTTTTTCTTTTCTTTTTTCTTTCTCCCCATCAATAGACTGATGCTAAGAAATGGCAAATTAAGGACAGAAACAGTTTTACTGGGTAGTCGTGGAAAACCAACTAAACATTTGATTGCCCACAACTTTTTATTTACATCAGCCATTTGTATTATCAAACATCAAGATCCATTTTATCATAAGGATAAAAAATGTGAGTAAATGGTGATTAAGCATCAACTGCAGATAGTTTCCTTCAATTTTCTTTCAGAAAAGGAAATCTCACAGTGTGACTTTTATCAACAGATAAGCTTCCCAAGAGATATGAAACTTGCAATACTCACTCCCAGAATTCTTCACTGGCAGGGACACTCTTGTTGCCATGCAGAGATGCTTTAGTAGTGACATTGCTGACAGTAGCGATGATAGCGGTTGCATTGTCTTGTAAAGCCTTCGTTGCATTACTGATGGCAGATTCATTGGCAGCCTGCGCTGCTCGTTCATCATCTATGCAGTGTTCGGTGTTCCAGGAATTGTTGCAGTGGGACCAAGGCAGAACAGCCCGGAACGACATGAACAGGTAGTAAACGGTCCAGGCAATAATCACATTATAGTAGATACAGACGATGGCCGAGCACAGCATCATGCCTATACCCACACCTAGTTTGAAAGACAATGAAAATTACATAAATGTTGGATATACATTATGCAAGTGTAAATTGGGATAAAAGAAAGTTCAAAGAAGCAGAAAACAAACTAACAAGAAAAGAAATATGACAGCAAAACACATCAGTAAAAATAAAGCAATAAATAAATAAACAACGACTTCAGTTGATGACAGCAAAATAAGTTCAACTTAATGACTTCATAACTTGAAATAACATTTTTTTAAAGAAAAAAGGCAGGGTCTAACTCACCTTTGAAAAGAGGCACCACCTTCCAAATGGCCACGGGACTTAGACTGGAGAACTGGCCATATGATACCTCCAGGAAGAACAGCGGGAGGCCACAGAGCAGGAGGAAAATCACATAAGGGATGAAGAATGCACCTGTGAATGAAAACATGAGAAGTCACAATGAGGATATTGTCAACTGAACTTTCTTACACACTGTTTACTTTCAGTAACAGAATAATGCCATTAATATTTTTATTCATGCATTTTGCATTTAAACCTTCAGATAACAAAATAACCAAACACATATGACCATTGTCCAGATTTTCAGATGTTTTCTCTATAAGAGTCTTGAATAATACCAAATAATGATAATTATTGATACAACTCCCTTGTCCTTGATAATGTTGCCTAGCTACCTCCCTCTAAAGGTGGTCTTTGTCACCACCTTTCACTTGAAGTTTTGAAATATATCTACAGATTTGATTAATTATTTGTTGTTGCTGTTGTTGTTTAGGTTATTTTTGCTGTTGTTCTGAAGACTCAAAAGAAGCGGAACCTGAACTGAGGGTAGGGGATATATTAATATTCATTTATCGCCTTTAAAATCTCAAATATTACTTATTTTCAGCATTCTGTACCCGAAGTATGGAATTTTGTCGTTTTTGTTTTTGTTTTTTTTTAGGGCAAATTCCATTAGCTTCCTTGACTCTCGATCCTCACTTTCGTTATTTCATATCCTGTCACTGAATGACAAATATTACGACCTCGATGACACATGCCTGTCATCAGTACAATTTTTTTATTTTTTTTTTGTGTATACGGTTATACACGCTATTTCATGTGAACTCTCCATTGAAAGCTTTAGAACCAATGAATAATGAGTGGGTTGGTGACAGCTCATAATGAGGAATGGCAAACCATCACTCGTTATAACATCCTTGACTGGCATCAGCGATGGAAGTTCGTTCTCTATGCAGCCCGACGGACATCGCCTGGGGCGGAGGAAAAGGGATCCGGGAGTAAAGCCAGTTCTATAAGACAATCGTTATGTTCGTTCAAAGTTTGTTCTCAAACAAAGAAAATTTTGAGAGACTGGCCATTGGGAAAGAATAAAAGGAAAAAAAAAAAAAGATTTAAGCCACTCATTTATATCATATTTTCTTAAAATCCAAAAATGCCGGTTTTCTGCGAAATTTGAGTCATTTCTCTTCCCGACAGTCGCAGTTCAAAGAATGGTGGAGGCAGGGCGGCGGGGCGGAAACGATTTCCTCCAATCATGAAGTAACAGCCGACAACCAATAGAAACGCGCCATGAAGCACACACCCTACAAACACACACGCAAGCAGAGCAAAGAACGACAACAAACAATTTTTTCCGAGCCTCTGATGACCGAGTTCAAGGCTGCTATCGCTGGTGGAAAATTCCCCGCCTGTTGTTCGCCCGTCGGTGGGTCAAACCAGGCGGCTGAATGTAATATCAGGCGCGCTTTGCTCTACTGCCGTACTGCCGAGAGTGGGTCATACGGGGCCCCACCGCCTTCTCTCTCACCCCCGCCTTTTTTTTTTCTGTGAAAGGGCTCTTCACTTCCTATTTCGCTGTACTCAGAAGTCATTTGTTTTAAATTCCGCGCAAGCTTCGTAATTACAAATTTTTAATATAATACTTTCGGTTCTCAGTTTAAAATTTAACGCTATCTCGTAAGAGCAAGAAACATTTACTAAGCCTTGCTAATCATTTTTATTTTTTTTATTTACTTCGTTTTTTAAAGATTTTATTAAATGTAATAAGTGACAGTTAAATACCATTCGTCCACAGATTTGATCTCCACGGCATTAAGGAATCAGTCAAACAATGACAAACTTACTCACATGCACTTGACTTAAAGCCGAAGGAAAATTATTTCGTTACTGTAATCAAATATTGCCCTTATCCTTGCAGGTACTGCCAACATTGAGCTTAAATCTGTCTGGTTTAACATTACGTGGTCCTAAAATAATTACCACCTTCATCGGATCAAAGGGATTATCCTAATATAATCATCGGGTCAATGGGTTACGTAATGCATAATTGTCTGTGGAGTGGAACTAGTTGTGGTTTTGGCATCCGTACATCTACGTGAGATGGTGGACATTGCAGCATGTAAGAGGGGGCAACTTAAACAATGTCATGTGGTTAACACATGCATACACACAGACACACGAAGAAGCATTTATACACACATACTCATATAAAAACAAACTATGAAGCACATCGGTTAATCTAAGTGCATCTTCTTCTGTGGCTGGAGAGTCCTATCCGAGACCTGCACACTCTCTGGCAGTTGTCACATGTAAATGTTCCCGATGTTTCAACATTTCTGTCTTCTTTCCTGTTCCGTTCTCTTTTCTGCTTCATGTTGTTTAGCCAGTCTGCATCATGATGTTTCATTCCTTGGCGTAGTTGGTGTCGCCATGCGTCTCTTTCTTCTGCTGTGCATTCCCAGTTTCCGTCATTGATCTGGAAAGACTTCATGTCACGTTTGCATGCATCCTTGAACCGGAGCTTTGGGCGTCCTTTTGGTCTTGAGCCTTCCTTCAGTTCTCCATACAGCATGTCTTTGAACTAGTTGTGCCCACTACTTAACGTTAGAGACACGTCATAGGGATATCAAGTTCGACTAGATCTAGCTCAGTTGGGTTATATATGAAAAAAAAAACTTGCGAACTTAAGCTTTCTGACCAAGACATTCATAGAGATGTAAGAAAGAGCATAGAAACGGGATGAAAAAGTGATAAAACGTTTGAAGTTGAAATTAAAATAGTTATAGGCCACCATTTGGTGTGTAAGATTTGTGGGCTTCTTTCCCATCCTTTTTTTTTTTTTTTCGGAATATAAATTATTTTCTCGGTATCCCATAAAGAATAATAATACTAATATTAATGCAGATTTAATATTGAACAGAATGAAAACAAAAGAATTTTTCATTACATAGATACCGAAAGTTGAAATTAAAAAAAAAATTCCACGAGCTGCACATGTGTCGCTGTAGCAATATCATGTTCATTTAATTTTTTATTTCATATCGGTATTATTTACTCTTTAGCACAGCAGTTACGTATTGCCTTTGCCGTTGTTATTGTTGTTGTGGTCAAGAGAAACAATAAAATGTGTATCAGTAAACATGGCGTTTGTTTGTGCCAAGGTCTTTACGCCACAAACACATTTTTTCTCGCCTGAGGACATTCACAAAATGCAGCGCTGACAGACAAACATGTAATTCTGGAGGAGTTACCAACTTTGCCAGTCTGCATTCATGTTATTGACGTCAACTTGTTTTCGCTTTCTCGTATTTGCGTCTTTTCTTCGTCCCAGAAACCTGAATCTGGCCTAACACAATAACAGAAGCGATATCTTTCAACTTTCGTGGCAGATTGTTATCTTTGATGCTAACCCACTCAATTGTCTTCCACCGCGCGCAATACGACAAAATTTCATCAGCGGTTAGGCCTAGCCTGGAGGGGCTTTGCTATCTTTGTGATCAACTCAGATGGTCTGAGTTTCCCGTATTATGGTATAATTCTTGTGACCCTAAAGTCGACGTTGATACGTCTCGTAAATCCCAGCTCCTACAACCACATGCAACCACCCCGAAATAATTCTCCCCTGTCCCTTTTTCAAAAAAAAAATATATATATTTGTGCTCCCTCCCGTCTCCCACAAACGTCGCTGTCTATCACCATATTATTTTGCGTGATGTCAGGACTCTGCTTTGGCGTCACAGAGATGAGTCTCTAAAAGTCTACGATGCGATTCTTTAGAATGAGTACATACAAGATTTGTTGACACTTCAACTGAGTAGACTTGTTTTGCAATGGAAACCGAACAGATCCTCAAGGAATGTTCTTTCATCAAACAATGAGCCTGACAGTACGCTCAAAGCTAGTTCTAACATGTTCGAAAAAATACACCGCAGTCTGATGTAACCAAATTTGCCGAGAAAACTTATTCGAACTGACTTACGATATGTCCACGTGGGGGCCAAAAATGGACCAAGTATTTCGGTGGAAATTCACATGCAGTGCGCATTTTCATATGTATGGGTGACATATCTGGTTGTTTTTTTTTGGGAGAAGATTTGATATTATATTCCAAAACCCGATTAATTTCTTTTGTTGACAAGAAAGAGACAAAAGAGAAGAAGGAATATAAAGCCAAAAAACGTGTCCCTCACATGGATGATGCTTATTCTCACTGTTTTTCCACCTTGTCCATATGACGCGCCAGGAAATACATCTGTACTGCAGGGGATAATCTGGCAACAGTTATTGGCTTGTTTTCTTGCAAAACAAATGTTCTCTTGGCACATACTTTCCCAATGTTTCCGGTATCGGAAAGAAAGACATGCAATGCTGAGCACATTATTCTAATGTATATAAATACATCAGAAAGGGTACTTCGGCCCTAAGAAATGTCTGCATCCATGTTTGGTCGAATATCGGTTACGATGCCAAAGTTCTCGGGACTTAAAAAAAAACAAAAACACTCTGATGCTCTCCCAGTTGTTCTAGTATCAAAGAGGAAGACATGCAATGCTGAGCACCTTATTACAGTATAAAGTACACCTAAAAGGGCACTCAGCCCTAAGAAATGTCTGCACTCATGTTTGGTCGAATATCGGTTACGATGCCAAAGTTCTGGCGACTTTAAAAAACGCAGAAAAACTAAAAATGCCCGAACTGCCTGGCTAGCCAATGTATTATTGTTGTTGCTGTCAAATGTGGCTGTGGTGATGATGAAAGTAGCTGCTCTTTTATTTCCTTCTGTTTCATCTTACTATGTAAATAAAATCAGTCTGGTAAAGTTCAGAATGATCAACACGAAAAAAGAAAAACAGTAACCGAGACAGCAGCTGCTGCTGTTCTGTCGTTTCACCTGTGTCTGATCAATGAGCAGAGTCTAAAACAGCGGCAGACAAAGCCACGTGCATTGCGATGATGTAATATGACACGGGCTGATCCATTCAGCGGGACACAAAAGGGGTGGAAAGGAGTCAAGTTTGATACGCGGAAGTAAAGAAGCTCGACAAAAGTCAGTTCTTGGAAGGATAAATAGCTATTCCCCCATGTAAAAAACGTCCATCGTTATTCTAACGTTCTTAATTTAAGAAACACCGCCAACCCCGGAACAAACTGCAGCTGTCGCGAATACTGCACTGAATTAAAGTCTAAATGGCAACCAGTGAATGAGCTTCCTAATATGCGCGTGTAGACTTCTGTTTGATTGTTGACTGGGGAAGCCTATGATCACAGTTTGAAGCTAGGGTGGTTTGTACATCCAAAATATCAAAAGCCGCTATCAAGATATCATGGCAGCCATGTATTCCCTTACCATAAATATCTATTGTTTTACAGTAACTATCAAACTCATTACGCAATAACAGATCGTTTCTCTTACATGCTGTGACAACCCATGCATTGTGGTGGTGTATGGCCGTATTGTTCTGACTTGGCTGCAACTTATATGATAATGGCTCGTGAAGCAACGATGCAACTTTCTGGATTTACATCTTCACTGCCTTCCCCATGAATTTGTTTGAGCTTTTCTGTTGTGTTTCGTTTTGATTAGGTTCGTTTTTTTTCGTTTATTCTTTTGCTCCTCATGCAAGGTATGTGCGACCAATGCACATGCCAGGTATGTGTGGGTGGGGACGAGCCACGAAAACAAAACCAAATTTCATAAAAATCAGGCCGAGGTTGGTGGCACTGTGCCAGTTGGCACATATCGAAGCCAAAGAACAGTATATGTTGGCAAAATTTCTCACGCACAAAAAAAGTCGGTTGGGCGAGGCTGGGTTTATACTTGAGTACGAAGAGCAAAAAATACGATCAGCGATTTATCGATGCCTGTAAAATTGGGCGGCTTCACCTGAGCACGTATGACCTTTTCACGTTAGATCTGTTTTGAGAGAAAGCTGTGAGCTAAGCATGTTGTGTGTGGGAAGACATCGGACCTTGTCTGGTGCACAAACATCACTTGGGAATCTGCCAATGAATGCATTCTGTGTCCCACATTCCTACTTGCCCCTGCCCACTCTTTGGGTTTCCTAGGAAAGTGAGAATCGCTGGATCTGATCTGATTTGTTATCTCCAAAGTGTGAGAGAGAAAAATCCCAGAGACAAGTATCCCCAGTGGCATTAAATCTATAAAAATCCCGATCCAAAAATGCCACATAGTTTGAAACCGCTTGAAAACAAAAGAGGATTCAGATGTATATGAAAGGCCCTGCATAATGGGACATCGAGATTTTGCAAACTTCTATTCTGCACGATACTGTCACTGACTGAGCAACATAGAATCGCCCACTGGAATTCGTACCGTGAAACCACTTGTAATTTGCGCAGTTAGATGTCTTCACTCTCTCTCTCTCTCTCTCTTCACCGACAGCCTCGTTTCTGTGTGGAGGTCGCAAATCTGCCCAAACCCACACCCTTCAAATATTAAGTTCCCCGACCCAGAGGCAAAACAAAGTAGGTTAACAGTTCAACCTGCGCTATAGCGATATTCGGTCCAGAACGTAAACATAATGAGTGGGTTAACACCATTACTGGCACGGATATGTGGCTGACATTAATATTATGTTGATCCAACGCATTTGTTACATCCTACCCCTATTCCTACCATCAATCACTCCGACAACCTCTTAAGCATGGCATGGCGGAGACAATTAAATTTTTATTGAAAGACATTGTCGAGAGTTGCCAACTAGTGGAAATGTTGTCCTTGACAAAGGGAATCTTAACAAACCAAATCTCCCAAAATACCCAGAGGCAACATTGTGAGTGTTTTTGGCATTCATAAATACAAAGATATGCATTACCCCCCTCCCCTCCTTCCCCAAAAGACCTCCCCAAGTGCTGATATAGTTTTTGTTTTTGTTTTTTCAAAGACAGACGAAGCACAAAACTCACTGCGTAGGATCTTCTAAGACACAAATTGCAAGCTTTGTTGGCGCGGAGACAGCTAATCAAGATCTATTTATTTCATCGCAATGTGTCACAATGTTTTACGCTCGCCTAATAATTTTCACCTTGAATATGCGGAAATTCAATTTGTTTTATTGACGCCAAAGTCCTACAGGTAGTGCGCAACAAGCACAAGAAGCGGCGCCGTGTATCGTTTTGTTTTTCCGCCCGTTGAGGTATGCCCAACTGGCAAATATCACAGAGGGCTGGATTCAACTTTAAATTCCATATGCACCGCGATTTCTTCCTGACTCTAGAGGCGCAATATTATGGTCATTAAATCAAAGTATAAAATTATTTGCATGTGGTTCCGCCCCCCCCCTCCCCCCCCCCCACCCCCTTCCTTTTTTTTGGATCGGACTTTGATGGCAGCAATGCCTGGCTCTCCGGTTGCAGCAGTTCGTGACCGATTATGTGCAAGTAAGTATTCGTCACGGTTACCAGACAATGACATGGAATTTTACCACCCGGCCAACCTGTCCAGCTCGTAGGGTCAGGGTACTTATATAATTTATAGCAAGGACGATGAGTAATCTCTTACAAGGTCGAATGACAAAAAAATATGTTGCATATAAAGGTGACGAACCCTCGTACCCCTATCTTCTATTCCTTCTCATACAGCTGACTATCTTCACACCCTTTTCCAAGCACCAAATGAGGATTATCATGTTTAGTTTATGAGTATTTGTTAAAATCCCAATTATATAATCACAGATTTGATGAGAAGAAAGTTAATTACTGGTGTTTCCCGCTACAGGGAATTGTATTTGGGTTCCCTTCTGGGAAACAGAACTTTAAAAATTCCCTAACATCCCCTTCGTAAATATGATCTATTATAATTGTAAAGTAGCCACCCACAGTATTTGTTTCACTCTGGTCTGGTAATGCATGATGGAGCATATATCGCCTTCCATGTTAATTTCCTAATATGCAGATAATCAACAGAGAATATACTAAAACACATTCACACCTCTTACACATCCGGCATCGTATTATCAGCTAGGGAATAATGTTATGGACTGGCATTTGCACAAGCAGATTGAGTATGATGCAAATACATCAACAGAAACATTTGGCTCACTCACTCAGTGGACCACAGGATTGTGCAAGAGACCACTCACCTCCACCACTCTTGTAGCACAGGTAGGGGAACCTCCAGATGTTGCCCAGGCCTACAGCGTAGCCGATGCAAGTAAGAATGAAATCTAGCTTTCCTCCCCATCCCTCGCGATCATCGACAGCCTTGGACTTGTTCAGACTTCCAGAGGAGGAAGTGGTCGAGCTGGCGCTGCTGCTAGTGCGACGACTCTCCATGATCTGTGAACAGAAACCAGAAATTCAGGTAAACTACACACACCTAAAAACACACACACACAATCGCAAGTGAGCATGTTTGATGCGGACTGGCCGTCCATTGTCACTCATCAAAGCTAAAAACTGTCTCTTCATAGGACCTAAACAGTGCTCATATTCGCACAAGCATTCGCCTGTAAGGTGTTTTTTAAAAGTAAATTGTGAAGAGTAAGCTTCTCATTTCTAAAGGATCATCTGTGCATTTCCTGTGCGTGTGCCTATGTGGGCTCTTTCTGAGAATATTTCGAGATTTAAATGTCCATGACAGTCCTCTAAGGGTATCAAGAATGAGCATCGGCAGCATGTTATTACTCTGAAAGTGATAAACAAACCAGCCACGAGTGGTGGTTACAGTAACTGAGTAACCAAAGGTTTAGATTGAAAAAGCGTTTATCTTTTTAAACTTTTTTGGAAAAACAGTTTCATCATTCAATTCATGTGGGCGACACCGAATCTCGCCAATCTGGTTATAATATGGAGCCAAAACTTGGCTCCACACCAGCCATACGTATACGAATTTCATCATCAGTCAGGGGTGAAATGGCATCGAGTATACTCGTGAGCTATCAACACAACTATAATACTGTATACACTCCGCTTTCACGCAACGTACCAACCTATTGAAATGATAAAAAAAAAAATGGTTTGGACTGATCAATTTTAAACTTACAAGGCAAACAATTTAAGTAACTTGGGCGACTGCGTCCGACTGAAGAAATCTGGCAAAGCCGTTCGGCAAGTGTATATTAATTTCACAATAAGGTTTCAAATTAATCTTGTCCACAATTAAACTGTCTTTGTCCATTCACTGATTGCTCTACCAGCAGGTGTTGGAGTTGTTTGACAGGATAAAAGTTAATACTGTTTAGGGAACAGTGTACGAGTGCTACGCTGTAAGTGTGCTCTAGCAAAACACTCCGGAATACCAGGGAAAACTGCTCGAGTGCAGGAGAAACATCGGAATATATAGCGCTCGGGGCTTGGCAGAAATAGGTCAACAACCACGTGACCTTCCCCCCACCCACTTATCAGTTGAGCAGAACTCCTGTGGATGCGAACAGCCAACTGCTTGCTAATGTTTGAAAAGTCACGAAAACCTCACCGTGAAATAGGTCTTCACGGTCAGTTAACCCAAAATTGTGCGAACTCATTATTTGTCCATCATCATGTGCCTGAATTTCAAGGTTTATAAATCGTTAACTACGTCACTAACAGAAACTTAAAAAATGTAAGAACGGCGAGGGGCAAAGGTGGGTGAGGTGTTTTGGCGCACTTATTAAAATACCGCATTTAACAATTTCTCTGACCACTCCCATCCCGAAAAGAATCATTTTTGTCTTCTCTTTACATTATACGTTCTGGCAGCGAAATTCACTCATTGTTTCAAATGTAATACAGAAGTACACGATACAAATTTCAATTCGGTGTGCAACTACATCTATAATGGTACCAAAACAGAGATCACAGCGTCAAAGCAAATACTCCATATCAAATTTGCACACGTTATATAACTAAGATAATTGTTTTTCCAGCACAAGTGATGGCAGAATTACTTTTGCAGAATTACAAAACAACTGTTCACTTTTTTCGTGACCCCGCATAAACAGGGATGCCAAAGTCTCAAGGGTGTTACTAGAGAAAAAGAAAAGAAAGACAAGAAATAAGAATTTGTCACAAACGAATGATTGGGTGATTCACGAGCCACCAAAGAAAAACATTCTGGAAGGAAGACCAAAGCTAAAAGTGTAAAGTTTCTCTGATGTTTGAACCTCCTCTTCACAAGACATGTAAGTGAATTTTGCAGCAAATTGAAGCACATGTGAAAATTTATGCCAGAATTGAAGGTCTCTGGTTTTCCTTTTTTGGTTTCATTGTTGTCTGAACTTTTGACACCCACAGGTGAACTGTGCAACAAAAGTAAACCTAATGTGCAAAGCATAACAACGAAAATGAAACAAATGTGCGAAGGTAAGCAGAATTTGAAGGCTTCGATTATTTTACGTTTTTGTCTTCTCACGACCCCTTACCAATGCCCTTTTCACACCTACACGGACACCTCGCCACAAGTTCACGGTGAAACAGCAAAGGAAACTTCCATTCATTTTCACGTTTGTCTGAGAGGTGTCACCGATGGAAGCAATGTGAACGGCTCTTGTTTTCACACCTGATGAAGAGCTCAAAGGAGGAAAGAAAGGAAGCAAGGCTGTGCCCACCTCGGTCACACAATGATCTTCTGTTGTGAACCTTACGTTTAAACAATGTGTGGACACAGCACAATTATAGTATAAGTATAGTATAGTATCTTTGCTGTTTCTAAAAAAGTACTTGAACAATGAATGATGGATTTAGACGGGCAGCTTTTTTCACGTTGTTTTCTATTGTTTGTACCTGCTATTTTTCTGGGACCGGAATCTATAATCTGGAGCATATCGCACTGATCATGACAAGATGAGTAAATTTGGTTTCCTCAACGTCCTGTGTTTGTTTTTACATTTGAGACACACCCCCTCCCCCTTTTTTTCTTTCCAACTCCCCACTGCTATTTACAGCTCCTGCTGTCAACTTACCATTTACATGGACTGGCATGACCGACCTTCGCCACTCTGCCATACAGTGACCTCTCTGGTAACCAAATTATAATTAATGATCTAAATGGAGTCGTGGAAATTTCCACAGTCCAGGACTGTTTTGTACTAACTAAGCCCCACCTGTTGTGACGACCATGACGTTACTACCACGGTAGCGCAAAAGCCAATGGCATGTCATGCAATCCCAATGGCTGTCTGCCAACGATTATGTATATTCAACTCCATGACATCACGGTGCAATCACAGATTAACGGTGGACTATCAATTTGAACGTGCTAGTTCAAACACTGCGACCTAGTGGAAATAAACACCACCAAAGCTTTGCTAGTTACCAAGGTACAAGTTACCAAAATGCTTGTATTAGTTGTATCGATCTGTTTCAGATCGTTATTTAGAACTTTCATTCACATTTTAAGAATTTTATAATAAATTCTGCTGCATAAGAGAGAAAACATGAACTGAAGATATTCCTCAGTACTATGAAATTCCCGAATCTGAAGACTTAAAAAACGCAACTTTCGGCCCACAAGTTGTCAATCTGAGGCCAGATATTCTTTTTACACTTTTTCTTTCTTTTTTCTCTTTCACGTGTCCGAGCAAGTAGAAATGGTTGGTGAATTCTGTTTTCAAGGCCACACCAGGCTCTGTACGTCATATTGGGGTGCTTGGGAACAAAATTACAGCCAGTCCTTAAATAGGCGTCATACCTACAATGATGTAACAGGCGGTCCATTTCTTGAATAAGACAAGGTTACGTGAGCGTTCGACAATGGCCGTAGTACCGTACTAGACAGTTCTTGGGGAAGAGGTCAATCGCGCTTCAACTAGAGGTCACGAAGGACAAGGAAATCTCGTGACGTAATGCGACGCCCACAATAATATTGACATGACCAGATAAAAGATAGTGACCTTGAAAGTTTACAACTCTGCTAGTACTACGATTTACGGCGCCCCTCTCATGAATGACTACAACTACAAAAAATTACTACCGGTAGACTAGGAGCGCCAGAGGTCAAGGAAAGCAAAGGTTATCCAAAGGTCAGTTACTGGACAACTACACCAGACGGATATCCTATGTAGCGGTCAACACAAATGATAGAATAATCTTATCTCCAGTTTTTTCTTTCCCTGCTATCCTGCCCGAGCCCCCAAGTTCAATGTTTTGTCTACATGGCGATTTCAGGGTGGCGGATGTAATGCCAACCTAGAGCAGGTAAAAATCCTCCATCATCATCTTGCTGCCTCAGTGTCTAGGAGTCTGTCATCCACTTGTTGGGTTCTCAAGAAACCGCATTTTCCCACAAATTCCGACATGACTAATCATGCCAATGCACGAACGGATTGAGTACGCCCTACTGACTCACGTGGAGGGAAAAGTCGGTGGGATCAGATTATCATCGACCACTGTGCACGATGAGTGTATGGGTGTGCGACAGCTGGTCACCAAGTGTGACGTGAGCTGGCCCGGCAGGAAAAAGTTATGACCTAAATTGGCAATTAGAGGTGAGACCACGTGGGCAAAGAACCTTCGAGCTCATCATATAAAATTTCAAGTTATTTTCAGTTGGAACGTGGAGCCGACGTCGACAGACATACCACAATGCTTAATTAATTTAGCAGTTTTCAAATTTTCAACAACTGATTTTAAAATTACTGTAATCAACTTACAACTAGTAGCTCACGGGGTGAAGCGCAAAATAACCAGGGAAGTTAATGTTCGCAGACTAACTTGTAAATATAGCCCTCCCAAAAATGACAACAAAGCTCAGTCTTTGAGGTTGTAATGTTCCTGCTCTGACAAGGAGTGGTCACAAAGTTACCAATTATATGAGCCGCAGCACGCAGATTCCCATGAAGTCATCATTATTTCATGGGCAGCCAAAAACAAAAACAGCAAAAATAACCAAAAAAAACACAACAAAATTATAGGCAAGTGGTGATTCAACTTCCCTTTCCTCTTTCCTATTGATGAGTAAGCAATTATCAACCTGACAGACGCTTTATGGCAGCCAGAATTCCCGTTTCATTCACAAAACGCACTGCCACTAGCGCGGAATGCATGAGATGTAAGGAAAAGAAAAAAAAATCACGCCGACGCTCCAGATAAACTAAGTGATGTTGTTAACCTTTAGTTAACCTTCTAACTTTGATCTTAGAGAAAACGAGCAACAAACAAAAAAAAAACCGCCAATTTCTTGATAACCCTGCTATGAACATGAATGAATACACGCGCAGAACGTGCGCCAAATCAAATATAAACGAAAATTAAGTTACCCCTTTAACATTTTTATTTGAAAGCTGTTGACGTGATGAGAGCTAAAGTAGTCCGGATGGTTTAAGTGACACGAAGGTAACACGACACGTGTAATTAGGAATCTTGGAAAATGCGGAGAAATTACGGCTTAATTTGTGTGCTAATTCCTTTCTTAACCCCAGCACCTGTTACGATAACTAGGAGAATGTTCTAGCGTTCCATGTGCTGAGGGCTAAAGGAATCAATGAAGAGTACTTAAAAAACTGTACTAGACGGGCTATTTAATTTCTTACCACCCCTGCCCCATTCCTAGCCAGTGAACGTGGAAGAAGCATGTGACTGGGATAATTATTTACACAGAAAGATAATCAGAAGTCTTACATTGACGGGCATAAATCCTCCTTTGATGGCGACGGCAGGCGCACCGTTAACGACCGGTGTTTTCATCGAGATGTTTGAAGTCCGTGGACCAACACAATCAAAAGTTGAGTTATCTGACAAGATTAGCAGTTCTTGGTCGGTACTGTTTCAGACACAAAGTTCCGATGGTTCCAAGCGGTGAACGGTATTAGTGTACAAATCTTCGCTCTGTTACAGCAGAGAGATGTCAAATAATATTCACTACACAAGTACAATCGCAACTATACTTTATGTAGTATGTAGTAGCAGATCTATACTTTAACTAGATCTAGTAATTAGTATCAAGTCGGTTGATTTCCAGAGGAATCTTGGACGACTCGAATGATTTAAATGAGCAATTTTGTCAATGGTCTGCTTTTATACAGATCCAGTTTAAGCGCGTGTGTGTAACTATGTAAGGTGGGTGGGTGGGGTGGGGGAAAAAAGCCGCTGAGCAAAGTAGAGTGATGACGTCTTTTTTTGTTTATTCACACGCTGCACCATGCTTTCAGTAGAGACGGCTTCTGATTGGCTGCAGCTGTTGCGGTCGTAACCAGATGAAACTGGTCCTCTGTAGCGCTGGGAAAATTTCACTGGCATTCTCCGTGATCGATCCCCTGTTACCAATTTTGCCATCGTGCCACATTTACCCCGCATGCATGATCCAATATTACACAACCTCCCCCCAAAAACACCTGTCCATCTATATTTATCGATGCCCAGACGACCCTGAACACTACAAAGTCATAGATTTGTCAACAGTGACACAAGAAAAATGTCATAGATATAGTCGGCATGAACTTAACGACCTTTTTATCCTCGTAGAGGACATTATTAGTTTCCCTATTTTTGAAGAGCCAATGTGGCAACAAATCTCGGATCTGATCAATAATTCCCTCTCCACGAATCGGTTCTCGCCGTGCGCGCTCTGGTTCAAACTGGAACCATTGAATTTCTTTGACTGAAACATCTGAGATATTTACCTACTTTTAAAGTTTTATAACTAACAAACAACCCAGTTAAAATTACACTTGTTTACTGGTATTCATTTTTTAAAAAATCTCACTCAGTTATCAAATTCAGCTTTTACCACTTAAAAAAAAAAAAATCAATTTCTGTTGGGGGTGTCGGCGGTGTTAGTGGGCAGATGTTGCTATAAAACGTGAACTGTATACATCATCTGTACAGTTACTGGATATTTAAAGTGTCAGTGTTATCTCTCTATGAGCTCACTTAAAGACAACAAAAAACAAACAATTTCCTGATATTGGTACAATAATAACAATAATCAGGCCTAAATCAGCTTTTGTGGACTAGGACTAAATCTACCATTGGTCTCACTTGTTAGATAAGAATAATTATATTATTATGGTGTCTAAGTTTGTTCTTGATTGAGTGTTCTAGAGGACAGTTTATGAATTTTGCAATGCTTGACAGATTTAGAGGCCCTGGCATATCATTTGCAATTCATTTGGGGGGGGGGGGGGGATCGGTTTTACCCCATTATCCATGTCAATGTGTAGAGCTAGAGGGGCCAAAAAAACAAGAGGCAGACCATAAGAATTCACACTGTAATATTAGACTGATCAAGAGCCAGGCACATTTTCCCCCCATTATTAATGCAGGATGTTTATTGTAGATTTACAGAAGGCACTGGGCTCTTCAGCTTGATGTGCCCTCGGGTTCAAAATAAATTTTAAGAAATTCACAATGCTACAGAATTTGATTTAACATCACACAAAACACACAATTTTTTCCCCCATGGTGGCTCTCAGTTCAAAGATTGTAGACAACTATCTTTGCTCAGTTTCAGATTCAATGGTTCTGTTATAACGAACCACATGTACATGATCAGAAAGTTCAACTAGAGTAAAATGATAGAAGGTGCATGTTGTATCTGTTCTGTAGGAGAATTAGAAAAGGCTTTTTTTTTTTTTTCTGTCTTGCTTCGCAGTGGCCCAGGGGATGCCGGGCAATGTAATTATTATAACAAACTTTGTTCATGTATAGAGTATTATGAGATGATCTAGTCTAGATCTATTAATTACTGAAACCGTCAGACTGACATTTTTTCTTACATGCTACTGGCAACTTAGCAACAAACAAAAATCACTAAACCTATCAAGTTCAATAAACCGGTGCCACAGAATTAGACAGATCTAAAGGTTACACTGACCCACTGATTGAACTATTGCCGTACGTGCTATGGACTCATTTTTGAAGAAAAAAAAAAAGTAGGCTAAAGGTAAAACTTTAGAACAAATCTGCTAATTCGGGCCTGGACGGTTGCTATTTCAATCTACCGTATTTTCCGAAGAGAGAAATGGGAAAAATATTTTGCAAGTTTTCGGACTGCCCCAAAATACTTCACCACTTTTTTATCATGGTGATCTCAAAATATAAATCCGGCAGACTACATAGGGAGAGGGGCAAGAGGGAGTCGGAACAAAAGATAAAGAAAACACAAAAAAATAGAACCGGAAAGGGCGGCGCGCCTTCCTTTTTTCTAGGTCACATTTGTCCAGGCCCTCCGTTTATCAGACATTGTGGAAAATTTTCAGCGAGGAAAAGACCAGCCTATATGACCTCTTTACGTCAGATTCGCTAGCGAGCCTGATTGGCTGAGCCGCGCAGTGGAAATTTTCACATACTCGAGCGCTGGGAATCGATTTTCCTCTGGCAACCGCCTGTTCTCTTTAAAAAAAGAACCTTTTCTTTGTCATTGTTGGGCCATTTTCACATTGAAAAAGTTGCCAGTCGAAATAAATTAAATTTTGGCACTGTTTCAAATGTCAGTATTACGAGCGCTGCCCTATGTTAGCCAGTTTCGCTGTAAACTTTAAGAAAAAAAAAAGAGCGCTTCAATGAAAACAATAACGCACTACATGTTTTAGCACGTGGGTTCTTCGCAGTTCGCGAACACCGGGCAATTGTATTATAATAGGTTTGTAAAATGTAAGAAAAATATAAATCTTACCTTAAATGATGAAATTTATAATTAGTAGTGCTGGGTCGATAACTGTAAATATGAGAAAACTGACGAATAGTTGCGCCTGTTGAGACTTGGCGTTGATACATCCACGGGTCGGTCAAGCGGGAAGCGCGTACGTTAAGTCAGCAACCCCTCAGAGTAAGAACTGCCCTTGTGCGGGCGGCCGTCAATTTATCGAGTCGGGCTGCGGACGGGTTCACATAACAAATACAGGGGGTGGCAGCCCTCCATTCATTTTTTTCCTTCTAGGCGCAATAATTAAGTGGGCCGGATTTCCCGTAGAAACTCCACAAGTAAGAAGGTCATTCCATTGCGCCACAAAAATGATAAATTATAAAATGACCTTACATTGTACAGAGCCACTCCTACGCATTTCTAAATACAAATTTTGAATTCCTGAGTTAATACGCTGTCTTTCTTGCAAACAGGGGAATATCCTGTGTTGGCTACCATAGGTAGCCCGTACTTGAAATTCCCATAAAAATCTCATCGAAAAATGCCAGCCTGGTTCTATGTATTCACAGGACCATGTAATCCTATCGGGAATTTCTGCTCTTTGCCGGCAATTTACGAAAAAAAAAAACCAAAAAAAGAAACAAAACAGCACCAGTCCACGCTGAAGTTTCAAGCTACGCATTACATGCTGACACAAAGAAATTAAAACAGCTTCGTGATGTCAGAGTCTGATACAGTACAGCCTTGGATCGAAGTACGATCCCGTATCACACAGTAAGTCTTCACTAAAGTATAATCTTACTATAATTGAGCTAGAGAGTGAACCTGTAAACAGCTAAAACGTCGCGACTACGACATAAAAAATTTTGAAACTTGGTGTACTGCATCAATTTTTGAAGAAGAGTTACGTGGGCACATTCATTTTGAATAAAAATCAGTCTATACTATTATTTATATTTAAAAATTTTGAGCCCCAAAAACAGAGACGCATTTTCGAATGGTATAAATAAAACTAGAAATTATATTTATCCCTCTCTATGTATCGTCATAATGTGTCTTATGATTATGACGAAGCCAACAGAACTCTTTCCATAATATAAGGAAAGAAGAGAAGAAGAATCAGTGCAGGGTTTATGTTGTAGTGGTGATGAATGTTCTTTGCAGTGTGATTTTTGATATAAGGATAGATTTATGCTGGATGTATCATATTCACAGGAATCTCATGGCTGAAAGCGAGCCCAAAAAAAAGTTACCGAAAAAGAAAAAAAAAACGTGAGAGGCTCAAAGTGGCGGCCGGGTTTTCTGCTGGCGTGCCTTGAACCCTAACTCAAACTCAAACTCAATTTGGAATTAAGCAAGACTGGACAAAGCTAAACACACACACACACAGTGACCTTGAGAAGAACAGAATGCTTCATCTTTATGTTGTTATCGCAATCCGTAACAGAAATGTGATAGGGGAGGGAGCGGTTTTTTTTTATGAGGGATAGGGATGAGGTTCATTTTTGTGAAGGTTAATTTGGTGTGAGTTCTTTGTACAAGTGTGGTCATTTCGTGCATGTGATTATGAAATGTGCATGTAAGCTTGTTTCTGCTTTATGTTCAGTTTTCTGTTGCTGGTGGCTGTGTTCCTCTTCCTGTGTGTGTCTTTGTGTGCCGCGGAATTACTGTTTGTGATTCCTTCAAGTTTGTATTGTGCTTTTGTTGACTTTGAACGGGCGTTCGACAGCATAAATAGAAGAGCACTGTGGTTTAAACTGGAGCAAAGGGGAGTAACTAAACAAATGACTAATTTATTGAAAAACATGTATAGTAAAATCAGGTTATGTGTGAGGGATGCCAGCAGTGTGAGTGAAGCAACTGATACTTGTTTCTTTTCGTCAAATGTAGGACTATTTCAGGGTGAATCTTTGTCGCCATTTTTATTCTCGATGTTTATTAATGACTTGCATGATTGGTTGTCTGCAAAAGATGTCAAGGGCGTACATATAGAAGAATGTTTGATAATGATACTGATGTTCGCAGATGACATGGTCTTATTTAGCGATAGTAGGCAAGGACTACAACAAGGTTTGAATGCTCTGAATGGATATTGTAATGGGTGGGGTTTGACTGTGAATACTGGTAAGACAAAGTGTGTGGTTTTTAGCAAGGGAGGGAAGTCTGGCGTGCGGGATAGATGGATGTACAATGATATAACTCTGGAAACCGTTAGTTCATTCAAGTATCTTGGATTTATATTTAGTAGAACAGGTAAATTTTCTAAAGGTATTCAGGCGCTAGTGGATCAAGCACAGAGAGCTTTATTTGGTTTGAAGGCTTATTTGCATAAAAATCCAGAGCTGAGTCCTTCGTTACAGCTACGACTATTCAATACATTAATAAAGCCTATACTTTTATATGCTTGTGAAATCTGGGGATTTGCTGAAGCTTGGCCCATTGAGCGAGTCCACCTCACATTTCTGAAGTCTATTCTAGGTGTAAGAAAAACAACCCCAAATGCTTTTATATATTTTGAATTGGGAGTTTACCCTCTGAAAATTGACCGTCAGGTTAGACTATTGAAATTCTGGGTTAAAATATTAGGCTTAGACGACAATAGTACCGTTAAAAAAGTTTATAGCAGATTATTATCAGCCACAGAAAACTACACAAGTACAATTAACTGGGCTTCACTGACAAAGAAAATAC